>JAJTUV010000949.1:0-600000 GCA_021653895.1 Mastomys natalensis
GGGGTTTTGGTTGGTTGATATTTTTGTTCTTCCCATGGGGGTTTCACACCCCTTTTAGCTACTTCTGTCTCATGGGGACCCGTGCTCAGTCCCAAAAATTGGCTGCAACTCTGTTGTTTGTCTAGCTCAGGCAGAGCCCCTAGGGGATAAAATTATCAGGGTCCTGTTGACATTGCTTTTGGCATCCACAATAGTGTCGGTTGGTACTATATATGGGATAGATCCCCCGGTGGGGCAGTCTTGGATGGCCTTTCCTTAAGATGAAGTTTCTTAGATGAGGGTTGAGGTTCTGGAATTGACCATTTTTATGGAGGGTTTTCAGAAAGTTAACCTTTTTGTTGTTGTGCTTTTCATTTTCGAGACAGGGTTTCTCTGTTTAGCCCTGGCTGCCTGGACTCACTTGTAGACAGGCTGGCCTCGAACTCAGAAATCCACCCGCCTCTGTCTCCCAGTGCTGGGATTAAAGCGTGGGCCACCACTGCCAGGCTAAAAACTTTTTTCCCCCCGGCTGTGAGATGGACTCACAGCAGAGGCTGGACCTCAACTTCGGGACAGACGGCCGCCTCAGAATCCCGAGCGTGACGATGATGACAGCAGTGCTCCACTGCTGGCCGGCTAGAAAGTTGAACCTTTAATTTTGTCAAGGATTACATGACATTCTTTAGGTAGAGTGTTGGGATGGGATCCCATATAAGGGAGAAGAGAAGACCTGATAAGAAAGAGAGTCCTCCATTTTGTGCTGATCTCACTGGAATTGTTGCCAGTCATGGTTGACTACAAACATTTAAATAGCAGGATCTTTCAACAGATGTCAATATCAATATGTATACATATCTGATATATTTTATTGGAGTCTCATAGACTTACAGAACATTTTCCCATACATATCATTAAAAAGATAACATTTATATTTCAAGATCACACGACAGTTCAAGATTAGTAAAGTTAGAATAATTATTCACTGTTGCCAGGTGTTTAACCTGTTAACAATGCCTTTTTAGAAACATTTCATCTTTTTGTAAATTTGAACATCCATAAGCTCTTCTATACATTCCTCGCATATCTGACATGGTAATTCAAGTCTTCATTACAGAGCTCAGAGAAATTCTTTCAATTATTAATCTATTACCCATTTTTGTCCCAGCAGATAAGTATTATGGTAAAATTCAGGAAGAGGGCCATTTGGCTTTGGGAGGCAGCTTGAAATCTTCCCCTCTAAAGTTTTCAGGTGGTGCTTTATGAGAGGCAGGTTGTGGCTTGCCTTCTCAGTATGAAAAGACAAAAGGCTAACAGCTTTGTTAAGTCTTGACAGTATGTTTGGACACTAGACTTGTTATGTGGAAGAGGATAGTCTGGACCCTGATGTGAGATTTTCCGTAACATTAGTATTCCACTTCACACCAATGAAAATACTGACTTTTGAAATTCTACTCACACTCTTAAAAATGCTTGCTTTGAACTGTACATGTATGACAGCCTGTCTACTGCATTCACAAAGTGGTGTGTATGTTCAGTGGGGGAAAATGTGGTTTTTTGAAACATTGGATAATACAAATCAATATTCTCATTATTTGAATCTACTTAAAGCTCATGAAGCAGGAAGACCAAGTGTGGGTGTTTCAGTCCTTCTTAGAAGAAGTAACAAAATACTCAAGGAGCAAATAGGGAGACAAAGTGTGGGACAGAAACTGAAGGAGGGGATTATCTGAAGCCATCTTACCTGGGTATTTATCCCATGTGCAGTCACCAAAGGAAGACATGATTTGGATGCCAGGAAGTCATGCTGACAGAAGCCTGATATAGCTGTCTCCTTAGATGTCTGCCAGAGTCGACATATTCAGAGGCAGATGCTCACAGCTAACTATTGAACTGATCATGAGGTTCCCAATGGAGGAGTGAGAGAGAAGGAGCTGAAGGAGCTGAAAGGGTTTGTGGCCCATGAGGAGCAACAATACCAACCAACCAGAGCTCCCAGGGTCTAAACAACCAGCCTGGGAGGCTTAGGGAGGGATTCATGGCTCCATCTGTATATGTAGAGGAGGATGGCCTTTTCAGGCATAGGTGGGAGAGGAGATACTTGGTCCCATGAACTCTGGACACCGAGTATGGGGGATTTCGAGGGTGGGGAGTTAGAGTGGGTGGGTAGGTAGGGACAAATCCTCATAGAAGCAGGAGGAGGGGGGATTGGATAGAGGGTTACTGAGCGGAGGAAATGGGGTAAGGGGATAACATCTGAAATGTAAATAAAATATCCAATAAAAAAATAAATTGTAAATACATAAAGCTCAGTGAGCAAAAGTGCTTGTTACAAAACTCCGCCTCTGACTTCCATGTTGATGTCATAGAATTTGACCTCAGACCACTTGACAAACAAAGAAATGTAATTGTTAAAGTTATTTTTTTATATGTTGCTGTCAGCGGATTTTTAGTAGGTCATAAAGACATTTTCCTCAATCATATAAAATTGGTAGGGGCGGTGAGTCATGGTGTTGTACAAAGAGCAAAGTGGAAAATAAGAATCACATTTAATATATTTAAGTTTAGTCAAATATAGAATAATAATGGTATATGTGTTCAGTGGACAAATGCAGCACAGGAGATCTGAAATAGGGTTTAAATTTCTGTTGCTACAGCTTGAGCATCTCTGAACTCAACTCATAAAATGAGGATAAGAAATTAACCACTTGAGGCAATAAAGATGGCACATAGAAGCCAATAAAATATAAAGTAGACACATTATGTAGTAATACAATTAATCACTGTCAAAGTGAGAACATGATTTATAGCCTGTATCTGTGTTTGCTATTTAGTCAATATTTTATAATTTTGCTGCCTCCTTGACACAGACCAGTGCGTTAGTATGTTCTTTCTGTTCCATGAGAAGTTGAGATTAAATAGGTGGACATAGTTCACAGTTGACTGAGACATTTTTAAGTCTATTTAGATAGTTAATGTTCTCTATGTCATATGACTTACTTGTAAATATAAAAATATATGAGGAGTTGATGGAAGCCAAAAGAAAAGATACATAAAGCACAAAGTGTGATAATATTTGGGAATGAGTTCAGAAAAGACTTTTAAAAAAGTATATCAACTTTTCTGTGAGTATGAAAAGTTTGTATCACAATTTCCATGCAAAAAAGGAGTGTGTTTAATATAAAGGTTTTAATTTCTTTTTTTTCTGATCAAAACTCCCAAAGCAAAACAGTTTGGGAAAGAATAAGTAACTGACATGCAAAGTGCCAATTTGTTTACAGAAAAAATAAAATAATTGTACAATCAATACATGCATCTTTCATTTCTGGCTTGGAATAAGGTCTTCTATGTTGTATAGATGTTTAATAAACTTAAAGCTGTGAAATTATTTTCTATATTTATTTTAATAATTTTAGGAATTTGCAGTCATCAGTTAATGCATATACCAACAATTTTAAAATTCTACATCTATTTAGAAATGTATACATTATGCCACATATTACCTATAAATTACTCTTGGATGTCACTGCTGGCTTTTTGCCAATGATATACAATTTATAATTTTACCAGGAGGATCATTTATATTTTATCTAGAATTATTAATATAGTTATATTGAATCATCTCAATACATTGTTAAAAATTTCTAATAAACAGTAGAATAAAGAAGAGAAAAAAGAAAAATAAGTATTTTTCTTCAATATGTATTAACAACTATCACTATTTATGTATACTTTGATAGACAATTGAAAACTTCCTTTGTGGCAGCCATGTTTTAATTTTAAATAAATTTTGTTTTATTGATAGCTTTTTTCATCATTTTTTCCTGTTATCTTTTAAATTGAATTGTATATACCTAATGAAATATAATTAATTTAACCCAATATCATGTAGGTTAAAGGCTCTGACTCATAGCAAGTTCTGTTTTATATCCCAATTGTTTTAGAGTTGACTCATGATCATTGGCTACTTTGTTTGCTTATGATGAATGAAGAAGAGAGAAAGAGAGGAGAGAGAGAGAGAGAGAGAGAGAGAGAGAGAGAGAGAGAAGAAAGAGTGTGGACTTCAGTGGATATAGATTTGACCATATTTGGAAGCAAAGAGAAACAATAATGAACATATATCATATGAAAAACAAGCTATTCTAAATAAAAATAATATGATGATATATAACAATAGACAAAACACTTATACTCAACTGATAAATTAAAAAAAAAAAAAAAAAAAACCTTGTGATATATATTGACTGTAAGAAGAAATATATGGGGTAGACTGGTGTACCTGCACCACAGATTTGTCTGTCTCCCAGGAGACTGCTCTAAAAAAAGAAACAAATCTGCTATAACTAGAGGCATAGCACTGCCTGCCTCCCAGGAGGCCTGCTCTTACCTGGGACATACAGCTTTGCCTCTTTCTAGGGAACACTGCTCCAACCTGAGGCACCAAGGAAAGTTGACATAAGAGACTTGATGAAAGACAAGTACAAGAATATAATCAACAGAAACCAATGCAATTTGGCACCATCAGAACTTAGCTAATACAACAAGTGCTGAATACAATAAAAAACATAAAGAGCAAGATTCTGATATTAAATCCCGTCTCATGAAGCTGAAAGAGGACTTTAGCTATGATATTATTGGCTTGAAGAAACACAGAATAACAGACAAAGAGGTAGAAACCCTTAACGAGGAAAAAAAAGACATATAAAGAAATACATGAAAATACAATCAAACTGGTGAAGGAACTGAAGAAAATGGTACAAGACCCAAAAATGGAAATAGAGACAGTAAAGAAATCACAAATGAAGGCAACCCTGGTGATGGAAAACCTAATAAAGAGAATAGGAAATGCAGACACAAACATCAGCAACAGAATACAAGAAATAGAAGAGAGAATCTCAGATGTAGAAGATACCATAGAGGATATTGAAGCATTTGTCAAGGAAAATGCCAAGTGTCCCTAACCCAAAACAACAATCAAATTTGGGACACAATGAAAACATCAAACCTATGAATAATAGGAATAAGAGAGAGAAAAGACTTCAGGTTCAAAGTGCCAGAAAATAATCTTCAACAAAACATAGAAGCAAAGTTCCTTAACCTAATGGAAAAGATGGCAGTTAATGTGAAAGAAAACTTCACAGTCATCAATAGAAAAATTAACCATTATGCAGTCTCAATTTTGAACATCTATTCTCAAAATATAAGAGCCACATTGATAAACAAAGCAAAACAAAATAAAAACTTTACTAAAGTTCAAAGTGCACATTGAACCCCACACAATAATAATGGGAGACTTCAACACTCTGATCTTAACAATGGATAGGTCATTGAAACAGAAACTAAATAGAGACAAAAAGAAACTAATGTAAGTTATTCATCAAATGGATTTAGCAAATATATACAGAACATTCCACTACCACTCCCAAAATACACCTTTCTCTCAGCACCTCATGAAACTTTTCCTAAAACAGATCATTTAATGGGGCACAAACCAAGCTTCAGGAAGATCAACAGAGTAAAACAACTAACCCTTGGAGCTCTCAAGACTGAATCACCCAACCGTGGACATACCTGTCTAACAAATACTTCCATGGGCTGGACTAGCCTTCCTGCACATATGTTGTAAATGTGCAGCTTGTTCAATGCAGTCTCAAAACATCTGAGTGAGGCTATCCCAAAACATGAGCTGATATGGAGTATGGTCTTCTAGCTGGTGCCTCATCTGCCTCAATGGAGAGGAAGCCCTACCTCTCAGAGACTTAAAGTGACAGGTGGGGGATACAGGAGGGGGTATCAAAAACAAGAGATGGGGAAGGATTGTGAGAGGGGGACTGGAGGGTTGTAAAGTGAATAAGCAAAAAAAATTTAATTAAAAAAAAAAAGAAAAAAAAAAGAAGTTACAAGAAGATTGAAATAATCCTTGCATTCTATCAGTTTCACAGACCAAGCTGATTCAACAAAACAGAGGCAATAGAAATCACATAATATTGAAACTGAACAACTCTCTACAAAATGATAGCTTGGTCAAGAAAGAAATGAAGAAGTTAGACTTTTGAATGAAACAAAAAGGCACAACATACCCAAACTTATGGGACACAGTTAAAACAGTGTTAAGAGAAAATTATCTACTAAGTGCCTTCATAGAAACTTGATAACATCCTATACTAGCAAATAAACGGCATACCCGAAAGTCTAGAATAAAAAGAAGCAAATACACCCAAGAGGAGTAGATGGAGGAAATAATCAAACTTGGGTTGAAATCAACTAATTAAAAACAAACAGAGCAATAGAAAGAATCAAGACAACTAAGAGCTAGTTCTTTGAGAAAATCAATAAATAAGCTGTAGGTCCGAAAAACACTGAAGGAAGACCCAAACTCAGGTAGTATGCAAAGACAGAGTGTTTTATTCCACAGAAACATCTAGTATACAAGGGTTACCATTGTTCAGAATGGGAACCCAGATAGAGACATCTGTGTCCCTTTTATAGCAGGACTGCTTACTTCTGAGACAACAGCTGACTTCTGAAACTTAAGATACATTCAAGGTGTTACAGAAACCATTACTCAAAGTCATAAAGAAGACATACACCACAAGAACCCAGGCACAAAAAGAGGAGATATTGACTGGGTTTATCTAAACAAAACATCAAGGATGACTTAGTTATAGTCTTAAACATTCCATGACCAAGCAAGCTAGTAACAAATGGTGAAAGTTAAGCCAGATAATTGTCCTAGTATATATGCATGTAGGTATTCTCTATTATAACTTTTTATTCAATTTATGACTGAATTTATGTGCAGACTCACAGTGAGATTTTTACCATGTAAACACATGCTCTGAAAGTCTTACAAGTACTGAAAACAATGGGAAGAAATAAGTCCCCCTCCCTTTTCTCCCTGATACTTCAACTTTAGAGCTGCCCAATTCATTCCAGCTGCAATCTCTAGCCTCCTGCCAGGTCACTTTGAGGTGCTAACAGGAGGCTGCAGTTTCCAGCCTCAAAGCAACTCAGATAGGAGGATTAGCTGCAAAAGCAAAGTAACTTAGCTATTCACTTGTGGCCTAATTTCTGGGTGGAGATACAATTGAATATAAAAATATTTCTGCCTGAAATTTCATCTTTGTTCTAGCCTAATGTAAGATTCCTGCCTGAAGCCCACTTCCTTGTCCTTGCCCAAGGTCATATTCCTGCCAAGCAGCCCATTTCCTTGTCCTTAGCCCATATCAGATTCTTGTCAAGCAGCCCAAAAGCTCTCTACTCCCCCCCCCTTTTTTTTTAATTTTATAAGCAAGACTGAGCCTGTCTTAGGTCTTTCTGACAAGAATGCTTTCCGTATCCATCATGGAATATGCATTATCAAAAGGAATGTACTTCTGTCTTAAGTTGGTAAGGCTTTGTGCAGAATCTCACCCGTCCTTGGCTTGCCAGCCTGTTAATTTAATAACTCTGGCTGGGGGTTCTTTTTCAGGTTCAAGCCATATACTTTGGTTGCCAACATGTTGATATTGTTAAAGATAAGCTTTATTTGATGGGCAGGATTAAAAGTATTCCTAGGACAAAAAGGGCTAGCACGATCAAGCTATATATGCTATTCAGGCAGGAATCCAAATTTAGGCTAGAACAAAGAAGTAATTTCAGGCAAGAATCTAAATATTAGCCTAGAACAAAGAAGTAATTTCAGGCAGGAATTTAAATATTATGCTAGAACAAAGAAACAGGCTTCAGACATGAAAGTGACTTTGGACTAGGACAGGGAAGTAGGCTCAGATATTTTGTCATCCTGATAAGCCCTTAGAAACAGTGATCATGGGAGTGTTCATGGAATTTTGTTTATTGTCTTGCTTGTTCTTTCACTATTTGCAGCTATTGTATTGCTAGTTTCTAAACTAGAACTGACCTTAATATATGTATGTAATTAAAATGGTATACAAGCAAAAAGGAGGAAGGGGAATGGGATAGGGGGGTTCTAGGAGGAGAAATGGGATGGTATCCTAACTATAAATAAATAAAATATCCAATTAAAAAAACACTGAAACAAATAAAATAAAACAGAATATGAAAATTAAACTCCTTAAGACAAACCCTTTAGCCAAACTAACTAAAAACATTAAGACAGTATCTTAATTAACCAAATTCAGAAATGATTTTGGAGAGGTAACAAGAGAAAGTGAGAAAATTAAAAAAGAAAACCTTTAGGTCTTACTACAAAAACCTATGCTCAGCAAAACTGGAAAATCTAAATTAAATGAATGATTTTCTAGATAGACACCATGTACCAAAGTTAAATCAAGACTGGAAAACCTTTCTATATAGTCCCATAACTACTGGTCTGTATATTGAACGCTATCTGTGGAGATCTGGGGAGCTGCATGATAACCTGGTGGGGGACTGGAATCAGATACATGCAAGTTGCCCAGTTTCTTCCATGGCCACCACTACTCTGGAGTTTGCACAAGGCAGCAGCTATGAATCAAGGATGCAGCCACATAGTGGGAAGTGATAATGGTAGGCTTGATCAGCTTCCAGCTGCCAAAGCTTTAGGAGAGAATTTTTCTTCTCCTAAGTGTTACAGCTCTATATAAAGGAAGTGCTCAGAGGTCTTTGATAAAATGACTCATGTGTCTTTATTCCTTGTGGACAGGTTATTATAGACATTTTGGAGTGGGTTGGGGGTCTATAAGCAGATACTTTCTATTGGCTTGATCTGAGATGTTAGGGATACAGCATCTGCATGTGGAGGGGCTTTGGGTGCTGCCTTTATGTGTCTGAATGTCACAGTCCTCTACATAGAGAGTGAAGGTCATGTATTCTCGGACAAGAGTCTGGTCTGAAGTAGTTAAAACTCCTACCTTATTCAGGTATAAGGGTACCTGGGTTTCAGAATCCACATCTGGTGGTATGGTACTGTTTCCCCTGCACATAACCCCTAAGAAAACAGAAGCTAGTCATTAAAACACTTCCAACAAAACAAAATAATAACACAAGCAAACAAAAACCACTATGTAGGACCATGAAAGTACAGCATTGTTTCTGGTCAAGATCTAGCTAGAGATGGTCAGAGACCCAGCAGATTGGAGACCTCAAGGATTCTCTGCAAGAGATGGCATGCATTTCACCATGCTCCCAGACTCCAGGCTCCTGACATGAGACCAAATACCTCCATTGATCTGCACCTTTCAGGAATGTAAAACAGCCCTCTACAGCCCCTCCCAAAGAGAGGTTTGTGGCCATCAGTCACATAGCACAGGTAGAGGGCTTGGCACAGCTGCAGAGCCTCAAAACATCTCCATATTCATGAGATACCTAAAGGCCAGAGGGTGTAGCCAATTAAGCATTCCGCCCAGACCCCCTTTTCCTTGAAAAAGGTATTTAACCTCATGCCCGCCCTGAGAACACAGGGTACAGCTACATCCATTTTCAGCACAATAAATGTTTTAAAACTACTTCTCATCTTTGAGGCCCACCGTGAGGAATCATGGAGAAGGTCTTCAACTACCAAGCCGCTACCTGCCTAACCTCCCACCAAAGACCCCTCTATGTTCCATCCACGGTGGTGGCTGCCCATTCAAGGGAACTAGCTGAGCCAGCCATGACCCAGCCAAGAGAGTCACTGTGACCTGTGGGCCTCTACTGGAGCTCATCTTCTCCCCTCATCCCTTCGGCTGTGGGTTGATCTAGTCCTTATGCCTCCATCTCAACCCTTCCGCAGACGCCTGAATGCACAAGGGCTTGAGACCAGTCAGTCTCTGATGTGGCCTGGCCCAGGGCATCCCCATCCCACGAGCTCTGCCTCTGCGGGGTCTCAGACTCTGTTCTCCCCATGCCCAGAGTAGAGGAGACCTGTGGCTTCTCACAGCCCAATGTACACTTGGCACTGCGTGGAGTAACCTAGTCGAATTCCCATGCTTCTGCCCTCTGAGCCACAGCTCTAGCCACCTGGGACAGCAGACACAAGGGATAAACTGACTGAGCCCAACAGGCCCCCACCATGTGTGCCACGCACCACAGACCCCAACACACTGAGGGACAGATGGTTTTGGAGCTGACTACAGCCCAAACACTAACAGAGGGGACAGATGGTTTTGGATCAAAGTAGTACTAGAACATCAAAGAAGATACAGTACCAATACTCTTCAAACTATTCCACAACATAGAAACAGAAGGAACACTACCTGATTCATTGTATGAAGTCAAAGTTATCATGATACCTAAACCATACAATGACCCAACAAAGAAAGGTAACTTCACACCAATTTTTCATTTGAATATCTTTGCAAAAATACTCAGTAAAATTCTCACAAACAAATCCAAGAACACGTCAAAAACATCAATCAACACAATCAAGTATATTTTATCTCAGGGATGCAGGGATGACTCAATATACAAAAAAAAAAAAAAATCCATCAACATAATCCACTATGTAAACAGACTCAATGAAAAAAAATCACATGGTCATCTCATTAGATGCTAAAAAAAATCCTTCAAGAAAATACAATACCTCTTCACGTTAAAAAGTCTGAGAGAGATAAGGATTTCAAGGTACATATCTTAAAAAGGAAAAGCAGTATACAGCAAACCAATAGCCAATATCAAATTAAATGGAGAGAAAAATACAGCAATCCCACTAAAGTTAGATACAAGACCAAGCTGCAACTCTCTTCCCATATATTCAATATACAATTTGAAGTTCTAGCTAAGGCAATAAGACAACAAAAGGAGGTCAAAGAGATACAAATTGGAAAGGAGAAAGTTAAAGCTTCACTATTGATGGATGATATGATCGCATAGTATCCATAAGCAACCCCCAAAATTCTACCAGAAAAATCTTATAGCTTTAAAGCACTTTAGCAAAGTGGCTGGATATAAAATTAATGCAAAGAAATTGATAGCATTCCTTTACACTATGAATAACTAAGTCAAGAAAGAAATTAATGAAATAAGACCCTTCACAATAGCCACAAATAATATATAATATATTATCATAATTATAACAAAACAAGTAAAATATCTGTATGACAAGAACTTCAAGTCCCTGAAAAAAGAAATCAAAGAAGACCTCAGAAGACAGACTGTTCTCCCATGCTCATAGATCAGTAGAATTAACATAGTGAAAATGGCCATCTTACCAAAAGCAATCTACAGATTCAATACAATCCTCAGCAAAATTGCAAAACAATTCTTCAAAGACATGGAAAGAGCAATTCTCATTTCATATACAAATAAAACCCAGAATAGCTAAAATAATTCTTAACAATAAAGGAACTTCTGCAGGAAACACCATTGCTGCCCTCAAGCTGTACTTCAGAGCAATAGTAACGGCATGGTATTGGTACAGAGGAAGACATATTGGTCAATGGAATAGGGCTGAAGACCTATAAACAAACCTATACATCTACAGACACTTGATTTTTGACAAAGAAGCCAAAAACCATCCAAAAGAAAAAGAAAAGTGTCTTAAACAAATGATGCTAGTCTAACAGGATGTCTTCATGTAGAAAAATAAAAGTAGAGCCATATATATCACCCTGCTCAAAGGTCAAATCCAAGTTGATCAAGTACCTCAACAAAGAACTAGATACAATCAATCTCATAGAGGAGAAACTGGGAAATAACCTCAAAAAAATTGAAACAGTGAAAAATTTCAAGAAGAGAACACCAGTGGTTCAGGCTCTAAGAACAACAATTGAAAAATGGGACATCATTAAACTGAAAAGTTTCTGTAAGGCAAAGGACACTGCCAATAGTACAAATTGGCAGCCCACAGATTGGGAAAAGACCTTCACTCACTCTACATCTGATAGAGACTAATACCCAAGATCTATAAAGAACTCAATAAGTTAGACTCCGAAAAACAAAATAGCCCAATTAAAAAACGGAATACAGAGCTAAGCAGACAATTCTCAACAGTGGAATCTTCAATGGAGAGAAGTACTTAAAGAAATGTTCAACATCCTTAGTCATTAGGTAAATGCAAACCAAAACAACCCTGAGATTCCACATTACACCAATCAAGTTGTAGAGACAGGGTAAGAGTTAAGTGAAGACAAATATCACGATGAATAATACAAATCTCTGTGTTTTGTATGTCCATAGTCACTCATTTATTTATAATATCTTCACATACATAATTATGGACAACAAAATGCTGAATACAAAATAAAGATTTATTTGTTTATGGTGTCAAGATATCACAATAAGTAGTGCATCTTTTTTTATGGCTTAAGGGAAAAGTGCATGCCTATGTTTAACTCTTTTATTTAATTATTTATTTACAACAATTCTTTTGTACAATTCCCTTCCCCTTTCCTTCTGAGAGGGTGCTCCCCCCATCTACCCATCTACTCCTACCTCATCTTGCTAGCATCCACCTTCCATGGGACATCACGTCTCTACAGGATTAAAGACATAAATATATGCTTTTCCACTGAGGCCAAACAAGTAAGTACTTTGCTACATAGGTAGCTGGGTGGCAGGGGTGGAGGGGGAGCACCAGCCCATGTATGTTCTTTGATAGATGGCTTAGTCTCTGCGAGCTCCCAGGGGTCAGGGTTTGTAGATACTGTAGTTCTTTCTATGGGGTTGAAGTCCCCTTTAGCTCCTTCAATTCTTCTCCTAACTCTCCCATAGGGGTCCCTAACTTCAGTCCAATGGTTGGCTGTAATTATCTGCATATATCTCTGCCTGTCAGAAGACAGCTCTGCTAGGCTTCTGTCTGCAAGTACAACATGGCATCAGTAATATTGTCCAGATTCTGTGCCTGTGCATGGATAGAGTCCCAGTTGGGGTGGTGACTAGATGGCCTTTCCTTCATTTTCTGCTCCATTTTTGTCCCTGCATTTCCTTTACACAGGAACAATTCACTTTCTGCAGTTAGAGGCAGGAAAGCTTGAGAGGAGGGTTCCAGAAAAATCAATGTCTGGTAAAGCTATATGGGAATACATTCTAATTCATAGCAAGGATCTTTTCTGTGAAGTATCATGAGAAAAGGAGAAAGCATTCTCCCTTAAGTCTCCTTTTTAAGGACATTAATTACAATTGCTGGGCCTATGTTCTTATGAACTGATGACCCCTCAGATGATACATGTATTAACAGCATTACCCAAAATTTCAAATTTTGAGCTTGGAGGCACACAATCAAAAATATAGAAGATTGTTAGACATTAAAGAGCAAATTTCTGGATATTACAAAGATCTATTTATAGCACCAACTTTCATAAACAATTCAAACACTGAAAAATGGAATATGTAATAGAGTATAGTGAAGATTAGGAGTGAAAGTGATGTTTTAAAATATTAAGACTTTCATGTTTTCTCACTCCCAAAGAAACATCTTCACACAGTTTTGGAAACAAAGAAATACTATGAAGATTAACCTTTCATTCTTACCTGAAGCATTCATGAAGAAACTAATACAGTGAGCTCCTAAGAGAAGTATCAAGATAATGTAAAAGGCTTAAATGTACTTTTAATTAATAAATTATAAGCAGTTACTTTTCTCTGTAATGAATGAAAAACATCCTTCATATACATTTTGTGAAAAGCATATATTTTCATGTTAATATCTAGGTCAAGGTAGCTCTAATGGGACACACTGAGAAGAAAAGTGTTTAATAAAACTGTGACCAATTTACTTCATATACTATATTATATGATTAATTATCTAAGCATAATCCTCACTAACAGGATTGTGGTGCCAAAAACCATGGGTCACATTTTGATAGTTTAGTTGACCTACCTCTGAAATCCTTCTATAAAATAGCTTCAGCATTTACATTACATCAGTACCTGAGACTCCCACTTCTACTCTCTTGACTTGATCTGATTGTCTTCAGTTCCAACCAAACTCCACTAACTCATTACTCCCCTTGCTTACCCTGCTTGCCCTCTTTAAACAAGCACCCAGAAACACCCTTATTCATTTTCTCAGGATGGGTATATAATAACGTTTTTTCTATCATATCAGCACATCTATAAGTATAACAGCCTTGAGTTGAAACTCTTCTTTAGAATCACAGCATTGCTTATTAATTAAGGGCAGATCTGCTCTCTGCCAGTTGGAAATGTTTTCATAAAGTAATAGTTTATGGGAGGCATGTCAAATAATATCCACACTAGAAGTGAGAGCCGTGCCTCTCAATTCAACTTTGTGTGAAGAATCTCTGATGAGAATTATAAAGCATGATTTGGAAGCAATTATACTAATAATTGTACTTCAGAGAAACTTAAAAAGATGATTCATACCAACTTAATAATAAATAACTCAAAAGCTTTAGCAACATGAAGAACCATAATTCAGTCCAAAGAAGAACTTACATAATTGAAAATGATAGCAATAATGTTGGGTTTTGTTTGGTTATTTATTAATTCTACCTGGTTCTGCGATCTAGCCTCTAGTATCTCCAAGGGAAACTATGAGTACTTCCAAACATATATGATATGAAGGCATAACTTTAATAATAAAAATTATACATATGCAAATGTATACAAACCCTTCAAAGGTCATTCAGGTAAGAGGAGAAAGAGATTTTATTTTGTTATTTTCAAGAAAGATTCCTGAAACCCAATATAAAGTTGAGCAAAATTATGACTCAATACACATTCAGGTAATATATATTTTTGGAGCTTTTATGAAGAACATATTTTTGAGGAAGCCTGAAAACTAAGAATATACTCCATTTCTGTCTAGTAAAGTTAACAGTCTCACTGATCAATCACAGGTAAAGCCACATTGATGTATTATCTACTAGTCTTGTGCATATAAGTGTTATTACATCTAATTTTTTCCTTTTATTCTTAAGCATGTAAATGTTCTTACTCTTAACTTCTTTTGGTTTTAAGAAACCCTCATTCTGTATATTTTAATAAACACTAAAGTATCTTTTAGAAGGTGATTTTCATAACCCTTAGTTTCAAATGGTTAAATATATGATATATATTTATATTTTAACGAATTCTTCTTTCAAACAATACATATTGACTGCACTTCTCCTTCCTCAACTCTTCTCAGCACTCCCATTACATACCTCTTTCTCTCCCCCTCCCAGTTCCAATCATTTTCCATTTCTCTTCAGAAAAGATCAGGCCTCCCAGGAATACCGACTCAAGATAGCTTAACAAGACTTCATAAGGTTAGGCACAAAACTTCATATCAAGACTGGGCGAGACAATCCTGGAGGAAGAAATTTATCCTAAGAGCAGCCTAGAAGTCAGATACCCTCACTGCAACTGATTGGATTCCCACATAAACCTCAAGCTAAATAACCACAAGATATATACAGAAGACAAAACTCAGAACCATGCAATCTGCATGAATAGTACTTCAGTCTCTGTGAGCCCATATGAGCCCTGCTAAATTGATTGTGTAGATCATGCTCTCCTGGTGCCCTTAAATCCTCTGGCTTGTATAATCCTTCAAAACTCTTTTCCACAAGGTTCCCTGATCTTTGACTAATGCTTGGGTATGGGTTTCTTCATCTACTCCCATCACATGATAGCAAAAGGCTTTCTGATGATTGGACTTTGCTATTTGTGAGTATAGCAGAATATTATTTGGAATCATTTCAATGACTTTTTTGCCAGTCATTTTTGTTTTACTTTAGGTTTCTTCGCCACCCAGCTTCCAGTTCCAGGCTATCTAGGAAATGTTAAAAATAAACTCCCTCTCATGGTGTTAGAACAGTCATTGGTTGGCCACTGCAACAAGCTCTGCGCTACCATTGCACTAACACAACTTCCATGCAGGGCAGGGCAATGGTTTTGTGGTAGTCCTAGACCCACCACTGGGTTGGAAACTTACTCTCACTTCTATTATAGAACATTAAATTAATCTGTCTAATATTCTGACATATGAACACTAACTTCTTTATAATCAGATCCCTAAAGGCATGACTTGATTTTGCTACACAAGGACCTCATGGGAATCACTTCTGGGTCATATGAAATTTCTTTAGAGCTTGTTTGTTCAACTCCAATATATCCAAACAACTACAGGCAAGGCTGTTTTTCAGAAATGGAACTGAATTGAGTCTCCTATTTGTCTGTACTTGAGCTTTTCAGTCAAAATTGCTCTGAAGAGAAGAATTGGAAATATCCTCAGGCTTATACCTAGTTATTGACAAACCTTTTTCTTTCTAATTTCTCCCAGATATCACAGTTGTTATTTAGAATAATATTTTAAAAAATATATCACAGTTGGAAACATTGCTAGTCTCCCACTTCTGTGTTTCCAAGAATTCTGATTATTTTCCCAGAATACTCATTATAATGATTGTTATTAAAATAACACTAAAACAATAATTACTATCAATAATAATACACATAACTCATGGTAGATACTTCACAAAAAGAGTCAAAGGAATTCTCTGCATATCAAGGATTTATAAAATACATGATATAAAAATATTGGTTAAAAACAGAAACATTTGTATAATCATCTTAACTGACAGTGAAAAAATGTAAGAATTGAGTCTAATTAATTATTTCTAATAATGATGCTAAAGTAACATTTAAAATTATATTCTCAAGAATCTTCCATTTGTGTTCTTTTAAAATTCTTAATATTATCCCTTGCTGTGCATAATCACCAATCACCAACATTTAATAAAGGTTAAACTGCTTCTTTGGTAAATAGCAAATTACACTGCTCTACCTTATCTCAGTGCAATTTAGAGCAATTCAAGGAGTATAATTAGATACTCTTTGATTCCTTGAATTGGATAGTAGAGGATTTTTATAAGACACATTCTTCAATATTTAAAACATGTAACATTAACAAAACAGAATTATTAAGAATATTTTTCTGAGCCATAAAAGTGCATGTTTGATTATTTGATGAATAGTATTTTAGAACACAAAACACTGAAAGTCAGACTAAGCATTTAAATATACCATTTTCATGAGAACTTTTAATTTCTGAGTTAAATATTAACTCATGGGCTTGACAGGTGGCTCAGAGTTTAATTACATAAAAGTAACTTTTCTTGCAGAGAAATAGTTTTATTCTTAACACCCATGCCAAATTATTACAAATATCTGTCACTACATAGGATTAAATACTCTCTTCAGGCTTCTAAAGGCACCTCTATGCATGTGTATGCACATATGCATGCATACACACAGAGAGACAGACATACATTTTCTATCTCTTCTATTGCTTTGAGAACATAACACATGAAGAAAACATTTAAAAAAAAAAAGAGCTTGAAGTAGGAGTTTATTTATGCTTAAAATTCTAGAGAACTAGTGTCATAGTGATAAGGACTGTGGCAACAAGCTTCAGACATGGCAGCTGGGGCAGGAAGGTATATGCTCAGGGCTCACATCTAGAACCACAAAGAGGAAACCAAGGAAGCAACCAGGAAATCATGTAAAGTTCTGAAACTTCAAATGCACTGACAGTGAATTACTTTCTCTAGTACAACTACTCCTCCTAAGTCTTTCTGTATAGCACCCTTATCTACAAAATAAGTATTCAAATTCCCATGCCCAAGACTATGGAGGATTTCTTAAGTAAACCTCCTGAATTCACACATGCATGTGCTCAAACACACAAATACACACACCACAAATACAACAATAAGCCCCATATCTTAAAAAAAGGTTAAGATTCTTTATAGAAATGATTTTGACTCAATAACTACTTCCTGCTATATTAAAAGCAGATATTATCAGTATTATATATTTTCTGGGCAAGTTTCTTTTTTTAAAAAAAAAGGAAATAGTATTTTATATTAAATATCTGGCCATAATATTCATGGAAGTAACATCAAAGTAAATTCAAAGTACTGATATTGAGAAATAACCTGAAATTCTAAATAAATTTTAAAATATATTTTGCATTTTAACATTTACTGTCATTAATACTTTAATGATGTTTAAAAAGTGATAGATTCGGAAAATAGAAAGATTTTTCCATACTCAAAATTTCACATTGCAAGGCATAGTTGTAAGTGATGAATTTTAACTTCGAAAATCATCTGTTATTATTTCATATGAATGCAACCCAAGTATCACTCAAAATACTAAAGAAGAAACTATGTAGTTAAAGATGCCATAAAATAAAAAATATAATAATATGTATTGTACAAAGCTTCATGTCCAAACTATAGAGAGACAATAATCAGTGAGTTAGGACTATTAATGTAGTGAAAAATATCCTTTATCCATTCTATCATCAGTGACTTCCAAAGCCCATTGTACTGTAATATTTAGTAACATATTTAGTAAGTGATAAGCGTATCATATTGCCCCTTTCTTCTGGTCTAACATGAATGCTTTTATTGATTTTTTCTTGTCTGGTTCTCATTATTTTTACTCTTGATACTGAGGCCATTATGTGTTATTTCTTAAATAAACTTTGGAGAAAATACTTTCAGACATTCATAACTGATTGCAATCAATCAAATAAGTTTTGCAAATATGCTTCACTGTGCCTGAGAAACGTTTTTCTATATCTATCTTTTCAACAGATTCCATCAAAGAAGTGTGTAAGACTTTGAGAACAGGTTTAGGAATCAATTAAGATTATCATTCGTTTGTGTCATTCATTAAGTCTGATGGTAAATCACAGTTGTACTTCTACTCATGTTAAACTAAAATGATTGATGTTATGTATTTTGATATTTATTCTATTTTGTGATTAAATTATGTCATTTCTTCTTTTCCTTCCTCCCTCTAAATCTTCAACATACCTCTTCTTGTTCCTTTTCATATTTCATACAGAGCTGAATATAGTTTCCTTAGTACTTCACTGAGAAAATTTTTTGTTAATATTTGTGAGAGATATCACGTTATTGTTTTATTTTATTGTCATCTTCTCCAGCAGAAGGGTGGTCTTGGCATCATACATAAGCTTGGAATTATTTCCTCTTTTTCTGCTTGTTTTTGTAGGAATTTGGGAATAAATGCTCATTCTTTATTTTAGTGATTTTGTAGAAATCTTCTATAATATCATTTGGTCCAGGATGTCTATCTTTTGGAATTGTTAAGATTATTTCAATTTCTATTTTTTTTAATTTTTTTATTGGAACTTTTATTTACATTTCAGGTGTTTTCCCCTTACCCCCTTTCCCCCCTCCCTCCCAGGAACTCCCTATCCCTTCCCCCCTTCTCCTGCCTCTATGATGGTGTACCCACACCCACCCTTCCCAGAACCTCACCCCCACCCTCGAATACCACCCCCCACGATGTCCAGGATTCATGGGACCAAGAATCTCTTCTCCCTCTTATATATAGCTCCCTTGCATATATAGCTGGAGCCATGGGTCCCTCCCTAAGCGCTCCCAGGCTGGTGGTTTAGACCTGGGGGCTCTGGTTGGTTGGTATTTTTGCTCTCCTCATGGGGTCCCGTTCCCTTTCTACTCCTTCAGTCTTCACTCTATCTTCTCCATTGGGAACCCATGATCAGTTTAATGGTTAGCTGTGAGCATCTGCCTCTGAATTGTCAGACTCTTGCAGACCTCTAAGGAGACAGTTATGTTAGGCTCCTGTCAGCATGCACCTCCTGACACCCATGTCAGCATCTACCTTTGGTGACTGCACATAGGATGGATACCCAGGTGGAATGGTCTGCAGATGGCCCCTCCTTCAGTTTCTGTCCTGCACTTTGCATCCATTTGCTCCCTTAAGTATTTTGTTACTTCTTCTAAGAGGGACTGTAACCCCACACACACTTGGTCTTCATTCTTCATGAGCTTTATGTGGTCTGTGAGTTGAATCTTGGTTATTTCAAGCTTCTAGGCTAAAGTCCAATAATCAGTGAATGAATACCATGTATGTTCTTTTGTAATTGGGTTACCTCACTCAGGATGATATTTTCTAGTTCCATCCATTTATATCGAATTCATTGTTTTTTAATAGCTGAGTAATATTCCATTGTGTAAATGTACCACATTTTTTGTATCCATTCCTCTGTTGAAGGGCATCTGGGTTCTTTCCAGTTTCTGGCTATTATAAATAAAGCTGCTATGAACATAGTGGAGCATATGTCCTTGTTATGTGTTAGAGCATCTTCTGGGTATATGCCCAGGAGTGGTATAGCTGGGTCCTCAGGTAATGATATATCCAATTTTCTGAGGAACCGCCAGACTGTTTTCCATAGTGGTTGCACCATCTTGCAATCCCACCACAATGGAGGAGTGTTCCTCTTTCTCTGCATCCTCGCCAGCATCTACTATCACCTGAGTTTTTAATCTTAACCATTCCGACTGGTGTGAGGTGGAATCTCAGGGTTGTTTTGATTTGCATTTCCCTGATGACTAAGGATGCTGAACGTTTCTTTAGGTGCTTCTCAGCCATTCATATTTCCTCAGTTGAGAATTCTTTATTTAGCTCCATACCCCATTTTTTAATAGGGTTATTTGGTTGTCTAGGGCCTAATTTCTTGAGTTCTTTGTATATAATGGATATTAGTCCTCTATCAGATGTGGGATTGGTGAAGATCTTTTCCCAATCTGTTGGTTGCCATTTTGTCCTATTGACAGTGTCCTTTGCCTTACAGAAACTTTGCAATTTTATGTAGTACCATTTATCAATTCTTGATCTTAGAGCACAAGCCATTGCTGTTCTGTTCAGGAACTTCTCCCCTGTGCCTAGGTGTTCGAGGGTCTTCGCCACCTTCTCTTCTATTAGTTTCAGTGTGTCTGGTTTTATGGAAGGTCCTTTATCCACTTGGACTTGAGCTTCGTACACGGAGATAAGAATGGATCGATTTGCATTCTTCTGCATTTTGTCCTCCAGTTGAACCAGCACCATTTGTTGAAAATGCTGTCCTTGTTCCACTGGATGGTTTTAGCTCCTTTGTCAAAGATCAAATGACCATAGGTGTGTGGGTTCATTTCTGTGTCTTGAACTCTATTCCACTGATCTTCCTGCCTGTCTCTGTACCAATACCAGGCCGTTTTTATCACTGTTGCTCTGTAGTACAGCTTGAGGTCAGGGATGGTGATACCTCCAGAAGTTCTTTTATTGTTGAGAATGGTTTTCGCTATCCTGGGTTTTTTGTTATTCCATATAAATTTGAGAATTTCTCTTTCTAGCTCTGTAAAGAATTGAGTTGATATTTTAATGGGGATTGCATTGAATCTGTAGATTGCTTTTGGCAAAATGGCTATTTTTACTATATTAATCCTGCCATCCATGATCATGAGAGATCTTTCCATTTCCTGAGGTCTTCTTCAATTTCTTTCTTCAGAGACTTGAAGTTCTTGTCATACAGATATTTCACCTGCTTGGTTAGGTTCACCCCGAGGTATTTTATATTATTTGTGACTATTGTGAAGGGTGTCATTTCCCTAATTTCTTTTTCAGCCTGTTTATCTTTCATGTAGAGGAAGGCTACTGATTTGTTTGAGGTGATTTTATAACCTGCCACCTTGCTGAAGTTGTCTATCAGATTTAGGAGTTCTCTGGTGGAGGTTCTGGGGTCACTTAAGTATACTATCATTTCATCTGTGAATAATGATATTTTGACTTCTTCCTTTCCTATTTGTATTTCTTTGACTTCCTTTTGTTGTCTAATTGCTGTGGCTAGGACTTCCAGTACTATATTGAATAGGTAGGGAGAGAGTGGGCAGCCTTGTCTAGTCCCTGATCTTAGTGGGAATGCTTCAAGTTTCTCTCCATTTAGTTTGATGTTGGCTACTGGTTTGCTGTATATTGCTTTTACTATGTTTAGTATGGGCCTTGAATTCCTGATCTTTCCAAGACTTTTACCATGAAGGGATGTTGAATTTTGTCAAATGCTTTCTCAGCATCTAGTGAGATGATCATGTGGTTTTTTTCTTTGAGTTTGTTTATATAGTGGATTACATTGATGGATTTCGAATATTGAACCATCCCTGATTCCTGGGATAAAGCCCACTTGATCATGATGGATGATTGTTTTGATGTGTTCTTGGATTTGGTTTGCTAGAATTTTATTGAGTATTTTTGCATTGATATTCATAAGAGAGATTGGTCTGAAGTTCTCTTTCTTTGTTGAGTCTTTATGAGGTTTAGGTATGAGTGTGATTGTAGCTTCATAGAACAAATTGGGTAGTGTTCCTTCTGTTTTATTTTGTGGAATAGTTTGAAGAGAATTGGTATTGGTCTTCCTTGAAGGTCTGATAGAATTCTGCATTAAAACCATCTGGTCCTGGGCTTTTTTGGTGGGGAGACTTTTAATGACTGCTGCTATTTCTTTAGGGGTTATGGGACTGTTTAGATGGTTTATTTGCTCATCATTTAACTTTGGTACCTGGTTTCTGTCTAGAAAATTGTCCATTTCATCCAGATTTTCCAGTTTTGTTGGTATAGGCCTTTGTAGTAGGTTCTGATGATTTTTTGAATTTCCTCGGTTTCTGTTGTTATGTCTCCCTTTTCAGATCTGATTTTATTAATTTGGATACTGTCTCTGTGCCCTCTGTTTAATCTGGCTAAAGGTTTATTTACCTTGTTATTTTCTCAAAGACCAACTCCTGTTTTGTTGATATTTTGTATAGTTCTTTCTGTTTCTACTCGGTTGATTTCAGCCCTGAGTTTGATTATTTCCTGACGCCTACTCCTCTTGGGTGTATTTGCTTCTTTTTGTTCTAGAGCTTTCAGGGTGTGCTGTCAAGTTATAATGTGTGCTCTCTCCAATTTCTATTTTAAGGACTGTGTTTATGCTCTGTTTTACTTCATTATTCACTGGTCATAAGCTACTTGTAGGAAGTGCTAAATTTCTTCTGCTTGTCCAATTTTGCCATATAGTTGTTCATCATTATAAAGATCGTTCTTATTTCCAACAACATAGTCAAACCTAGAAGATACTGTTATGCATAATACAGAAAATATTATGTCACTTACATATTTGTTTTCAAGACAAAACCTACAAAAATCAAGTTCATAGAAGCAGGTAGAGATAGATTAGCTGGGAACAAGCAGAAAAGTCTGTAGTGATTGAGAAGGTAAGTACAGTGTTTGAGTTTTGCATATTGGGTAAGATAGAGATATAGTATCAGGTTAAAAATATAATCAATAATAACGTGGTATTTATATGATGACATTTGCTAAGAAGAGAAAAGTTGAAAAACTTTTATATCACTTGTGATGAACTATGTGTGGTGGTTTTAAGTAGGTTTGGTCCCCATAAATTCATGAGTTTGAATACTTGGCCCACAAGAATGGCTCTATAAGGAGGTGTTGGGATAGGTATGGCCTTGCTGGGGGAAGTGTATCACTGTGGGGGGTGGGCTTTGAGGTCCCTCTTAGAGCTCAAGGTTGTACCCTGTATGAATCAAAGCCTTCTTTCTGGCAGACTGCCACAAGTCCCTTTCTGCTGCTTGCAGATCCAATGTAGAAGTCTCAACTCCTTCAGCATCATGTCTGCCTTCATGCTGCTGTGCTTCCCACCATGATGATAATGGACTGAATCTCTGAAACTGTAAGTCAGCCTCAATTAAATGTTTTCCTATATAAGATTTCCCTTCATCATGGTGTCTCTCACAGTAGTAAATCTATTAAGATCATGGAGTATTAATTAATTTAGTTATAGTAATTTGTTTTGTATGTACATCAAAACATCTATTTTTAGGATACATACTATAATTACTTAACTTTATTTCAACTATTCAATTTAATCAGTGTTCTTTACTTTCTGAAATATGGTATTTCTTTAAAAATTGGGGAGTTTAAAATATGCATAAGGGGTCATATTTTTATTAGGATCTGATTTTTTGTCAGATTTTAGCATCCTCATTCATTAATAACAGATCCTTGATGATCAGCTTGTATATGAGATAAGCTTACATGTGAGTATAGCTATTTTTCAGTAATATAATGCAATTCTATCATGACAATATTCAAGTAAGTCTTTCTTCACATGTCCTTGAGGTGTTTCAAAAGGTATTTGTAATTAGAATACTTCTCTCTTGGACCATTCCTTAGCTTCTAGCTTACATAATATTCTCACAAATGTAGTTAACCATTTGGATAAGTAAATTTTTAACTACACCAAAAACAATTTATTGTATATTTCAAACTTTGGCATGTAATAAGATTCAGGTCTTAAGAATGCTAGAATTTATAACAAAAAAAAAAAATCCCACCAATGTGGATGCACAAACAGGAGCTGAACAAAGACAATATCAATGTAAATGCTGATGTGATCAGAGAAGCCTACAAGACCTCAACATACCAAAACCCCAAGATTATAAGCAACAAAATGCTGAGAGTCAGAGAAATATTCTTCTCAGAGAAGAGTACACAAAACTATTACACAAACCCAAATGGTTAGCCATGAAAACACACAGAAAAGCAATATTACACAAACTAAGCAGGTTATTTTGAGAAAATAGATACATCATAATATGAGTTTAGATATATTTCCTTTACTTCTACTTTTCTGTAGGACTTTGTGGATGAGTGTGAACTCTTTACTTTTAGTGTTTTGAAGAAATCATCTATAACATTGGATCCAGAGTTTCGGTTTCTATCTGTTAAAATTGTTAGTTACTTCAATCTATATTTTGTAAATAAACTTGTTTTATCACATAGTAAAACTCATGTAACTGTTTTAACAGCTAATATATTCCTTACTCCAAAGATAATCTAAAACAATTACAGAGATACTAAGTACATCACATATTATCTGATAACAGGAGATTTTAGTGTGATTTTTTCCTTTTCCTTTTTCTTTTTTGTCTCACAACAAAGGTGAATCTAGAGGATATGGCAATATTACACTAAGTCAATAGTTACAATACGGAAAAATTATCTCATTTACATATTCATTTCCAAAACACAACAGATAAAAACTTTAGAATTATATATGTATATATGTATGTGTATATATTGTTATTATATACATGCATGTAATAGCAACTAAAAAAAGGGGGTCACTGAATTTAAAGAGATCAGGGAATAATTTGAAAGGAAGAGAAGGGTAAAATATTGTACCTTATTATGTATCAAAAAATTTATAGAAAAACTGAAGGTTTTGCATCAATTGCTCATTGGTTGAGATTACTTGATGCTCTTCTAGAAGATGGCTGTTGTTTTTTTGTTTTGTTTTCTTTGTTTTGTTTTGTTTCCAGAACATATTTAGGGCTGTGTACATTATCTCTTTACTTTCAGTTGTACTGCTTACGCATGGTATATACTTGCACATACATACACCACACACACACATACACACTCAAGTACACAAGAGCATACATACATGTACACATATACACATTCAATCTTTAAAACTGAAAACAGAAAACATTGAGACATATTAATTGTTACTGTCTTTCCCTGGCCCCAGTTAGCCATGTGTAGAGCAATACCAGAAGTCTGATATTAAGAGGAGCCTTGCATTGCAGATAGACAATTAAGAACTATTTCCAAAGCAATGGTTTTTCCTAACCAATCCTTAACCCAGGGAAAGTGAGCCAATGTTATTTGTTTCCCTCTATCCAGTATTATGACTACAATAATGCTAAGGACAGCCCATAGGAAAGTGTGCTGTAATATTTATTGCTCCAAGAATCTGATAGGAATGGTATGGAATATGAAGCATTCCTCTTGGCAGCGTGAGTGAGATGATGATTCTGAAAACATTCTAGTAGTTTCTATCATGTATGAGGAGAGTGCAGGGGATGGGGAGGGGGACATGGACATGCAATATACACATGTGACTTTTGAGTGGAATGTGATGGATTTTTTTCCTATGTAATTAAAATTCATAAAATTTCACCAAAATCTACCAAGGTGAGGACAGAAATAATAAAGTACATTTCCTGTCTTTAAGTTTTAAAAATAATCCAATAGGCTGAGGCAAGTGTATATAGCTTCACTGAATATGTTTTATACTGCTTTTAGGTTACTCACCCTCTCTTCTCCAAGTCCTTCCATGTCCACCCTGCTTATCCCACACTCACAATGTTGTGTCTGTTTTACAAAACCAGTCAGGTCCAATTGTGTTTCCCAATTCTTCTTGGGTATGTGTTCTTCAACTTGGTTATGTGGTTGGCTATACCAGGGACAAAACTCTTAGGGAAAATACACTTTATTCTCCCAACATTTTATAATTACCCTTAGGTGCACAGAAGGTTTAGGTTTTATGTTGTACCTCATATCCAGCTATATACTGGTATTTGATCTTGCTTGGTTTTGAACAAGATTTGTGTGTAGTGTCACAATCACTGTGAGTTCATACTTCATGTGACTTACTGTGTCCTGCCAACAGTCATGTCCATGTAGTCATCCAGTATCTTTGGATCTTACATTCTTTTGTCCCTTCTAACTCAGTGAGTCTTGACAGGAGATGGTGTGGTATATGTTTCATCTATGGTTTCATTTCTTTGCATTTTGGTCAATTGTGGATTTATGTTAATCACAATCTAATGCAAATAGAAACTTCTCAGATGAACTGATCTATGAGTATGGTAATATGTCATTAGGATTTGGTTTCATGCTATATGATTTAGCATAATACTTGTAATGAATAACCCCTAAGTCTGAACCGTATATGAAGTTTTTGATTGCTGAGAGTACAATACAGCCAATATAAGATGAAATCTTTTGCCACTAGTCTGGGCCTTGGGAAATCAATCATTCTGTAAGCTATATTTTCCCCATGGTTCTTCTACTAATTATTATCAACTCATTTGAATGACAAATGAAGAATTCTCTTCTTTGGCATGACAGTTTAATATAGAGTTAAAATAAAGCATATCACCAAGATTTTGTTTCAGTGACACGTGCCATCAAGATTTGCCTTCTATATCCAGTACCACCATGTTAAAATTCTGAGTTCTTTCTTCATTCCATTAAAAAGCATAAAACATCTTGTTATAGAAAATGAACTGTCAGATCTCATCAACCCCATAAACTAACTCAAGTTGAGGAATTAAAATTAGAAAATCAAGATTGTTTCTTTTGCACCCAAAAAGAAGGAAAGATCACTAACATGTTTCATTCTATGATTTTGGTGAAAGTTTGTTTATATATGACAATAGTTTCCTCATTACATTTATTCTTTGTTGCTTACTCTCAGTGTGTATTAGAATTACTTGAAGATGGCTAGATCATGCAGTTCCTCTGCAGATTCTGCTCTTGTGTATTGAGCAGAAGCTTGGACTATTGAGGAACAGTTAGCATTCAAGATAACTGATTGAATCAGACACTGGGGCAGCAATTTCATTTTTGTAGGGAATAAGACAAGTGTGGGTGACTAGGTCTAAACCTTATAAGAGAATATTATAAACTATTTAAGAAATAATAGTTTTGAAATTATAACCATATTATATTATTTGCCCCCTCCAAATCCTCCTTGGCAATTTTGAAAATAATTTATCTTTTTCTTTAAGTATTGTTACACACACATATACTCTGTGTGTGTGTGAGTGTATGTGTATGTGTGTGTGGTGTGTGTGTGTGTGTGTGTGTGGTATAGGTATTTATGTATTTATAAACATGTATATTTTAAATTACATGTTAAAATATGTATAAATACACACACACACACACACACACAGACACATATATACAGCCTGCTCAGTGTGTATAGTGTTGCTATTTTTCAGGGATGACCATTTGGTGTTGAATAACTGATTAGTGTGCTCTGCCTTAGGGATACTACTTTTGTACTCAGCATATCTTACTCACCTCTAGTTCCTTGATTAAAGTTGAGGCCTTATATGCTTTCCCTTGCTTGTATTAGCAGATCTTGGTGTTGTCTTTGTTCAGAACATGTTTGTATAGTCACATTGTTGAGAATTTATGGATGTACCTTCTGATATTTCTAGATAATCTAATCTTACAGCAAATTCCATGTTTGTCAAGTTCTTACAATCTTCCTGTCGCCCCTTTTACAATGATCCTAGAGTTTAAAATCAGAAGCCTTCACGTAGAATTCAGAATAAGTGAGGTAAAACAGAGAGAGGTAACCTCATCACCTCGGGTCAGATGACATCTACAACCAAACCATGATTTTCTCAGAAGCAAATTTTTGGGAAGCTTCCTAGATATATCAATATATTAATATTATATACATATACATAGTATATATTTTGGGTTTATGATGTGTATGTATAGTTGATCTCTGTATGGCAGATTGTGTATAAGTATATTCATGTGTGTCTGTGTGTTTCTGCATTTGTGTCTATGCTTGTGTGATATATGAATCTGTGTTTATGAGTGCATAGGTCGACTTAGAAGACAAAGGAAGACATCTGGTATCTTGCTTTATTGTACCCTATCTTATTTCCTTGAGATAGAATTTCTCACTCAAATAGAAGATACTGTTTGGGATTCTTGACTAATGAGAGTCCAGTATCTACTTGTCCTCATCCACACGTGTGTGTGTGTGTGTGTGTGTGTGTGTGTGTTATATGTATATTATTATTTATACTATACATAAAATATATTAAAATTTATATATTATTCTATGTATATATTATACTATATGACATAGAAAATGTTACATAATATATTAATTTTTATAAAAATTACAAGGAAAAAGATGCCATAAATTTGAAAGAGAATCTAAAATGCTCAGAGGAGTTTGACCAGGAGCAGGTGAATAGAAAATGTAGAAAAAGAGTACTGAGGCATGAAATTAAAAAAAAAAACAAAACAGGAAATAAACTTAAGGAAACAAAAATACATGAAAATATTAGATTCTCTCGATTCATTTTAATAAGAAAATATTTCCAGAAGTTTAAGATATTATCAAATTTTAACTATATGTTCAATGCCGTCATTTGAAAGGTATCTATATATATTTCCAAATTGTGATACTCATAAAGGATTCTAACATTTCACAGAAAAATATTTGATGTACAGATTTGGTTTTTGGAAATGAATAGGAATCTATTCTTTTATTTGCTTTGCACTTTGCTTCAAGTTTTCATGGAAAATTTAAAGTTACATCACAAGAATTTATGTAGACATGTTGATTTTGACCAGCGTGTCTGAGGAAAGGAAAAACAAAAGTCTCCTTTCAAGTAACAGATGCATACTGGATAGCAGACAACTGCAGAAGTTTTGAGATGTGTTTTATTTAACATTCAATGTATCTGCTACTCCAAGACTCTTGCAAATTTTCTTTGTTTTAATTTTGCTTCACAGGTGAGCATCATTGTATTGCTCTTTCAAACTTCAATTCGTTCTCATTGCTCACTTGTATTATGTTCGACTATTTCCTGTAACTAGAGAAATCTCAAAACAGGTGTGTTAAAGCACTGCTATTTTCCATTTGGCTCACAAAGTGGGAACAATACAAACAGCCATTTCCTCCTGCTTTGGCTCTGCACCAGTTAGGCAGAGCCATAACAGAAGCAATCGCTCAGAGAGAACGGAGCATTGTAGCCCTGTTCTGGGAAAGCTATAAGAGACGTGAAAGATGATTGGCTTTTAGGGCTGAAATGAAGAAAAAGAAATAGCCAGAATCCAGTTGTGATGAAATAAGGAAATAAAGAAGAGATCACACTATGCATGAAGAGTGTATAAAATATTAAAATATGCAAGCTTGAGGACATGAATTAAATGGTCTTTTATTTCTGTAACTACTTTAAATATCCATTCACAAAAGTGGACCCAAACTTCTCATTTAACTTTTCAGTATCCCAAATATCTCTACAGACTTTGGTTTCTGTCTCCTGAGCTTACTTTTCCAATACCAAAAATTATTTTTCATCTCCATAATATTAATGATCTCACACATTCAAACCCTTTTCTTACTATATCCTTGAGTCTCCCTAATAAACCCTTTAATATTGTGTTCCTTACTGCTCTGATACCATGTTTTCTGTTTTCCTCTTCTAAGTTTCATAAACACACACAACGACACTTTTGTTAATGTTTAAGGTGGGACAAGTTCTGGCTTTTCATTTTGGTGTTTAATTTACATTTTTTCTAAAACACATCTCAAATATACAAATGTGCCTTTGTAGTTTTGTGGATTTGTTTATGGCCTTTCAGGGACAAGTTCTAGTATCTGCACATAGGAGCTATCTGCTCTACCATTGAGCTAGCATCTACTCAGCCACTCTATGAATTGACCCAGTTCCTTTTCTCCAACTTTATGAATCCAAGTAATTTTCTCTAACATATTGTGGCATTTGCTGGAGTCTGTGATTTTCTCCAGTTGAGGGTTTCTTCTTGCAGTTCCCAGAATGCTACACTTTTCCTTTCCAATTCCATTAGAGAATAATCTTTGTCAATTTCTGCTGAAAATGTTTCAAAGATGTATTCTTTGCATTGTTTGTTATTACATATCCCATAAGTGTCACCATTAGAGTGATCCCTGGTTTTATTATTAACCCTGACAATTGAGGAAGTCTTGTCTTTAGATGTCTAGACTATTTCTTCTGTTAACTTTTATCACCTGAACGAGTGAAATAAGATAAATATTAATCTTTCAGCTTTTCTTTTTTTATTGAACTAGAGACTGAAGAAAGACTAGAAAATTATATAATATACTTCAAGAAAACAATAAACCTGTTTTTTTATTAATTTATTCACTTTACATCCCAATATCATCTCCACACTCCTTCTAGGATCCCCTCAAACAGCTCTAACCCCCTCTCTCCCTCCCCTTATCCTCAAGAAATGGAAATCCCCCCAAAACACCCCACCCAGGCACATCAAGTCACTGAAAGACTAAGTACATCCTGTCCCACTGAGGCCAGAGAAGTCAGCCCTATTAGGGGAGGAGGATCCATAGGCAGGTGACAAATTCAGGGATAGGTACTGCTCCCGTTGTTTGGGGACTCATGAAGGCCAACCTGCACACATGCTATGTTTGAACGGGGTGGTGGGGTGGGGGTGGGGTTAGGACATCCTGCGCTCACTCTTTGGTGAGCCTCCAAGGGTCCAAGTTAGTCAACTCTCTAGGTCTTCTTGTGGAGTCCCTGTTTTTCTTTCTTCCAACACTTCTATAAGACTCTACGAGCTCCCTTTAACATTTAGCTGCAGGTCTCCACATCTCTTTCCATTGCCTGTTGGGTGAGGCCTCTTGGAGGATAGTTATCCTAGCTATCTTGCAAGCATAACAGAGAATCATTAATTGTGTCAAGGACTGGTTCTTGTCCATAGGATGAATCTCCATTTAGGGCAGTCATTTGGTTGGCCATTCCCTCTGTCTCTACTCCATCCTTGTCCTTGCACATCTTGTAGGCAGGATACATTTGGGTCAAAGGTTTGGTGGGTGGGTTGCTGTCCTTGTCCCTCCAGTGGGAGACCTGCCTGTCTATAAGAGGTGGCCACATCAACTCCATATCTCCCAATGCTAGGAGTCTCAGGCAGAGTCATCCCCATAGACTCCCTGTGCCCCGTTTCCATTACTAATTTCCATTCTCTCCCCCCCCCACTGCTTTCCCTATACTTGATTCTCCCACCCAGTTCTCCTCCCATACCTCATCCCAGTTCCCTCTCTGCATCCACCTCTGCTATATACTTTATTTCTGGATAATGCTACATTTAATTTTTACTTTCACAAAGAAACAGAGTTAATATAGTTTAGGATCACATGACTAGAAATTAAGAGAAACAAAACAAAACCAAGGATCTGGTATGGGAAGAGACAGGGGAGATGTAAAGTGGGTCAGGAAGTTGAATTGAGATATGTAGCAGTGGGCGATGGGGAACTGGAGGTAGCCACCAGAAAGTCCCATATGCCCGGAAAGCTAGAAGTTTCCAGGACCCACAGGGATGACATTAGCTGAAATACCCAACAAAGGGGACAGAGAATCTCTAGAGACCATATCCAGTGTGTGGATAGGCATGGCCCTAGTTGAGGTTTGGAGCCACCCACACATCTTAAAATTTTAACCCAGAATTGCTCCTGTCTAAAGGAAATACAGGGAAAAGAGTAGAGCAGCGACTGAAGGAAAGGTGGTCAAGAGGCTGCCCCACCTGGGGAATCATCCCATATACAACCATCAAACCCAGACACTATTCCTGATGCCAAGAAGTGCTTCCTGACAGCAGCCTGATAGAGCTGTCTCCTGAGAGGCTCTGCTAGAGCCTGACCAATACAGATGTGGATGCTTGCAGCCAACCATCTGACTGAGCATGGCTACCCTATGGCAGAGATAGCAGAAGGACTGAAGGAGTTGAAGGGGTTTCAATCCCATAGGAAGAGCAACAATATCAACCAACCAGACCACCCAGAGCTCCCAAGGAATAAACCACCAAGGAAAACAAAAACCAAAGTCCTGATATTTTACTCACATCTCTGAGATAGAACGAAATAAAAGAAACTACAGGAATATTAAACTGTGCAGCTGAAAAGTCAAAAGAAGTTGCAACAATATTTATACCACTTTTATTTCCTAACCAGAGATGATAAAATTATTTTAATTATGTAATAAATGTCAAGTTATTAACCTTTACCTACTAATGTTTATTCTCCAATTCTTGTATTTAGTATGAAAGAACATTACTTTCAGGATATGTGAAATCACTGTCAGTATCATATACTGAATGCTGTTTATATTTAGAGTTAATCATAAAATTTAACTTTAGCTAATTTCAGTGAAATAATACATAGAGAAAAGAAGTGAGCTTCACAGAAATAACCATAGCATTAATAGTCAATACTTACTGCTATCACACTAAATATTAACACAAAATGGATGGCAATACTTGAATTTGGAAAAAGTGTGTTTAGTTTTAGTGTCAGTACAATTAATAAATGTATAGTTTTTTAACAATACCAAGTGCTGATTTGTTTGAAATATGTTAATCTAACTAATTTTTATTGGTTTTCTGAAATATTGGTAAAATATTTGATTTTTAAATCTAAAATATTTGTAAACCTAGTAAGAAAAATGCTATAATAGACAGAATGCCTACTATTAAGGATATGACTCTACACAAATGGGATCTCATAAAATTGCAAAGTTTCTGTAAGGCAAAGGACACTATCAATAGGACAAAATGGCCACCAACAGATTGGGAAAAGATCTTTATCAATCCCACATCCGATAGAGGGCTAATATCCAATATATACAAAGAATTCAAAAAGTTGGACTCCAGAGAATCAAATAACCTTATTAAAATGGGGTACAGAACTAAACAAAAATTCTCAAATCAGAAATCTCAAATGGTCAAGAAGCACCTAGAGAAATGTTCAACATACTTGGTTATAAAGCAAATGTAAATTCAAACAACCCTGAGATTTTTACCTCACACAAGGCAAAATGGCTAAGATCAAAAACTCAGGTGACAGCAGATGCTACTGAGGATGTAGAGAAAGAGGAACACTCCTCAATGCTGGTGGCATTGTAAGCTGGCACACTCACTCTGAAAACCAGTCTGGCATCTCCTGAGAAAATGGACATAGTACTATATAAGGACAAAGCAATACCACTTCTGGCATATACCCAAAAGATGCTCCCATGTATAACAAGGACACATGCTCCACTATGTTCATAGCAGCCTTATTTAAAATAGCCAGAAGCTAAAAACATCCCAGATGTCCCTCAACATTGGAATGAATACAGAAAATGTGGTACATTTATACAGTGGAATACTACTCAGCTATTAGAAACAATAACTTCATGAAATTTGCAGGCAAATGGATGAAACTAGAAAATACTATCCCAAGTGAGGTAACCCAGTCACAAAAGAACATACACGGTATGCACTCAATGGTAAGTTGATATTAGAAAAAATTCTTGGAATACCCAGGATACAACTCACAGACCATATGACGCTCAAGAAGAAAGACGACCAAAGTTTGAATGCTTCAATCCAACTTATGAGGGGTGCAAAATAATCACAAGAGGTAGCATGTAGGAGGGACTTTGGAGGAAGAGAGAAAGGAGAGGGGAAAAAGAGGGACTGGATCAGATGTAGGAGGAGACAGGGGAGATGTACAGAGGGTAAGGAAATTTAACAGAGGTGATTAGCAATGGGAGATGGGGAATTAGGGTAGCCATCAGAAAGTCCCAGATGCCAGGTAAGCAAGAGGCTCCCAGGACCCAGTGGGGATGACATTAGCTGAAATACCCAACAAAGGGGAGAGAGAACCTGTAGAAACCATATCCAGAGGTTAGGCATGACCCCCAGTTGAGGGATAGGGGTCACCCACTCTTCTCAAAAATTTTGACCCACAATTGTTCCTGTCCAAGGAAATACAGGGCAAAGAGTTAAACAGAGACTGAAGTAAAGGCCATCCGGAGACAGTCCCACCTAGCTATCCATCCCATATGCAGCTACCAAACCCAGACACTATTGCTGATGTCAAGAAGTGCTTCCTGACAGCAATCTGATATAGCTGTCTCCTGAGAGACTTTGCCAGAGCCTGACCAATACAGATGAGGATGCTTGCAGCCAACCATACAACTGAACACAGGGACCCCAATGGAGGAGTTAGAGAAAGGACTGAAGGAGATGAGGGAGTTTGCAATCCCATAGGAAGAGCAACAATATCAACCAACCAGACCCCCTAGAGCTCCCCGGAACTAAATCACCAACCACAGAGTACACATGGAGGGACTCACAGCTCCAGCAGCATATGTAGCAGAAGATGGCCTTGTTGGCAGGGCACCAATGGGAGAAGAGACCCTTGGTCCTATGAAGGCTTGATGCTCCAGAGTTAGGGAATGCTAGGGCAATGAGGCAGGAGTGGGTGGGTGGATCGGGACCACATTTATAAAAGCAAGGGGAAGGTGGGATGGTGTTGGATGTTTGAGGAGGGGAAACCAGGAAGGTGGATACCGTTTGAAATGTAAATAAATAAAATAGCTAATAAAAATAAATTAATAAAAATGATATGTTTTTCAAGTATATAAACAGTCAAAACAACAAATTTACAAGAATGCATTTCAATGAATACATTATTTTTAAAAAATAGCACAAATTTTAAATAATTATTATAAACATACATATTTAGTATTTCTCATGAAAATTAAACCTAGTAATTCATTTTTCATATTTTTATTTTGACCAGAGCTATATTATGAGACATTTTTGTTTCATCATCATTGACTTGATAGAAACTCAAAGTAAGATTTTTATAGTTTTATTAAAAAACTATATTTAACATGTTTAATACTACTCTCTGACATGTATACTAAATAGTCATGTAATATAATAAAAATTAATTAGAGTGGGTGGGCACATGCTCAACTGGGTTCTGTCTATCTACTGGAGGTGGGACCCTCAGGTTCCATCTTCCCACTGTTTGAATGTTGGCTAAGATCATTCCCCTTTTGAGTCCTGGAAACCTCTCACATCCTTAGGTCTTTGGTACTTTCTAGAGATTCCCACTGCTGCTCTGCCCACAGCTGCCTATTTCTATTCATTCTTTTGGTCCTCTGGATTACTGATCCTGTCACCCTTTTCCCCTCATCTCCTCTCTCCCACCAAGGTACTTGCATCCCTCTGCCTCTAATGATTATTTAACCCATTTTAAGTGGAACTGAAGTATTCACACATCAGCCTTCCTTTTTGTTAAGCTTCATTATGTCTGCGAGTTATTCTTTACTTTTGGCTAATATCAGTTATCGTTGATATATACCATGCATGTCATTTTGGATCTGGGTTACCTCACTAAGGAAGATATTTTCTAGTTCCATCCATTTTTCTACAAAATTCATAATGTCCTCATTTTTAATAGCTGAATAGTATTCCACTGTGTAAAAAAACCCACATTTTCTGTATTTGTTCTTTGGTTGAGGGACCTCTGGGCTGTTTCCAGCTGGCTGTTATAAATAAAACTGCTATAAACATAGTGGAGCATATATCCTTGTGATATGGTGGAGCACCTTCTGAGTATATGCCCAGAAGTGTTAAAGTTGGATCTGACCCAGAATTGTTCCTGTCTAAACTGAAATGCAGGGGAAAAAATGGAACAGAAAATGAATGAAAGGCCACCCAATGACCAGCCCAACTTGGAATCCATCCTATGCACAGGCACCAAACTCTGACACTATTCTGATGCCCTGTTGTGCTTACAGACAGTAGCCTATCATAGCTGTCCTCTGAGAGGATGATTAGCAGCTTTTGAGACAGATGGAGATACTTACAGCCAATGATTGGACTGAGGTCAGAGATCCCTAGGGAAGATTTATAGGAAGTATTGAAGGAGCTAAAGGAGATTGCAACCTCATAGGAAGAACAATAATATCAACTAACCCTGTCCCCTCGGAGTTCCCAGAGACTAAGCCACCAACCAAAGAGCATATGTATTCTGTCTGTGGCCTTTGGTATTTATGTCGCAGAGTACTGCTTTGTCTGCTCAGGGTGAAGATGTGCCTAATCCTTTTGAAAGTTGGTGCCTCAGAGATGGGGAATGCTGATGGGATGACGTAGGGTTAAGTGAGTAGGTGGGGGAGTACACTTTCAGAAACGAAGAGAAGGGGAAGGGGATGAAGAACTCAGGGTAGGGGGTACAGGAAAGGGGGCAGCATTTGAAATGTAAATAAATAAAACAATTTATAAAATTAAATAAAATAAATAAAGTAAATAAAAATAAAAAGTAAAAAATAAAAAAAAATTTAGAAATCAATTGATAGTACATTTCCAATGAATTAATATTGATTCTTAAATGTGTTTGATTGTTAAGGGACTCATATAGGCCAATAGAAAGTAAATGAAATAAAATTTGTTTAATAAGCTATAACTGATCTTCATTATTCTTCCTTAGAAACTCAATAAAATTTTCCATTAGATAATTTTTTAAATGGACTTCTACTTTTCTTGAGATCATTGAAAAGATGATTATATGTAACAGACCAAAATGTGAAAATTACACCAATGTCCAAATACTTACTGAGCATCTAGCCTTAAGTTTCTCTGTAAACTAAGTATTTCCACAAAGTTCTTTAGTTAAAAAAAAGAAATCTATCCTGACATTCTTTTAATATTGTCATGATTAAATGCAGTCAACCTGTATAGGAATTCAACAAACAACAACAACAAAGACACACTACTACAAAAGCATGTCTATGCTGACAGAGATGCTGAAACTACAGCCAGTGATTCTTATGCACTTTGACTGTAATTTCTTTATTTCTGTTATTTTCTTCCCTCAGACAATCGATTTGCTTTCCAAAAATGAACTCTAATAAATCCTGGTATGTTTGATTGCATTACAGGGGAGACTTTATTAGGAATCATTTGTACTCCAATGTCATTTATAAACTATATTGAAGATGATGTGTGGTTGCTGAGGTAGCTGTGGTCAAGTGGTAACAAGAAGGAACATGCATATGATGTAACCACGAATTGGGGAATTTGGAAGAACTGTCTTTCTTCAGATTCTGTGCCACCTGTCAGCACTGATGTACTTCACTCAGTAAGTGTTATGCTGTCCCCATTAAAAAGCATCATTAAAATGATTTCCAGGAAATACAACTCACCTTTACTTAAATCTGGTTATGAAGATTGAAGATTTTACATCAGATCTTAAATATCAAGCTGCTCTGAACATCTGCTCCTTATCAAGGAATGAGTAATGCACCTCCTGATGTAGATCTAGTTAATGGTCAATTTTGGAAATTATACCTCCAATATGCTGAGGTATCAATTTTAGAGGATGAATTAAGGCAATTTGAAAATTAAGGACAAAACTCAAACCAAACCAAACAAAACCCCCTGCTTTCTCAAGCACCACTCAACAGATTCTATAATTACAAATATAAGGAAAATTTTATTTTAAATTTTACATGATAAGCTGTAGGGGTGACTTACATTCTGAATATTGATGATCTGAGTGAATGTGAATTGTTTAACATGAATTGACAGTGTTAAGGATCAAAACTTAAGGCATGGAAGAAATCAGCAAAACTCCACCAAGGACAGACCCAGAAGAAATAGGCAAATATTTTCAGGTTCACGTCATGTGTTTATAGATGATTGACCATTTTGTGAGAAACCTAGCAATTGCAACTTTCTCATTCTGCATGTTTACTGAGACTGTTTTCTTACAGACACTTCCTACTGGATCCCTTCTTTCCCTTTTGGTATACATAAGAACAATAGCAATGGTTTCAGGTGGTTGATTTCTTTCCCTGAATATGAGTGCAGACCGTCTGACCCAACTTTTCTGTCCATGTGTTGTGTCTTTGTAGTCTATCTTTAGTGAAAATGATCTTTCTTCATCCCATCTCTATTTCTTGTCATGTTTCCACCTGACAAGATCAACTGAAATGGTTATGATAGTAAATTGTTACTCATATTGTCAACAAAGCTGCCTTTACATAGATATTTACATACAGCCCACTCACAAATTTTATTCTCCAAATTTAGTAATAGCAGCTCATCCTTGTTAGTTTTAATCAAGGTTTTCTAGTGTTTCAAGTATATGCATGTTTTTTATTATTTTCACAGAACTTCATATGTTACCTGAGATGAATACTTATGCAAATTTCAATGAAAGTTGTAACCTACAGAACTTCAGGCAACTTAGTAGCCCTCCCCAGGGAAGGGCATTATAATTGGTTTTTTGTGCCAGACATTCAAACCTGCAAACATGTCTAAAAGTAGCATATGTAGTCAAAAGTTTATATTTAAGTACACATACCACACAGCATACACACACACATATGTATAAACAAATATATGACACACATATATATTCACATATGTGTACATATATACATATACATGCATATGTATATACACATGATGATATGTATATTAATAGACTTATAGATGTCATATATACACTTACGTATATATATTCTGTGTATGTGTATATTGAACATACCTGCTATACTATATCAGTGATTGTGGGAATAAAATGTTTTATGTTTCCCACATGAGAACTCACAGTGTTCATCTTTACATCATTATAATGGGACACAGGCAAGAGAATAGTCAATGTATGAAAATAATTTCAGTTAAAAAAATAAAAGTAAATAACGTACATTTCCTAGCCAATGAATATTAGAATTACTAGAATCATTAAAACATCAAGTGCATCCATCTATAAAATATTCAGTGTTGTATGATTTTGCAATCAATTATAATGAGCCTTTTCTTGTAACGGCATTTTTCTTATATTCACAGACATGATTTTACATTATTATTTGTTTATGACTTTGCTTTTTATAAGAATAACTAATTATACTGACCATATGAATAAACTAATTTTTAAAATATTTGATATTTTGTATAAGAACAGATACAGATATACTGATGACATTTTTATCCAATTTAAATGTTCTGATTCACAAAACATAGTGGGGATTAACTATTCCTTCTCAAATAGAAGTGTCAAATTCATATAAGATCTAAACAATATGGTGGTTCTTCACTGAACTCAGTTTGTCCACTATAGGCAATTATCTCTTATGCCTAATGGTGACAAAGACTGTCACATTATTCTGATGAAGTTGTGGCTTCAGAATTCATGGTATCAACTGATTTTGGTTGTGGGTTCTCTTGAGTTTCTTTAACAGAATAAGGAGATCAAAGGTTATAATCCTTCCTTCAGGTAAAATGAGATGAATGATCAGTGTGCTGGACTCTAATTTTCCTTCCTTTGAAGATAAATGCTCAAAGTAGTCTTCCTTGTCAGTGTCAAACATTCATGCATACCTTGACAAATAATCTTATTATTGTAATAAAATCTGCATCTGTCATGTAAGAAAAAAATTTAAAAATGACCAGTGGATGCTTAAACAATATTGAACTTCAATACTTTTATATTTATTTTAGTTATGCTAGTAATACTTTGTGTTTTTACCAAAATAACTATTTTAGGAAACCAATATTTTTAAAAGTGTTGGCAAAATTATAAGAGTTAACAGAAACAAACCAACTTCATTAAATTGGCTATGATAATAAAACATTATTTATTTCAGAAGTATTAAAAAATATCAGTGGGACCTAAATGACCATAATCAAAGAGTCCTTCATCTCTGGTTAAAGAATTATGAGCTATAGACTAATAATAACAAAAATAAATCTGAGGTCATACAATTGGTCTACACAGAATTATACTAATTTTGGTTGTCAAAATTGAGGGTTCATTCTAAGGTTCCAAAACAATTCTTTTGGAAAGAAACATTTTGAATTTTAAATAAAGACTATTAATTTTTTATGTTTTGGAAATTATATTTTTATTATTGAGTACTAAATTTGGGTTGAAATTTATTTGCAAAAGTCAACAAAAATCCTAGAAAAGCATTTATCTTATCCCCATTCTTATCTTATCTTATCTTTTATCTTGGAAGCACAGAGATCATAAGAAGTACAGCAGTCAGAGGAAGACTATAGAAAGTTTGTGTTTCATGAAATTCTTAGACAAATGGGTGGAGCTAGAAAATATCATCCTAAGTGAGATGACCCAATCACAAAGAACACACATGGTATGCACTCACTGATAAGCGATATTAGCCCAAAAGCACACAATACCCAAGACGCAATGCATAGAACTCATGAAACTCAAGAAGAAGGAGGAAGACCAAAGTGTGGGTGCTTTTGTCCTTTTTAGAATGAGTATCAAAAGATTCAACCAGACTCCCAGGGTCTAAACCTCCAGCCTGAGAACAGGTAAAAATGAAACACCCGTGATGTCTGCTGGTAGAAGCTCTAATCCTGATGCTGGCCTCCAGACTATACTACTCAGACCTTTGATGGGCCATTGACAAGGACACAAACAGCTAGAGATTGATATCACTAATCTGAAGAAATCCCTTGTTTCGAATGTCTGAATTGATCTCCAAAAATTGCAAAGGATTTATTGGACTTGATTTATTCTTCTACAACAGAAAAGACTATGTACAGTTCTTGATTGTGTATAGTCCTTAAAGAAGAATGTTGCCCTTACATAGACAAGACAGGGATGGTTAAAGAGAACATGAAAAAGGTTAGAGAAGGCCTGGAGAAAAGACAGAGAGAAAAAGAGAAAGATAAAGATGAGAGCTGGTACAAGGACTGGTTTTCAACCTCTCCATGGTTGTCAACCCCATTTCTTCGATCTTGGGACCATTAATTGTGTTATTTTTGCTGATTTCTTTTGGTCCGGGACCTTAAATAGGCTGACTAACTTTGTGATGCAACAGATAGATAATTCAGTAGCAAAACCTATTCAGATACATTATCATAAGTTAGCTATGGAGGACCACGAGACTCAAGATGAGGTTGTTACTTTATCCAGGGTGTTCCTCAAACCCATCTCCACCCAACCTAAAAGAAGAGACTTCCACCCCTAGACCAAGCAGAGAGGGGCTACCCAGAACCCTCTCTGTCTGGCGATCTGAATTCTTGCTTAGGCTGCGAGGCTAAGCACTGCAAGGGAATATAAATAAAAGTTTGAATATCTATCTCGGTTCCCTGAGGGACAAGCCTGACTGCATAGGGGTTGATGTCAAAAGTATCCCCTCTCCAGGAAAAAGACATTGGGATGGGTTATGGCCCTCATGCCTCACTGGACAACTACAGGAGAACCATGAGCCATTACAAGGTCCCCTTCAATTATTGGAGGTCAGGCCTCTATCCCCGCCTTCACAAGAATAGAATCGCCAAGGCCCTTCTATACTTAGAGAAAGGAGGAGATGTCAGGAGCAGCCCTACATATACACTAAAGGCCTAAAATCAGCCATTGGCCTAAAGTCAGCAATAGTCCTGACATACATGCATGCTAACACAAGTCTTGAGTCTCTGTGGAAAAACACTGAAACAGCAGCCTATAAGCTATTGTAAACAGGCGGCTTCTGTGGAAATTTACCAGCCCAAGTAGTCATAGGTCTTATAAATAGGCAGCCTCTGTGGACAGTACCAACTTGGATAAGGACAAGTGAATCATAGCAGAGTAATAGTGACCTGTCCCCTGAACCTACAGCCAGCTGATACCCTGTTCTGAAAGGTATCTGTACTCCCCTGAACACCTATGCTCCAGTGCTATTCCCTTCCCCAAATTCTGCCTTTTTGTGTTTATAACCCCTGTGTAAATAAGTAAATTATGATGTGATTTAAATAACTAAATAAATTTTAAAAAAATTTATAAAAAAAGAAAGTTTGTGTTTAGATACCTCACTCCACAGACAATAGAGAAAAAGCATAGAGAAAAATCTGCCAATATAGCAGTGTCCTTAATATATTACCTTCAAAAGAAAGAATACTTTTTGAGTTTTATATTTTTCTCAAAATATGCAAGCACTTAGGCAATATATCTGAGTGATTTGCTCACATGTTAGCACTTACTTCATATAATAGAAGGTATTTCTAGTTGAGATGCCTAATTTTCCAATAAATAGAATCTTATGCAGGAGAGAAGAAATTTGATCAAGGTTAGAGAAACATTTCTGTGTATTTAATTTGTCCTTGTAATTGCTTCCCTGGATTCTGTCTCAGTGAGAACATTTTTCTTTTAATGTTCTATCTCCTTCATTGGCACAGTAGGAAGATGTCAATATTGCATGTGCTGTCATAATAATATACTTACTTAAACTTTGTTAATAATGTGTCTATCATTTAAAATTATGAATCTGTCATTGAAATGTATATTAACTGTGTAATTTTGATACCTTAGAAAACTATATCAGTACAAAACATAAACATATTACCCTGTACATGTTAGGGAATGAACATAAAGTTTTCATTATTATCAAATTCTCAAAGGTTGTAATTTTCTTGTAATTCACAAATGAGATTTGAGAATGGCATTTAAAAACATTGATTTCTATGTTTATTTCTTTGAATTAGATGTTTAAAGTATAGAAGTCAGAAAATATTTTTGATATATTAGATTGACAAAGGAACAAGTGATTATTTACTATAAATACACACTTTCTCTTTGGTTTTAAGTTAGATTTGAATACAAGGAAACATCTAAATATAATCATGTTCTCCAAGTAATTCTGCAAGAAATATGTACTCTCAGGCAGACAAAAAGACAGGCTTAGATAAAGGAAATGTGTCCTGATGTGTCACAGTCCCTGAGGCTCCTGACATTAGTGTTATATCATAAACATCTGAGTTATGAGTTAGATGTGCCTTTCAGTACCCCATGACAATCACAGTATTTAATGTGCATTCTCATAATTTTTACTCTGGAGGGCACAGCATCCCTGGTTTTCCTGTCTCAGAGTCCTGAGGTGTGGAAAACTCCAAGTGAAATATTTTCATGTTCATAAAATTATAATATCCCTCTTTTCTGATATTTTGGCTATTTTCAAGGTCAATGAACTTTATGGAATTGAATTTGTGACTTGAAAGAAAAAGCTTTTGTTTAATTTTGAAGTATCAGAAAGATAATGCGATAAAGACAGCTAAAGTTTCATGAAAAACAAAATTTGTCTCTGGTGGTGTGGTACATATCAGAAGCAAGATCTCTCTGTAAGTTTGAGGCCAGTCTAGCTTATTATAGTGGAAGTTCCAGAATAGCCAAAAATAGACAAAGAAAACTACCTCAAACAAAACAAAACAAAACAAACACAAAACAAAAAACAAACAAGTCCAATTCACTTCCAATGAGATGAAAGAAAATTAGCCAATGGAGCTGAATTCTAAGGTTGGAAGATTCTGGATTTGATTAGTGCTGTGCCCTATAACCCAACTTAAAGTGATTTATCAGTAGTCTGTACCCAAGGAGTAGAACTCTTAATTTGTCATTTAGATCAAATCTTCATTCTTCTTCTGAGGAGAAAACATAATGGGTTTAGAAAGGTGGAGGACTTTGACTGGGCAGGGATGGGGTTAGGGAGAGCAAGAGTGAACTTGCAAATGTTGGCAAGCAAGCAGGTAAACCGAAGATCTTAGGGGTTCAATTATGTTTCTAATCATATAAAATTATGAGACATTAAAAGATCAAGAAAATATAAGTCATATTCAAAAAACAATATAGAAAACTCTGACAGTTAGATTCACTTGGGCACATCTCTTTGACCTGTTGGCCATACATGATCACTCTGAAACTGCTGATTTTGACATTCTGGAGTTGGTATTAAGCAATTTCTAGAGTCAGTGTCACATTTTAAATTTTTTTTAACAGGTACACATTCATAATTGCAGGAGGGCTGATCATTTTAGGAAGTGCTAAGTATAAAATTTAGAAGAATATATGTAGAAAAGTTTAAGGGTGCTTTCTTGCAGTCCTACTTTATTTTCGCCACAGGATCAACATCAATAAAGTCATTCACAAACTTAGAATTAAAAAGAGAGTACCAACTTAGATAAGGACAAGTGAATCATAGGCAGAGTCATAGTGACCTGTTCCCTGAACCCTCACCCAGCTGATACCCTGTTCTGAAAATATCTGTACTCCCCCTGAACACCGATGCTCCGGTGTCATTCCCTTCCCTACATCCTGCCTTTTTGTGTTTATAATACCTGTGTGAATAAGTAAATTATGATTTGATTTAAATAATTAAATAAATTTAAAGAAAACAAAAAACAAACAAACATAAAAAGAACTACTATCTTCCATGTATCAATCAAGTCATTAATATTAGAGTTTTAAATCCATGCTTTCAAATTTACAGTCAGATGTGATATAATAATGTTTTAACCTATATTAGCACAAATAAAGGTACCCTTAATTAGCTACTAGGCAATATTATTGGTTATGAAGGAAAGATATAGGTCTCTCTTCTCCCCTCACTACTATACTATATTGTATACTCTCCATCACTGTCTTTTAAGACTCTACCTACTTTCAAGGTCTTTATCTTTTGTTTTCTGTCAAACAGTTTATTCATTAATAATGTGTCATATTATGTGTATATATAAACTATATTCTTACCTATAAGGGAAAATACTCAATATTTTTCTTTAGTAATCTAGGTTGTTTTCTTAATATCATGCTTTCTACTTTCATCCATTTTTTCTAAAAGTATTTAAAAAGTTCCATTGCACACATGTATTACATTTTCTTTATGCATATATTTGTAGATTGTCATTTAGGCTGCTTTTGTATATTGGATATTGTGATATTTAACAGGTTTTTATAGTATCTATTGTAACAAGCATGTTTTTATACTGTTTACCAGGTAGTTACATATCTGTGTCAAATAGTAATTCATACATTTTTAAAAATGCTTGATAATGATAGGTATAACCGAGAAAGATCTGACGTTCATGGGCAAAATAAATAAGTCTTCATTTCTTTCTGCATGCATTTCGCACTCGTGCCGCTGATATTCTTGCTGATCACCATTGTTGATGATAATAGCCATGGATGTCTATGTAGCATTAATTTGTTTTTAAATTATGTCCAAGAGAGCTGAACACATTTTTTAAATATAATTGTTGACCATTTTCACTTCTTTTTTTCTTTTGAGAAATATCTTAAATAAAATTTGCCATTTGTGTGTGAATGTGTTTCTACATTAACATGAGTGGGTATTTGTGGGTTCATGTGTACATGCATATATGTTAGTATAAAGTAGGTAAAGGGACCAAAAATCATGATAGAGACAAGATCTATCATGGTCTTATAGCTTCACTAAGATTCTTGGGTAGACAAACTGGGCTGCAAGCTTCCAAGGACCCACCTGTTTCTACTTGCCATATGCCCGTTGCTAAGCTTAGAGAAGAAAGCCAATATGCTTTCATGTAGGTTGTAGAGATTCAAAATCATGTTCTTATGCTGGTGAGTCAAACACTTACCAGTGGAGACATCTCCCTAAAACATGTTTCTCCCATTTGATATTTTCATGATTTGGCTTTGGTGTATGATTATTTTCTTAGGCTGAACAGAAGAATTTAAATAGCATGCAAAAGTCTTTTCAGTTCCTGGAATTATTTTTAGAGATCTCCTTGTAGAGATCTAAAACCTCTAATATTATAATAAACTGTATTGGAATTCAGAAATTTACTTTTTAAGTGATTACAATATTATGGTGTTTTGATCGTTCATTATTTATATCAAAGCTATTCTTTCAATAAGTTCTTTTTCTATAAATCCCCCTCAGAAATGATTTGATTGACTATTTGCTTATGTATGTCACACATTAAAATTTTTCATTTTCAACAGGAATAATTCTATCCTAAATGTTGTCATTAAATTACAATGGGTAGAGTCCATATAGATGGTTAATGAAGGTAAAGAGCAGAGAATTACATCTTTTAAAATTCATTAGAAAGACCAGAGGAGTAAGCTTGGATCTCAAGGACAAACACTAAGTTTGAGAACTACTCATAGTATTGGAAGCTACATGATGCATCAGATTTGTCTTTAGGAAAAATTCCATGCTATTAATCTGCAATCCAAAAGGGAAAATTTTAAAGTACTGTGGCTATGTCTATATTTATGAAATCAGAAATCTAAATATTGGATGATAGAATTTATATATATCATGGTAGTAATGATTTTCTTGCAAAACAAGAATGAGTAGATAAAATGCTAACATTATTTAAAAACTTTGTAAAAAATACAAAATACGTTTATTACATGGGGCTAATTTACCATTTAATAAACACAATGCTGCCTGATTCAGTCAGTTTCCAATAACTGCCAGATTACAGAATGAAAAACAAGCAAAAATTCAAAGGATTCCCTGTGATTCTGAATGACAATTTACAAACATATATGCATATTCAATGTTCATATGCATGTTGACTTTTCAGTTTAAAATTTGAAATATAATAATACCTGTGACTGGTTTATTCTGGAAACCTAGCAACAATAAGGTATAGTTGTGGGGATTTGGCCATTAACATCTCTTTGAAGAAGAGGTGTACTCTCTTGTCATTAATGAAAAGACATGGTTAGTAGTGTGATTTCATTCTGTCACTAAATTGGGCTTCTTATAACTAAGTTTTAATATGATTTTTAGAGGATGTCTATCTTTTTACCTTATTATTTTGAAAAACAACTGTAAGTATAATTTTTTAAAATGAAATAATTGCAGAGTTGGTAATGAATAGTCTATAATTCATAGATCTTTATTATACATAATATGCAACCAAATATATTAAGTAGAATTTATATTTATTGACTTATGTAAGCATAATATAGAATTATAAATTTTCTCTATTTTAATGAGGTAAACATGACCTTTACAGTTACTTATGAAATGATTTTCTATGACATTTTAGTAACCACACATGACCCCACCCCAAAATGTTGCTTTTTCCCTGTCCACTACACTTAGGTTCTGGCCATCAGCTTGCTTTCTTATAATGTTCTTAGCTATGTTGCTTTTTTGGCTGAATTAATTTATGCAATTTTTCCCCTCATAAACTGCTGCTTAGATAATGCAAGTTTCTCAAACTCTTATTAATTATAGGTAAAGATTATGGAAATAAATGTCAAGATTTGACTCTCTGGCTAGAATTAAATTAGTCCTTTATTGTAGATGTTTTTCCATCAAGAATGTGAACTAACTAAATCATATCCCCTCTTACACTCCACTATGATGTGTGTAGACAGAATTTCTTGAAAATGGTTAGTCACTGTGATATAGTCACCATAGGGATCTCATATAGTGAGTCCTGGGTGCGGTATTACTAGTGTGTTTAGTAATAGACACAGATGGGGAATTAGTAGAACCCAAGTAATACTCAGGAAACAATGGTTGCACATAACCAAGCAAAAATTTCTCAGCAGAAACCAACTTAAATGACTCCTTGATTATAGAATTCTAGCTTCCAGATTTGTAAGATAATTCAATTTTATTAGTTAAAGCCACATAATTTATGGTCATTTTCTGTGGTAGTCTTACTAAGTAATACACAGAGAGATGAGAAAACACCAGAAGAATATAAAACTGCTTGACTGGTGGAATCAGATATCTAGAATGTAGGATAGATATTTTCTTATATTATTTGATTAGTAAGATTAAAATGTTAATGATTTCTATTTATGTAAATCTGATGCTATGTATATATGCACTAGAAATCATTTGCTTTACAAACATAGCCAATATTCCCAAACTATTGAATATCATGTACTAAAATAAAAATTTCCACAAATCTCCCATTTTATTCCATCTAAAATGGAACAAACACAGTTCCTCTCATTTTTGTCTATCTATACAGACACATGCATACACACCCCCCACACACACACACAAGCCATAATATTGATTATGCATGCAGAAATGAGCTTGAAAGTAAAATATTAATCTATTTTACATGTCACAAGCTTCTGTTAATTCTGTTTATTACATTATTAAAAAAAAATAATTGTAGTTTTATGTTGATTAGAAACAGTGCCATTCTAAAATATGATAGAGTCCTGTATGTTTATAAAAAATGTGATAGCACAAAGTATATCTGCAAATGTACTGATAAAATAACCTCCTTCAGGATGAATGCTCTGGAATGAATATCTTAAGATATTGAAGTTTATGGGTTGGGGATTTAGTTCAGTTGTAGAGAGCTTGCCTAGCAAGCGCAAGGCCCTGGGTTTGGTCCTCAGCTCTGGAAAAAAAAAAAAAAAAGAGGTATTGAAGTTTGAATCATCCTTTTCCCATCTTCTTCTCCTCCTCCTGTTATTCTTCCCTCTTCCTATATTTCGACAATCACCACCTCCATCTACTTTTCTTTTGCTTCTTCCTTATGAGAACCTTTTACCAACATGAGCCTTCTGCTTCAGGCTAATCATTCCAGATTTTATAAGAATATGTCACCTTAAACATTGGGGGGTAAGAATTAGAAGTGGTGAGTTGTAGGCTTGTTCAGTCACCATGTCCTATTTATAGAAGTTTTTGTTGAAGTTCCCATTTGAATAATTTTAATGTATATTTCGATGTCATAGAATATCTTCATATAAAAGATTTAATGGCTTGTACTAAGTTCTTCTGTGGTGTCTGCCTCTCTTGTGCCCTGTTTGATTTTGGCATCTCTCGAGAAAGCATCAGGGAACCATAGATCAAAACTAAGGAGATCATTAATGTAAATCCAACCCTGGCTTCCATGTCACAGTCATAAAACTTGTGTGCAAATTACAATTACATCCTTTCCAATTCAAATGGTAAGTTAGATGAGCAGACAACCACACAGTTCAACCTTGATAGAGTTTCTAGTTCTTGAAGCATATTAAAAAGCAGACGGAAATAGCATATGAGCAGCCAAGAGTAATGGAAAAATTTAGAAAGCTGGCTGACAGCCTAAAATTTAACTGGGAGGCATGTTAAAGTTTTATATTATAAGAGTATCTGCTTCAATTGCCTGGTGTCTTAGAAAGAGAAAAAAATTGCATCCCGTACCTTGAAAACTACACTGTTTCGACATTTTAAATGAGTAAGATATTAATTTATGATTTTACAGATACAAGATAAAATGAAAGAGTACTCACTTCTGAAATATGTCATTAGAAATTAGAATTTCTTTGGTTCTTTATTGCTTTTAGTATACGGGTTTTAAAATTATATATATATATATATATATATATATATATATATATATATATGCATATATACTAATTTTTTATTTGTCTCATTCTTTCTCTTTTTTGAGCTCATGACATAAAATACTAGAGACAAAGATGTCAGTTTATCTCATGGATTTAAATTTGACTCGGGTGTGTGTGTGTGTGTGTGTGTGTGTGTTACATTCAAGATGTGTGTGGTTACTCAAGAAAAGGGTGTTGGATTCCCTTGAGCTGCAGTTAAAGGCAGTCATAGGATGTTCTATATTGACTCTGGGAACTGAACATCAGTTAGAAACCCAGCACATTTCCTTAACTGCTAATGAATCTCCCTAACCTCTTGGCCATTAGATAGCTATATGGAAAAAACACTGGAAACAGCAGATGATGTATTTATACAGCCAACTCATAAACCAGCTCATAGGGTTCAATTTCTTGTTGAATGTTTGTTTTCAGTGTGAATTAGAGACTCACTGAAAATCATGATTCCATGTTGTTTTATACATTATATATTTTTAATTTTTTTATTTATTCTATGTATGTGAGTACACTGTAGCTATCTTCAGACACATGAGAAGAGGGTATCAGATGATCCTGGTGGCAGCAGGACTCCTTGGGAAAGCAGATGGCTGAATGAGACAGACAATCAATGACTGAGCACTCAACTATGCTGGATAAGCCTCAGGCAGAACCCACTGTCAAGGGATTGGGGGGCAATGTTTCAACCTGGTAGTTGGAAAATTCACCATGGGGAAGTGGGTGCTCATGAGATACCACAGGGCTCCCTGGGACTGAATGACAAGCCTAGAACTAGACAATGGAGATAAGGGAATTGCATGCAATTTACCTGTGCTGCTAGTCTACTGGTGAACCATCTTTGTAAAGATCATTTTAAACACTCAAATGAGAAAGCTTAAAACATTACAAAATAACAACAACAGAAAACAATAAATGAAATAACTCAGCTCAGACTGCTTTATAATATCACCTAGAAATTTTCTTCTTTATTTAATTTTATTACAAGTAACTTTTCCCAGGTACTGAAGACCGTTTCCTCAGGCTCAGGAATAGCTCAGTTGCTAGGTCTAAGAAAAACAGGAGGAAGATGACATGATGTATACAACTTCTAGAAATAAAATATCTACTTCTTTCTTCTATCTTCTTTTGAATTTGAGCCATGGATATTGTAATGCATCAGTTTTGTCTATATTAAGAGAAACACTGTCCAGTAAAAAGAGGCTAGATGTTGCCTGGGCAAAAAAACACTATGGAATTAATCAGCGAGTCCACTCCTAATTACTTTGCTTTGGAGAAAATTGAATCATAATGTTCCTTGATGTTACCACTGTGCTTTCCAAGTTTTCACTTAGCATTTCAACTTGATTCATTTGAGTTTTCTCAAGCCTACTTTTAGGTTAAAGGGAATTATAATGGGGTTAGTAGGTATGGGGAAGGAGAGGGACAAGTTGCCTTGTCAAATGAATTGGAATATGAAATACTTTCAGAAACAAAGGCAAAGGCAGTTATTTTGATAAAAGTTCATTGTTATTCATTGTGATGAATAGTCTAGCATTTTAAAATTTTATATTTCTGCACAATATGCTGCAGAACACATTTTTAATGTGAAATAAGTCAGGGTTTAATATGGTAACAATTTTGTTCAATCATTGGGATAAAATATAACATGGGAATAATATACACACATTAATTTCTTAAAAGTTTACCAAGAATTGAAAAATTAAAAGCTATGATGCAAACAAAAGACATCTTAGGCAACACAGATCACATGAATACATCTAACTGAACACGTGAGACGAGATAATGTGAAAAGTTATAAACTTCTCCAGTAGTGTTACATTCTTTTTAAGTCAAGAGATAAATGCTTAAAAATAAAGTAGAAATCTAATGTGACACATCTGAAGTCCCAGCATATCTGAGATGGTAGCAGTAGGATGGCCATCACTAGCTGCTGTTGCTTCCCTAATAAATGCTAGACCATCTCAGTTGTAGAAGATTGAAAGAAATAGGAAAAGAATTCCAAATGAAGATACAGAGAAGGAACTGAAGCACTCACAGGAGCTTTCCCATTGGTGAGAAAAAAAATTTTCTTTTCTTCTAGAGATTTTGAAGTCACTGCCTACTTTCATTAATTTCTAATTGCTTTCAACTTTAGACCTCTTGATTCTATTTAGTCAGATATAAAGGTGTTAGAAAGCATTGAAAGAACTTCAGGATTAAAAATTTACTAAATTTTAGAGCTTTTATTCACTTTCTGTAGCCTGCAAGATACAATAAAATAACTGGTATCACTCCATAGTATTCTGAGAACCACTGAAAACATTTCTCTTCTTTTCATAATGTGTAGACCAAATAGTTTAATGCTTATCATTTTAGCATGCCTTCACTATTTTTTGTTTTTCTTAAGTATTCTGAAACAAATAGTTTATTTAAAAAAAACTATTAAAAAATCATAAATCAAGAATACAAGAATCCAGGTTAATTTACCTATAACAAATTTGCTTTAGATTTTGCCTTGGAATCCTATATGAGAATCAAATGAAAGATGTACAGGATTTTTTGTATAATACTGTCAATGAACAGTATTTTACTTGTTTCATGCAAACAGAAATAGAGGAAGTTGACACTTTGATATATAAGATATATATAATATTTCAGGAGATTAATAACAGATGCTAAACTCATGAAATGAACCAGTGTGTTCTATAGTCTTGAAGATTCAACTGGAAAAGACAAAGTTGAGATGATTTTCACTATTGAAATCTGTACATAGTTTCTTCAAATTCACTTATGGTTAATTTGCAGAGAACTCAGTATTCACAACATGACTGAAGAGAGGAAGAAGTCATGGTAAAAACGTGACAAGATGCAAAAATGTCTTTTGCATCATTCTTGTTCTGAGAAGTGCTTAAATCATCACAGTAAATAACATTCCAGTCTATTTTTAGTCAATTAATGATGCATATTTCCTGACGACTTCACCCTGGATCCCAAGCCAACTTCATCATTGCAGAAAGCTTGCCAATGCTGGAAATGTGTCTAAGCAAAGAAATCAGATTGCAAGTGATATCAGCTTAATCCTTCTTTATCAGTTGTCATTCTTTCTGAAATCCATCAATCTCCTTCATGCCAATTTTTAAATAAATGATAAGTCATCATGCATTTATTCCAAAATGTGATGAGTTCCTTTGTAACCTTACCAAGAGGAAAATTTAAATTTTTTTTTACCTTCCAAATTCTTTTCTTAAGGGATATGTCAGCTATCATACCAAAGATCTTACAAATGATCACAGAAAACAGAACAAGGCAAAACAATTCTTTTGCAAATGTGCCATAATGCTTAGACTCATGATTATTTAAAGTGTATTTAATCCATATTCAGTGAGAGCCTCATACATGGCTGCACAGTGCCCAGTATAGAGATGGCATCTATAAATAAATGAGCCCTGGTTCTGTAAGCCAACAGTACAGTTGGTTAAAACGTTGTGCTAAAGAAGTAAATTGAAAGAGACTCAGACTGTGCATTTGGTTGTGTTTTCTGCATTATCTCACCCATTAGAATTCTTATAGAAAACAATTCAATAAGCTTCTAAAATATAGTAACTGCATTTTAACTGAACAAATTTAAATAAAATGACAGAAAACATCATAATATAGTAAATGACTAATTAAATCAGATAGGGTGGGTGTTTGTGTGTGTTGTCTGTGTGTGTGTGTGTGTGTTGTGTGTGTGTGTGTGAATACACGGTGTATGTGCACAAGTTTCTGGGTGTTGAGGTTCATGTGTGCAGTTGCATGTGAAGGTCAGTGTCCAATGACTTGTGTCTTCCTTAGTCATTATACTTTAACTTGTTGAGACCGAGACTCTTCTGTATCTTTAAGCAATTGCATAGGTAAGAATAGACTTAAGGAATCACCTGTCACAACACCACAACGCAGTACCAAGGTTACAGTCAAATGCTACTTCCTACTATTAGATGGATTCTGGACATCTGAACATGTGGCTTACAATTGCTCAACAGTCACTTCATTCACTGAGCATAGTCATGGACACTGAAACTATTTTTTTAAGTATTAAAATATAAAAACCCCAAATCAATCTGTTTTCCTAAATCTAGTAAAAAACATGTTAACCATTGAGATATTATGTAAAGCCACAAAGACACTGGAGAGGCAAGAGGTGACTCTATATCTCTTCCCAGGATTGCAATTTATTGCTGGGAGACTTTCAGAAATTTTCCTGCCTTAAATCATCAATTTTTTTCATCATCAAATGACAGGAGATAGACTATCTGAAATTATACCTTTTCTGTCTGCTCAAAACAAACAAAACAAAATAAAACAAAACAAAACAAAACAAAAAACCCAAAAAACAAACAAACAAAAAACCCAAAACCAAACTCAAATCAGAGCCCTAGAATTTGTTCATAATGTTCTCCAAATAGAAAACTTTAAAATATTCCCAGCCTGTGTTACCTTAAAGAACATGTTATTCATAATGGCTGAGAGTGATAGGTTTTGACTTTGAGAGTACAGGGGGAGTGCTATGGAAATAGACTCTACACTGCCCATTGAATAATATGAGAAAATGGAGAATGTTTTAACGAGGTGAAGAGGATGTAGAGAACAATTTTTTAAAAAATAAGTGATCAAGCATCTTGGCTCACTAGTAATACAATAAGCATCTCTAGGTCAGGGACCTTGGCTTTTATTTTCTTTTATTCTCCATAGTGATGAGTGTACTAATGGAAGTAATCAAATGATAGGAGAGAGTGCCGCTATTTCATAGCATTAGGGACTATTAGGAGTCAGCCTAATAAAGAAGCAGGGGTTGCACCCTTAATGAAATAAAGTTCATTTTTGAAACTAATATCTATTACCTGTCTCTAATGTTTCCAAAAGAGCATCATTACCATAGCCTTTGCCTTCACTCAGCCTTAAGAAATAAATTTACCAGGACTTTTTGTATATTTGAAATTTTATTTTTTAAAAAAGAAATCTACTAAGCCAAAATGAATCATATCTTATGTTAACTGTGGCCATTAGTGGAAAAATGGGCTGATGGTATTTGCCACAGATACAATCTTAGCTTTGAAATCTTTTCAACAGCATGTGACCAAAAATGTATTTCTTAATTCTGCTCAACAAGTTATGATGACTCTTACCAACTTGTACTTGTGATCATAAGGTTGGAAGAGGAACATTATATTATCAATTGTCCTTGAAGTGCAAGAGGCTCAGTGTTGTGGTGTAAGCTGCACCTGGACCTTCTATGGAAGGGAATCAATTCAACTGTAGGAGGAATCAAGCTTGAATTTAAATGTGGCTCTTTTCTTCCCCATGCATCCTAAAAATCATAGAATATAGAACCAAGCACTGCTTACTTCCTCTAAGCCATGAAACTTGAGCTCAGTTTTTGAGCCCAATACGGGTCAATTTGGAGGTAAAATAAAAATACAACATATACTGGAATAATCATTGTGGAGACTCTTACATGCAGATTCATTTAAATTCTAAGGGACCCCTTTTCTCCTGAACTTGCCAATCCATACAGTGCCAACACTAAATTTTATAAAGCATTCAAAGTAAACACCATAATAATGCAATATTAAGACTGACAGCTTTAATCATTAATAAGTCTAAGCCAAATTATTCATTTACTTCCATAATCATTGTCACCACAGTGTATTTACACTTCACTTGCTTTTCTAGCAAACCCAGCACAATTTTTTTTTTCAATGTGTGGAAAAAAACGTTACAATTAAAAATAAACAGTATTTTTTTCTTCTCAAGAAGCAAATGTTTGCCGGGATTTTTAAATCATATTCTAAGTAAATGGATAATGTCGTAATTGTCATGGCTACATAATGAGCCCAGCTCTATTCAAAAAGTTGCTTTACCAAATAAGAGTCAGACATGGTAATACATGCTTCTATTCCTACCACTAGTGATGAAAAAACCACATAACAAGCCAGGCAGTGGTGGCACACGCCTTTAATCCCAGCACTTGGGAGGCAGAGGCAGGTGGATTTCTGAGTTCGAGGTCAGCCTGGTCTACAGAGTGAATTTCAGGACAGCCATTGCTACACAGAGAAACCCTGTCTCGAAATACCAAAAAAAAAAAAAAAAAAAAAAAGAACCACATAACAAGTTATAGATTACCCTATCCTGAGATTAATGCAAGTCTAGACTTCATGAGACCCTGTCTTATAAAATCAAGTAAAAATGTACCAAATGATTAATAACATTTTCTTGTGTTCGTAATGGAAGATTTCCTTAGCTATGAGTGAGCAGAGAAGGAGTACATGTTTGGTCAGTCTACCAATCAACGGAGAATGTTTGAGACTCATGTTCAGAGTGCAGAAAGAAACTGAATGTCTGTATATAAAGTCATTCAATTTAAGTCCAGTATCTTTGTAATATTGAATATTGAGAGTGATTGATACCATAATTTTTCAATGGTCTGTGAATTGGCTTTCAACGTCTTTAGAATAACTACTTTTTAGTCCTCATATTTTAAAGTATCAGTTTCGTACTCCTAAGAGTTTCATAAATACTCTTTGGTTTACATCAGAAACAGGTTATCAAATTTTTTATCAAGTGGTTAAAATAAGTTCTAAATCTTCCCTCTGAACCTTCTCCTAGCCATATTTGACTACTTAAACTTAAGTTAGTGTAAATAAGTACAGTTAGTGAAAATATTAAAAATAAACCAAGGTAGACAAATTCCCAATGTTTTGTTCATACATATGAAGAATGCTAGTTCAGTGGATAATACATATTGAAAATTGATCTATTATTTAAGAATTTTATACGAGACAGTGAAAAGTTCCCATGGTAAAGTTAGCACCAAATTCCTCACTGGAATGAACTAAATACTATACATATATCAATCATATTATATATTCCATTTATTTTTACTGTTCTATTTCTCTGTAACAAAACACCTTACTTAATTCATAGGAAAGTTGGATGTCTTTGGAAATCTAACTTTTTCTTTTGTTCATTCTTTCATTTTATAAATTAAAATATGATTACTTCATATCCTTCTTCTCTTTACTCCCTCAAAATACACCTCCTTGCTTTCTTTTGAAATTCATAGCCTCCTTTAATATTAATTTATGTTATATAACTATATGTATTTTTAAATATTTATATATTCCTGAATATAGTCTGATGTGACTCTATAAAGTTAATTCTATGTATTTTTCAGAGCTATTTGCTACTGTATAATCAATTGATGTGTTTTTCCTGTCAAGACCTTTTATCCTACTCTCAGCAGTTCTTGCTTGCTTGTAATAAGGTGGAGGAGGCCTTGAGAGATTTCACTTGGCATGTCTATTGGAATCATCCTGGTTCAGCTCATATTAAGGCATACTTTTGATGAGACTTTATGTGTGTACCTTCAGAAATTACTAAGAGATATAATTTCCATCTAAATTGTCTGATCCTCTAGAAATTCTAACTTTTCATTTTGACATATATATTACCCATTTTTTTCTTTCTTGTAGACACTCTTGTTCAGTTCCCTGGGGCTTATAGTGAGTCTTTTCATGTATTATTTTGGTTTTATTGTTGTTTGTTTGTTTTGAGTTCTTAAATATACTGAATATTAATCCTATTTCAGATGTATAGATAGCAAATACTCTCTACCATGCTGTTGGCATCTTCTTATTATGTTTTATGTTTCTTTATACAGTATCTTTTTAGTTATATGAAGTTTCAATTGTCAATTATTTTTGGAATCTTGGACTAATCAAGTCATTCTCATTTTTTTATTTATTTATTTATTTATTTATTTATTTATTATTTTTTTTTTTTTTTTTTTTTAGTTTTTTGAGACAGGGTTTCTCTGTGTAGCCCTGGCTTGTCCTGGAAATCACTCTGTAGACCAGGCTGGCCTCCTCAAACTCAGAGATCCACCTGCCTCCGCCTCCCAAGTGCTGGGATTAAAAGCTTGTACCACCACTGCCCGGCATCATTCTCATTTTTTAAATGTAGGTACATAGACTTATAAATTTCCCTTAAAACATAGCTTTCAACATGTTCCAGAGGTAATACTGTGATTTGTTTCCATTTTCACTTAGTTCTCTAATTTTTAATTTCCTTTTTCTTTATTTGATTCATTCATCATTAAGTAATGAAATACTGAATGTCCATTTGTTTGTATATTTACTAGAAGGGTTATTGCCATCAATTGTATATTTTATAACATTCTGGACACATAGAATACAAACAATAATTTTGATATTTTTATGCATGTGTGTCTATCCCAGAATGTAGGTATTTTACAAAAACAAAGCAAACAAATAAACAAACAAAAACTTTTGTGTGCTCCTCAGTAGAATATGTATTCTTGGTTGTGGTATATTGTAGACATTTATTAAATCTATTTGATGTATAAAGTCAATTAATTCTTATATTTTACAGTTTTTTCCATATCACTTGTGTATTGAAGAAAAATATGATATTTAAATTATCTATAGTAAATCAATCGATACTAATGCATCTTTATAAATCCACAAATGTATATTTATGAAATTGGGTGTATTAATATTTTGTGCATATATATTAAAGATAGTAGTTTTTCTCAGTTAAATCTTCCCTTAAATAGAATGAAGTATCCCTCTTTAACTCTTCTAATTAGTTTTAGTTGGAATTCTATTTTGCTAGCTAGTGTTGTAGCTTATTTTCTGAACCTGTTTGATAAGAGTACTTTTATCTATCTCTTTACTCTAAAGTAGTATCTATTTTTAAAATTAACATATGTTCCTTATAAACAAACATTGGTTCCATTTGTTCTTAACCATTTCATTCATCTTGAATCTTTTGATTGGAAAATTGAGGTCCCTGAGGTCCCTGATATTATTACAGAAATGTGCATGTTTATGACTGTCATTGTCTTGTTAACATTTGGTGCTGTTTATAGGTCTTGGTTGTAATTTTTGTTTTAATAATCATGGATTACTTTTTTCTCAAAGGGTATCTTCTGTGTTAAATTTTCTACTCAGATAGAAAGATTATTTCTTTTATGTTACTTTGTTGGAAATAATGTTTTCATGGTGTGCATGTGTGGGGGGGAGTGTTATGTTTTTGTGTGTGTGTGTGTGTGTGTGTGTGTGTGTGTGTGTGAGAGAGAGAGAGAGAGGAGGGGGGGGGAGGAAAGAAGAGGAAGGGAGAGAGAGAGAAAGTTGTTTCCACTGAGAAATCATCTGTTATTCTGCTGAATTTTTTTTTTTTTTTTTTTGGTTTTTTCGAGACAGGGTTTCTCTGTGTAGCCCTGGCTGTCCTGGAACTCACTCTGTAGACCAGGCTGGCCTCGAACTCAGAAATCCGCCTGCCTCTGCCACCCAATGCTGGATTAAAGGCGTGCGCCACCACCGCCCGGCTGAATTTTCTTTTATATATCCCTTACATTTTTTTCTCTTGTTGCTTTTAATACAAGTTTTTTGTTATGTATAGTTAGGGCTTTCACTATGAGATGCTATGAGGATTTGTTTTACTGGTCTTGTCTGTTTGATAATCCAGAGGTTTCTTGTGTCTCCATGAGTGTCATTCCTTAGTTTGTGGAAGTTTTCATCTATGATCTTGTTGATGACATCATCTATGCTATTGATTTGGGAATCTTTTCTCTCGTCAAGGTCTACATTCAAATGTTTGAGATTTTCAGGCTGTCTCACATTTCCTACATACTCTTTTTGTTCATTTGTTTTATTTAATTTTTAACTTTCCTATTACTTTTGTATTTGGTCTAGAGCCTTTACGTTAATTTTAAGTCCTGATATGAATCTTCTGCTCGATATTTTTATTTATTATTTTTTCATTATTTGGAACAATGTTTTAAAGTGTTAAAAATATATTTTGATTATGTTTTCCCCTCTAAGTCCTTTCAGATATGTCTTAATTACTGTCCACTGAACTTTCTGTTCTTTTCAAAAAATATACAAGAAAGGAATATAGCAACAACCCCTGAAAAACCAAAAAATAAACCCAAAAATCACCTCAAAAAGAAAATAAATTAAGAAAAGGCACAAACAGTAACGAATCATAAAGCACATGTGTTAACACACACACACTCACAAGCACACCAAAAATAAACAAACAAGAAAAAAAACAATAAAAAATACTTCAGGATCCATTATTGTATATCAATTTCTTCTGAACATGAGACCTGTCCTGGAGTGGTTGATATACCCAGTGTTGTTCTATTAGAGAAAACTTCTTTTCTTTCTTCTGGCATGTATAAGTGACAATCCTGTTATTAACCTCTACCCTGGTGGCTAGATTTTCATTCATTAACCCAGTCTTTAAAATACAATGAAATAACATTTAATAGGATAAAACAAAAGCTATCATACTAAAATAGAACAAGACAAACTAACCAAAGTAAAAATCCCAAGAAAAGGCCCAAGAATCAAACATAGATCCTCTTATTTCATGTGCAGGAATAACATAGAAACAATAAACTAGTCACTATAATATCGGGCAGAGGGTCTAGTGCTGATTCATGTAGGCCCAATTTATGTTGCCCGAGTCTCTGAGCTCATATGGACTTTGTTCATGTCATTTCATAGCACCTTGTTTTCTTGATGTCCTTCTTCTTGATGTCTTCCATCTTATACTCTTTTTGCCTCCTCTTCGACAGCGTTCCCTGAGCTTTGAGGGGAGGGCTTTGATTGAGGCTCATTTAGGGCTCAGTGTTTTAAAGTCTCTTGAGCTCAGCACCATGTTTGGCTATGGTTCTCTATATTAGTTACCACATACTGCAAAAGAAAGCTTCTCTGATGATAGTTTAACAATGGACTTACTGATCTATGAGTATAGCAGAGTATTATTAGCAGTCATTTTATCACTGCAACTCTCTCTGTCTCTCTCTGTCTGTCTTTTCTGTCTGTCTCTCTCTCTCTCTCTCTCCTCCTCTCTCTCTCTCTCTCTCTCTCTCTCAGTATTATTTGGTTTAGCCCTAGGTCCCTGTGATATCTATTCTCAGCTTCTTGGTTACCCAAGCAGTAACATAGTTATGGGTTCTAACTAGTGATAATGGCCTTAAGTCAAATCAGTTATTGATTAGTTACTTCGACAAGCTTATGTGACCATTGCTCTAATAATATTTTTGGGCAACATGCTATTTTAAATAAAACTTTGTGGCCAACTTGTTTCTTCCGCTTCTTTTTTAAGAGCGTGCAGAGAAGCTTCATGTACCAAAGACAACGGAAAGTTTGAATGAAGGCTCTATGTAGGTAACTGGTCAAAATCTCTGGAATAAGGAAAGTTTGACTTCTTAGAAATAAAGTTAATAGTTTATAAATTTAGGTCTTAAGATCTACCTCAGTCTCATGTAGATTCTGTCAGTAGCTCCATCTGCATGAACCTCCCCACTCCCTGGAAGCCCCATAATGATTTTGTTTTCCTTCATTGCAGATCTATCAGGGGCTGCCGTTCTCTGTTGCACATGAACCAGTTTTTATGATCTTGGATTGAAATGTGAGTTGAAGCCTCTACATTTGATAATCTTTGCATTTGCCTGAATACTAATTCCAAATCTGTACAAATAACAACACAAGCCTCATTATCCAACAATCTCAAGTACACTACTCATCACTGTGGAGGTGTATGTTTCTTCAGTTGAAACAGTAAATAAGATCCTATAACTTAACCTTAATTCACTCTTGTGAAACCTCAGCAGGGGCCTCATAAGCCACCTAAATAGGCTTTAAGCTACAACTCTTGTATTACTACAACAATGTTGAACTGCTATGTAGTAATAGAAAGGTAATGTAATCACCATAAATTATGATTAGGAAAATCTTCAGAAAGTATTCTCAATTTTATATTTAGATAAGGAAAATAAAATTCACAATGAGTATAGCTTTTCCATGATATAAAGGTTGAACTAGAAACAATACAGGTGTTTAAAAGTATTATTTTTCTGCTCTTGATAATTAGGTAATGTCACATGCTTATTGTAAATATACCCTTCACTGTAGAACAAATATCTTCCACTGAATATCCTGAATATCCTAAAATAAATGCAAATTGTTTAATTTCATTTCCAATAAACAACTTTTCCAATAAAGTTGACCAGCATCATTCCTATAAAAATAATGGAAGATTGAAAATGGGTTGCACTGCTGCCCTTATTCCTCATGATCTATTCTTATTGTCTTTTTTACTGGATATTTTCTTTCTTTACATTTCAAATGCTCCTTTACAGTTTCCTCCCTGGGAAGCCCCATGCCATCCCCTTTTCCCCTGCTTCTATGAGGGTGTTCCCCCTCCCACCCACCCACTCCTGCCTACTTGCCCTGGCATTCCCCTACAGTAGGGGCTTTGAGCCTTCTCAGGAACACCTTCATTTGGCTATTCATATTAAGTCTTTACTAAAGATACATTATTCACATGATTTAAGAAGTTGGAATTATTTTTTTAATTTTATTTTTTATTCACTTTATATCCTGATTACAGTCCCTTTTCCCTACTCCCTTCTTAGTCCCACCTTTACAAATCCCTCCACCATTGCCCTCATCACTTCTTCTCAGAGAAAGGGAGACACTTAGGTACTACCCTACCCTGTGCATCTATCTCAGTAAGTCTAGGCACATCTTCTCCAAATGAGGCCCAACCAGGCAGTCCCATAGAGAGAAAGCAGATCCAATGGCAGAGAACAGAGATCATGACACTTCCATTTGTTAGGGGAATCCACATGAACACCAAGCTGCACATTTGCTACAAATGTGTAGGGTTCTAGGTACAACACCTGCATGTTCTCTAGTTGATGGTCCATTCTTAATGATTCCCCCATGGTCCCAAGTGAGTTGACTCTGTGAGTCTTCTTGTGGTGTCCTTTACCACTCTGACTTGGTCATTTTTATTCCCTACGTGTCCACAAGACTCCCTGGGCTCTGCCTGATGTTCAGCTGTAGGTCTCTGCATCTGTCTCCATCTCCTGCTTCATGAAGCCTCTCATGAGACAAGTGTGCTATGTTCTTGTCTGCAAGTATAGCAGAATATCATTAATAGTATCATTGGTTGGCTCTGTCACACATGACGGGTATCAAGTTGGGGCACTCTTTGTTTGGCTCATCCCTTAGTCTCTGCTCCATCTTGGTAACCTCAGAAGTTGTAAGCAAGAAATATTTTGCATTGTAGGTTTTGTAGTCTACTGTGCCTTCCAGTAGAAATCTAAGCACTCCCCCATATAGCCTCTACCACTGGAAGCCTCCACCCAGTCACCAGAGATGCTGCCCCTCACCTGCTTATGTCTCACTACCTTATCTCTACAATTGATCAACATTTCCATTCCCCTTCTCACCTCCTCTCTGACATTATTCTCTCTTTCCATCCACCCCGAACACTATTTAGTTTCCCCTTCTGAGTTGGATCTGTGCATCCTCCTTTTGTCTTCCTTCAGGGGCTTCCTTCTTACATAGTTTATTTGGGTCTGTGGATTGTGGAATGGCTATCCTTCACTTTATGACAATGTCTACTTATCAGTGAATACATACTACATATGTGTTTCTGGCCTCACTTAATTCCACCCACTTCCCTGTAAAATTCATGATTTCTTTCTTTTTATTAAATGAGTAGTTTTCCAAATATATATGGAAAACTATACATTTGGTTATATATATATATATTCTTCAGTTGACACCTAGGTTGTTCCCAGTTTCCAGTTTCTGGCTATTACAAATAAAGCTGCTATGCACATAATTGAGCAAGTGTCCCTGTGGTCCCTGGAGCATGTTTTTGGTGTTTGCCCAGGAGTCATATAGCTGGTTCTTGAGGTAGAATTACTTGCAGTTTTCTGAGAAACTGCCACATTGATTCCCAAAGGGATCATACAAATTTTTACTCTTACCAGCAATGGAGGAGTTTTCTTCTAGCTCTATATCCTCACCAACATGTGCTGTCACTTGTATTTTTGATTATATTAATTTTCTGACAGGTGTAAGATGGAATCTCAGGGTCATTTTGATTTTCATTTTCCTGATGACTAAGGAAATTGATCATTTCTCTAATTGCTTTTTGGTCATTCAAGATTGTTCTGTTGACAATTTTCTGTTTAGCTCTATACCCCATTTTTTAAATTGGGTTGTTCGTATCATTGGTGTCTACTTTCTTGAGTTTTATATAAACTTTGATTATTAGCCCTCTGTCTAATGGACGGGTGGTGAAGATTCTATCCCAATGTGTAGGCTACAGTTTGTCTTATTGATGCTGTCCTTTGTCTTACAGAAGCATTTCAGTTTAATGACAACCCATTTATCAATCTTGATCTTAGAGTCTGAGTAATTGGTGTTTTATTTAGGAAGTTGTTCTCTTCTATTGTTGGCTGTGTAAAAACACATTTTATATACTAAACTCTCTTCCCAGTCCAAAAAATATGCTTTTTGTGTTATAATACCGTGCTGCATAATTTGACATGAGATAATAACTCTTGTGCTTTTCTTCTAAGAAATGTCAAGTATTTGAGGGTTTAGTTAACAATGAATGCATTGCCACACTGCACACAACAGGTGGAGCTGTTTGGAACAGTAAGCTGATTGAAAGTAAAACACACACATGTTTCTCATTAATCATTTTCACAACGATGTTTAGAGCTTAATTATAATGAAATAATAATGTCTTTGATAAAAGCTTATATAATATTCATAATTTTATTATTCATTTCTAAGTGAGTTATACTTCTTGCATTTCAACTTATATCTAGCAGAAGAAAGAGTTTATGATGCATCAGCATGGGAGAATAAAAGATATTTTCTTATATGAAGAAGTTTCAAGGATATGTTTTCCTAATGTAGGCTCTTTTCATTTCTAATAGGTACAAAATATAATCTCTGAAATCTTACCAAATTAAAATATTAGAAAATTATTTTCAGAAAGAATATTATATAGTTTTTGTATAATTAAATTCAGTCAATGAGAAAAAAATCTAAGTAATCTAATATGTGAGATTTCTTCAATTTTCACATATCTGAGTCTCTTTCAACAGTGTAGTAGTTTGGCAAGTAAAAAATATTATTTGGGAATAATGAATGTGTGTGTTTGTGTGTGTGTGTGTGTGTGTGTGTGTGGGAGAGAGAGAGAAGAGAGAAAGAGAGAGAGAGAGAGAGAGAGAGAGTTATAGATACAGTCTTTTTCCTGTTTATTCAGAGCAGAAGTGAGTCCATCATCCAGTCATCAGTTAGTCTACCTAACAAGAGAGGAATATTAAGGTGGGAGGATTCAGTTGTAACAACTAAGCATTCCCATGTTGGCTTTTCGCAGTGCTATGGGCTATTCTTTAAGTGAAAGGAACTTGAAAAGATGCATTGTGTCTGTAAAAGCTGATTCACCTTGAAAAGATGTGAGATGTTGATGGAATTTACAATGACGTTTTCACTTTTCTTTGATTTGCTGTGCAATGTGAAGCCTCCCATGGACTTGTTCAATTGACCTTGATAGTGGAATCGATGAATGGTATTATTTTATTTATTTTTTTGGTTGTATCAAGGCCAAGGTCCACCAGATGTCAGTACAATATAAATAATCCAATTTCTTTTATTTAAAAGCTAAGTACAGATGAAAAACTACAAATGCCACAGGGAATAAAAAGGTATTCCACTGTATTTAAAAGATTTACATATGACAAATGGAAGAAGAGGTTGTAAAACTGGTCAGTATAAACTATAATGTGATTTTAAAATAATTTACTTCTAATGGGCCCCTGTTAACATTAATGTAGTCTAATGCAGCTGGTGTTGTATTTCTCCTTCTGCAGTTTCATTAGCATTCAGCTACAGCGTTTTCCAGATGACTTCCTTATTCTCTGATGGTTTTATTCATTAACATTTCCACATTGTGATTTTCTCTTCATTATTTTTCTACACAAAACAGAAAGGAGGCAAACCATGAGAGCACTGTATTCCCTGACATGTTTGTTTACTTGATCACAGCTAAACTAAAGGTTAATATGTCTGACACCTACTGGCAGTGAGTCGAATTCTTTATGCTAAGACTTGCCAAAAGCACTTTAAAAATATTTTTCAAACTAGAACTTTTATTCCTAAACAATGCTTGGATACTTCATTAATATGAATACCTAGAAACGTACACATAACACAGCACATGAACATGTGCATGAATACAAACACAACAACACACACCCACACACACAGACACACACACAGGCACACACACACAGGCACACACACATAGCACACACACACACACACACTCAAAATATCAGAAAAACAGATTCCATAAGAAAGAGAAACCTTTCACCATCCTGGTCTTTGCCTTCTTTTGTTTCTGGGAAGTCTCCAGTGCAAGGCTAGGATGGATCTGGGGTGGTTATTTCCACTGTTTAGCACTAGAAAAACACTTTTAAATGTCTGATATTCGGCCTCCTTGTTTCCAATATATAGTCATCCATTGTAGCAATCTACTTTTTCAAGTCTAATACCGATGACTGACAATGCCTAGTGTGATGGAAAGTGACAGAATTGAAGGGTAAGAAGTCATGAAATGTAGAAAGTATCACTATCCTTCAGGCTTGCATTTGTCAAGTTAAGATGGGGAAACATAAGAATCCTAACACAGATGGATATTCAGCTTGTGCTTTTAAAAGAAATGTTTCATCATATCTTGTATGTGTGTGTGTTTGTATAGTTTAAATGCATATACATCCATGTGCCAAGTGCATGAGTGATGCCAATGAAGTCAGAAGAAGGCATCTTGATTCCCTGAAATTGGAATTAGAACAGGTTGTAGGCCTTCACGTGAATTCTGGGAATCCAAATTTCCTCATCTTCTCCCTCCTCTTCATCTTCCTTCTCTTCCTTGTCCACCTCCTTCTTCTCCTCCTCCTCTACTTCCTCAAAAAAAACAAAAACAAAAACAAAAAAAAACCCAAAAACAACAACAAACAAAAACCAGCCAGTGCTCTTAACCACTGAGAATTCTGCCCAGCATTTTGCTTTTGGCTGCTTTTTTTTTAAAATCCTTGCAATATTCTCTTTCTCTATACTATAGAACTTTTGTTTTATAACAACTTACCTTTTCCAGAAGTCTTCAAAGTGTGTTGAACTCTAACATTTATTTTTTTACTCATATTTCTTCTAAATATTTAATTTAACTAATGGTCTGCATTTTATACATGATATCTTTATACATAAATTTCATAATAAGTAAAGTGAGAAAGAATCTATATCAGAATTGTTGGGATATAATTGCTTATGAGAAGCTATTGACTTCCTGAATACATGCTGTACTGGTTGCCTAAACAAACACACAGTTGTACTGTATCAAGAAACTTCAGAAAATCCAGGGCACACATACCACAGTGCAGACAAATATAGGAATGTTAGACAACAAAACCATCAATGGAAAATTTCTAAAGAGAAGATTGGTAGTATTTATTTAACTGCAGTAAAGAGATTTTTAAAGATGATGCTTTCTATATCATTATTTATCATATAAACAGTCTAAATAAAGGTTAAAAGACTTCATGAAATTTTACATGCATATGTATTTGTTATTTGATACAATAGACATAGATTAGATTTTTAACTTTAAAATTATGGTTATTTTCTCCTGGTGACTTGTGACTTCTACATATTACAGTAACATAAAGTATTTCCAGACATCTTCAAGACCTGTGGTTTGATATTTTATTTGCTTGTGGTTTATTTGTTTTTAAATTAACTATCAGGTAACAGCATGTTTTATTTTTAATTTTTCTATAAGACTGCCTCCTATTCTCTCTTCAATCTAAATGGGACTCTTGTTTTCAGGGAAACCTTACTATAAATTTATAGAAACTGAAATTATCTAATAATCACAAACATTTATTAAATATATTCCAACTCATTTCAATAATAAAGTATGTATAAGATGTTTATTTTTATAATAATTTTTATTTTGAATATTTTTATTTTAAAATAAGATTTGTTTTTAATATTGATGAAAGTATCTACATAAAATCTTAAAAATAAAATCAGTAGATCATAGCACTAGATAAAAATTAAAGTTTAGCAATGGATTTTGAATGCAAAATTATTTTATCAAAGGCTGTTACTAGTAGAATGCATCAATGGATTTTGTTGTGTCTAATGTTACTGAAAGTAGATAAGTTGCATTTTATAATTATTATACATCCCAATATCTAATTGGTGCCTGAAGTTGAAGTCATTGAATAACACAAATATTTTTCTATATATGCATCTTTCTCTAGGGGCAAAAATAAGAAACACTTCCATTTATTCAAATAGATACATGCATGGTCAATCACCAAAATATGATAAACTTCAGATGAATGGTCACATATAGTGATCTATTTAAACTTAGTCACACACACACACACACACACACACACACACACACACACAGGAGATGACATGCACTCATGAATGCACACATGCACAAATGCAGAGGTATAAACACAGGGATGAATGTGAGAGAGAGTTTTGGGAAAGAATAGGTACGAGCTTGGATTATAAGGAGATAAAACTGGATAGGTAAGAACTGTTGAAGAAAGAGTGGCCACTATACATTTTATACATGTGTGAAACTATCTAAGAAAAATGTACTTAATCAAACAAGAAAAAAAAAAAAAAACAGAAGAAATCTATGGTGAAGACATAAGAACAAAATGAGCAAGAAGACTTGGAGTGCTGAGACAAAAAAAGAGTTTTTTTCCTTAATTAGTGACTGCAAGGGAAGTCTGTTAAACTCCATTTAAGTTATAGACATTCATTGTCTTCCTGTTTTAAATAATTATACCTTAAACTGTATTACAAAATCACAGTTATTTTTCTTTTGAATAAAAGATGAAGATTTTATGTACCTGAATAGGTTCCTTGAAAATAATTACAATATCCTAAGATTTTATACATAAAAATGCTTGCTTCTAGTCTTGTCATAAATGCAAGTGTTCTGCATTTAATTTCTGTATTTCTTGTTGAGCAGAATCCTTGTATCTGGCCTTTCTTTAGCTCTGCGCAATCTTAGACAGGAAAAAAAAATTTCTAAAACATTAATATTTCTTAGACCAAATGTTTTTCCTGATAATTTCTCAAAAAGACAAGTCAGGTAATTCATCTTCAGTGTGCCATGCAATGTTAAATCATAGAACAAATATTTTCCATTTCGGTAATAACACTGTGTAATGCATTAATTTGTTTCTGAGTTAATACAATGGTAGTGGAAACAGTAACCAGAAAGTGAAAAAACAATTATTAGTAAACACATATATGCTATGATCTCTCGGGGAATATGCAATCAAGAAATCAATAAATATCAAACAAAAAGGCAAACAACTACTTCGGTGAGAGAGCTGCACTCTGGCGACGGACGCCTGATCGTGTTGAAAGTGCTACCCTGCCCTTTACTCAGCAGGAACACATAATTACAGCAGCTAAAATTACAGAAGAGTGGAGTGGAATGGTTCAGCTCCTGCAAGCCAAATAAAAACAGCAGCTCTGACCTTTAAGTCAGTAGTGACTGGATGAGCAGGGTTCATCTCCATGCCAGAAGTTTGAAAGGATAACATACATCTTTTAAAAATATTGCAATTATCTAGATTGTATGATCGTTTATACAAATAAGTGAAAAGTCCAGAGTGATTCATCTTCACAGGTTATATGGAATCTTTAAAGAGTATCCCAAAACATGCAGCCTGTATATGGAGTATGGTCTTCAAAAAAAAAAAACAGTTATTCAGTTATTCATGGAATATTATTTTTTTTATATCTCTTGTATTCAGTTTGCAACTACTTCATTGATAATTTTTGTATGTATACTCATGAGGGAAACTGGACTATAATTTATATATTTTTGTTGGGTTTACACTTGATTTCACTATTTCAATATTATTTGCTTTGTGAAGGAGCCTATTGTGGTTCTGAATTTTTTTAAACATAACTCAAAAAGTATTGCTTGTTTGAAGGCTCTATAGAATTCTTGTATAAGTATATCTGACCCTTGGTATTTTTGCTTGTTTGTTTCTTTTCATTTTATTCTGTTTGAATGCTTTTTTAAATTTTTTTTGATTTGCTGAAAAAAAATTAAAAATAAAAATAAAAAAAAAGAGTGTGGTATATTTAGAAATAATATACTAATATTAAAGCATCACACACACAGCACACACACACACACACACACACACACACACACAAACACACACTTTGTCTTACCATTATATCATCCAGATTTTTAAATGGTTTAGTATATTGGAATAAAGAAGAGATCAGTAACAGATAAATGTGCATAGCCAAGATACCATCACAGAACAACATGCGTCCTCCTTTAGTGTCAGTGTTAACAGACATTACCTTCTAAACCCACTTCACACCAAGGTATGAACTAGAAGAACAAGCCAGAAGCAACAGGCCAGGGTAATCAGTGCTCATGGTTGTGTGAACAATATCATTACATTGCCCAGTTTCCTTTTCCTGTTATCCAGTGGACATACAGTGCATGCAGTAAGCACAGTGTGATTACAGAGAGAATAGGATTTCATAAACAGTGAAGACACTTGCCACCTCCAGAAGGAAAACGGTCCATACATATAGTGATCGGTACAGACTCATTCTTTTTGTTTTAACATAATATTTTTATTGAATCTTTGGAAATTACACATTATGCACCCCAGTCATAGTCATTTCCCAGTCCTTCCATGTCTGTCCCAAAGTCATGTGACCTCAGCACACTCCGCAAAAAAAAATAAATAAAAAATAAAGAAAGATAAGAAAATAAAAAAACCAATGCCAAACAAACAAACACTAAAATCAATATGTGTTATCACTATAATCAATGAAGCCTGGCCAAACTCTCAGAGGCCAGTCCCTTAAATAAATCTGGGCAGTGGTGGTGCAAACACTTTCAAATTGACAAGTTACATTGTAAACATGAAATTGAGTCAACTATGTCTTTGTGTTCTCTCCTTCCTTCCTTCCCTCCCTCCCCTCCCGCCTACCCTCCCTCTTTCCTTCTGTCCTTCCCTCCCTCCTTTCCTTTCTCCCTCTTCTGCTTCCTCCTCCTGCTGTCAATTTTACTGATATAAAACGAAAAATTAAAGCTATGCCCTTGTGGTGAATAAACTGTGATGTTTGTATTATTTACATTTTGTGTTGCTATGCCAAAATGACTTAACATTGCTAGGAAAGGTTAGATTTGAGTTATCCTTGCTTTCCATAATAGTGGGTAAGTCATGGGGACAATATTGTTACACCTTTGGTGAAAGTGAAGAGGGAGATAGATGCTCTTGCTCAGTTCACTTTTGCTTTTCAATACAATTGTGCAAACTAGGAGCCAAGCTCAGCAGATAGTACAACTCTCCACTAGAGTGGCTGTTTCCAGTCAATCTATTCAAGATAGTGCCTTGATTAGACATGCCTAGGGGTTAACATAATTAAAAAAAACCCTTTCACACTTGTATTTGACAGCTTTATACTATGTGAGTCCATAGTTTCAATATCAACTATCATTTTTAATGTGAATATTTTCAGACTTGATTTCTAAAATCTAGGTTTGACATATAATCATTAAATTCATATCATTGCCTCCTGTTCATAAGTTGGTATGTGGTAAGAATATCTAAAACTCTAGTTTCTTAATAAAATTCAAGCATTCAGAATAATAAGGAGACACAAACAAGAGTGAATTAGGTCTCTAGAATTTATCTACTTAGAATACAATTTTGACAGTTTGCAGTCTATTTGTACCCCCCCTTTTTATGGCCCTTCTATTTTATTCTGAGAATTTAAGAGATTTTGTTTTGTTTTGTTTTAATATATGCATACAATCATGCAGTAATTGCTTTTTCTGTGTCTAGCATGTTTTATGTAGCATAGCGTTATTCAAGATGAGTAACTGCAGAATAACTATTTCTATGGATGATTAGTATCCATGTGTTTGTATGTGTGTGTGTGTATGTGTATGTGTGTGTGTGTGTGTTGTGTGTGTTTGTATGTGTGTGTGTGTATGTGTATGTGTGTGTGTGTGTGTGTGTGGTGTATGTGTATGTGTGTGTGCATGTGTGTGTACAAGTGCATGCATATGTGTGCATATGTGTATGTGCAAATGTGTGTGCATGATCATAGTTATGTGTGAATGTATGTGCCAGTGTGTACTTGCATGTGTTTGCCTACTTTATTCACTGGAGTGCACAGGTAGTAGAAATCTCAAAATAACAAATTTATGATTTTAACGTTTTTTATTTTTGCCACAGGGGCACTGTGAGATTACAAATTGTATTTACAAATGTTATTTGAACCCTAAAAATACATAGCCTATTAGGATAATACCACATATGTTTCATAGTTAATCTGTAAAGACTGATGCTCTTCTTTTTAAACTGGCCAAAGTAATTCTCTAATGCTAAATTTAATAGAAAAGTAGTGATTACATTAGCTTTTATTTAGTTTTAGTTATCTGCACTTTATCACTTTTATTTTTTTATGAATTTGTAGATCAAATTCTTGGAATAGGTAATAAGTATTCTAGGCAGAAAAAAACGATATTTAAAATGTAAATAAAGTTTTTTTTTATTTCAGTAAGGTAATTCCAAAAGTGACCTCTGAGACTTAAAAGAAACATTAGGAAGATAGAAAGATGAAAGCTATTGAAAACAAATCATTGTTGCAAAAAATAGACTATAATTGCAGGTAAGATTTAAAAGCTGAATTATCAGAAAAACATTTTTTTCAAAACTAATGTTTTCACTCATGATTGAATGTGTTAAGATAAGATGTTTTATATCAGTGTAAGGAGTTTTAAAAATAAATAATCCTATCAAAATGATTAATGATTCTTAAGTTCAAATAGTTAATATAATACTTTGATAAGAAATTTGAAGGCTTTTGAATAGAATAATGTGTTCACGTCACAGAAGGAACATCTACGTTGAATTGTTTTATATTCTGTATGCCATTTATGTATTCATTTAGAAAAATCATTCATTCTTGAACATTTTCCTTTTGACAGAAGCTATTAATATCAAACATTTTAAGTATTTTAATATATTTCAAAGTCTTTATTTAAATTTTACTCTTATTATCTATAGGCTTCTGAAAATAATTTTATATTTTACATACAATTGCATAAATATAAATAGTAAGATAAGCAGTAAAAGTATAGCTTTTATGTGTTTTTTTAAACAGCTTTTTTACAATCAAATTTTAAATATAAATAAACAATGCAGATAATATATTTGGATTTACAAACTAATCTGAATGCAACCATTTTTTCATTAAACTGACATGCCATGTTTATTAACTAGTATAGTCATATAATTCTGTAGTTACCATATCAAAATATTTTATATCATTATATCAATGTTTATATTAAGTGAACAGCTATAGTTTCATTCTGTCACAGAAAGAAAAAACAAGATAAGAGAAATCTCTGCTTCTCAGGTTTATTTTCCATAGCATGCCCCATAAAACTATCAGGAAACATTAAAATGGCAGTAGCTTCCTGTGGATAACTTTTTTCAAATAACTTTCACAGTACTTGATTCCTGTGCACTTTCAACCCTATACAAACTTATTTAGCAACCTGACTCTCCTAACAAACATGATATACAAATATAATTAGCAGTTGATTAAACTCAAAATTATCATTGATCCTAATGTTAACTAACATACAAGTTATAAATCCATTTACTTTAAATTTATAATCAATAAAGTCAATGGCTTAATTGATTAATACAACTTCAGAAACTTTTCAGTCAAGCATAGTTTATTCCTACTCCTTCAAAACATATAATTAATGTCCTTTAGCTTTATACAATGAAATTTACATAATAAAATAATACCTAGCTTCAGGTTAATTCATTCTAAGTTTTAAATATTCATCTTTTTATCATAAATATTATTTAAAATTTAAAATACATTTTGTAATTTTCTACAAAAATTACAAAATTTTCTATAAAATACATTTTGTAATCTATATCTTTAAAGAATACTTGATACTTAGAGTTAAGAATAGCTATAATTATTGTTTGACATTTTGCATAGATAATTTCTTTCAGATCCCATATTTTGAAAACTTAAGTAATAAAAATTGTGTACTTTTTTTTATTAGAAATTCTTTTTTTAAAATTTTTAAATTTATTTACATTTTAGATGCCATCCTATTTCCCCTCCCTACAACACCCCATCCCACCCCCTCTCCTCCTTTTTGCTTTTATACTACTTTTAATTACATACAAGTATTAAAGTCTGTTTTAGGTTGAGGAATTAGCAACACAATAGATGCAAATAGCTAGTGAAAAGCAAGACAATGAACACAAATATTCAAAGAACAGCAAAGCAATAAACAAACTTCCATGAATACTCTGTGTGTTCACTGTTTCTAAGGGCTTATCAGGATGACCAAAACACCTGAGCCAACTTCCCTGTCCTACTCAAAGTCACTTTCATGTCTGAAGATTATTCCCTTGTTGTAGCCTAAGATTTAAATTCCTGCCTGAAATTACTTCTTTGTTCTAGATTAATATTTAGATTCCTGCCTGAAATTACTTCTTTGTTCTAGCCTAATGCTAATTTATGCCTGAAGCCCACTTCCTTGTCCATTAGAAATTCTTAACAATCTATCTCCATATTTTCTAGAATGTGCAAAATTCTAGAAATTATACATATTTTAATTAGTCTTCAGAGTCCCATTTTCAAAACATTTAACTGAAGATAGAAAATATAAATAATGATGAGGAGAAAGGTAATAGAAGATAGAGATGAAGTAGAAATGAGGAAGGAAAGGGCAGGTGGAAAAGAAATGAGTTAATTATAAATAACTTAAAGTTCTTCAGTCTTGATAATTTGTTAAGGTATAAGATGAAAAGTCATTATTTATTTTCCTGTATAATTTAGAACTCCATGATAAAAAGAACCTATCACAATAAGCATAGCCCTTAATTCATTTCTGCTGGAGTAAAGACAAACTCATAACTCTCCTAAGTATACATTGCTCCAATATACCATCACTTATGTCTAAGTTAGCTTTGTCAACTTACAAATCTCCTTATGAGTACTATTTCTTTGACCCAAAGGCATGCAAAATACTTCTGGCAATGTAGTATATGGAAAGACTTAGGTATATACTAATAATAGTTAGGAATTATTAATTAATTAAAATATATTACATGTCCTGGGAATATACTTGTTTTGTCAAGCAATCTGTTACAACAGAAGATACCCTAAGCAACTTTTGTGGAAATTTACCAGCCTGAGTAGTCATAGACCTTGTAAATAGGCAGCCTCGTGGATAGTACCAACTTAGATAAGGACAAATGAATCATAGGCAGAGTCATAGTGACCTGTCCCCTGAACCTTCACCCAGCAGATACCCTGTTTTGAAAGATATTTGTACTCCCCTTGGACACCTGTGCTCTGGTGTCATCCACTTCCCCACATCTTGCCTTTTTGTGTTTATAAACCCTGTGTGAATGAGTAAAAATTATGATTTGATTTTAAAAATAAATAAGTAATAATAATAAGAAGAAGATAGCCTAAGATTATGTATGTGAGGAGTAATTCTCTTTTGTAGAAATAGCCCAGAAGCCTGAAATACCCAAGATTCAACTCACAGACCACATAAAGCTCATGAAGAATGATGACCAAATAGGGGAGCCTTCAGTCCTTCTTAGGAGGAGTAACAAAATACTCAAGGGTGCAAATATGGAGACACAGTGCAGGACAGAAACTGAAGAGGGACCGTCTACAGACCATTCACCTGGATATCCATCCTATGTGCAGTCACCAAAGGTAGAGGTTGATGTGGATGTCAGGATGTACATGCTGACAAGAGCCTGATATAGCTGTCTCCTTAGAGGTCTGCAAGAGTCTGACATACTCAGAGGCAGATGCTCACAGCTAACCATTAAACTGATCATGGGGTTCCCAATGGAGAAGATAGAGTGAAGGCTGAAGGAGTTGAGAGGATTCGCGACACCATGAGGAAAGCAACAATCCCAACCAACCAGAGCCCCAGGGTCTAAACCACCAGCCTGGGAGCGCTTAGGAGGGACCCATGGCTCCAGCTATATATGCAAGGGAGCTATATATAAGTGGGAGAAGAGAGCCTTGGTCCATGAAGGCTGGACGTCGTGGGGGGGGTACTCGAGGGTGGGGAGGTGAGGTACAGGGAGGGTGGGTGGGGGTACACCAATGTGGAGGCAGGAGGAGGGGGGAAGGGATAATGAGTTCCTGGGAGGGAGGGGAAATGGGGTAAGAGAGAAACATCTGAAATGTAAAAAAAATTTTCCAATAAAAAATTTCCAATAAAAAAAAAAGAAATAACATATCTTTTTACTTTGTTAAGAAAATTATTACTGTAATATTATTATTTTAAATTTAGAGGAAATGGTTAAAAAGCAATACAAAGTCATTTATTTGCAAGTTGTACAAGAAAAATTCAATAAAGGCACCATCAAATATGAATGTAAATATTTGACTAAAATTGTACCCATGGGCATTGGAAAAAAATTTACCCTTGAATCTAAATGGATCTAATAATGATAACAGAAGCCAAAGCAAGTCGTGGATATACAACTTGTGGAAAGTTGAAATATGTATTCAAAATACAAATTAGTAGAACTACTAGCATAATAGGAATTTCAGTGAAATTTGAAATTGATGTGGATAAAAATAAAATATGAGCATGCATTCTATTAGGACATATTTTCTCATAGTCTTCCAAATGAGGGAAATTGTTTACTTTGATCATGGAATACATGTTATTACAATGATGGTATAGACTCATAACAAGAGGGTGGTATAAAACTGACATCTACTTGTTGGAGAGAAAAAGAACAAGGGAGAGAAAATGAGGGAGGAAGGGAGGAGGAGCAAGAGAGGGGAGAGGGAGGAAGAGAAGGAAAGGAGGGAGAGACAGAGGCAGAGACAGGCAGAGAGACAGAGATAGAGAGACAGAGAGACTGCAAACATAAAGAGACTGGTTGTGAGACTGGGAGATCATATGCAAAAAAGAAAAAAAAAAGAAAAGAATAAAATGGTCCATTGATTCTACTGTGCAAGTTTGGGTACTTGGGACCAGGAATCTGTAGAGTATTCCAAAATTCTTATGAGGAGGCCCAACTCTCAGTTTTCTGAATGTGACTCTATTTGAAAACAAGTATTTAAATGGAAAGTGAGTAAAAATAAAGTACTTGGGGATGATCCTTCATCAGTTGTGTTTGGTGACCTTATAAAGGTGATATTTGACATAGAAGAAAAAGGCACAGATTCCCTAAGTAGAGATGGAAGAGCTGGGAGGATCACAGCACAGTGGCAGGGTTAGGGTGGAAAGCAATGTACCAGTAAAGATAGAATGACTCAGGAGCCAATCTTGATGATTCAGGATTTCACAATATACCCCCAGCTAGTCTCAAACTGACAATCCCCCAGTGTGAGTCTCCTCACTGTTGAGATTAGTGTTAAATTACCATCATCATCATCCCATGTTTAAATTTCATCCGATTAACAAACTGGTACTGTGGACTGAATAATTCATTTCTGTATCTCTTTTGGACTCTATGTATATTATTAGCCTCATTGTGATCAAAACTGGCTAAAAACCACAGTAAAGATTCACTGTCAATAATGACATGGGTCATGTGCTGGAAAGTTATCATAATCTCACTCATGATTTTTTTTACATGATACTAGCAATTTCAGGGTCACAAAAAGGTGTGCAAGAATTGCTGGGGTCCAACCAACTTGTTCAAAATCAATACATGAATTTAGGAATGCTCCTTTTTCTTCATGTGTCTACAATTAAGAATTCTGCAACCAATGTTTATAGCATAGCTTGCATGTCATCATTTAGAGACTACAAAGAAAACCATTTTAGCAATGTCACCCCTCCATTTCCAGATGCACAATTCCTTTTATCCTGTGTTTTCTTTTCTGAACTAAGCATAATTATGGGAAATAAGATTTTATGTTCTCAAAATTATATGTTTAGAAAAGAATGAATGTAGCTCTTAAAACAGTCTTCGATTCCTTTTGTTTCCTCTTACATCACAATTTTACATACCAAGAAACAGAAACAGAATTATGTATGGTAATTTAGAGAACATTATTTCTTCAAGACTATATTCTATAAACTTAATTTCTGAAAACTGATTGAAGTCTAAACATTGCAACAGGTAATTTGAATGATTTTTAATATTTTGAGGTTATTTTTCTTGAGAATTTTATACATATTAAACTATCATTTGTAGAAATAACATGATTGTGTATATATATTATATATATATATATATATATATATATATATATATATAAGAGAGAGAGAGAGAGAGAGAGAGAGAGGTTATATATGGAGAGAGAGAGATACAGAGAGACAGAGAAGGACAGAGAGGGACAGAAAGAGAGACAGAGGTAGACAGACACAGGGATGGAGACAATCGTATAAAAGAACTTGTTCTTGTAGAAAAGTCACTCTTAGCAGACACTTGAAATTTAGTCTCCAAATTTGTTATCTGAATATCTTTCTTGATGAAGTCAATTTCCTTTGGCATTTTATTATAATAATGAGAACATACTAACAATTCTTTTATAGTGTTTTTCAGTAAATATACCCATTTCTTTATATGTTTTTGTGCTTCTATATTAACTAATAGTGAAGCAACTTATAGTTTATCATTTAAAGCAAAACTCCTCCAAATTTCTTTTAATGATCTATGTGAAATCTTAATATTACCATACATTTTGGTAGTGATTAAATTTTTATGTGCATGGATGTTTTGTCTGAATGTATGTCTGTGCACAACATGCATATATAACCCCCACAAAAATCCAAAGAGGACAAGATGTCATTATATCTTCTGGAATTAGTATCACAGAAGTTGTAAACTCCTATAAGAGTGATGGAAATGGAACCTAGGTGCTCTAGAAGAGGAGGCATCATTCTTAACTCTAAGCCATCTCTCCATCCCACATGTTGCAGTTTTAATTAAAATATTCAGTAAATATTCACTATATGTTATTGTCTCCAAATATACATTATGAGTACCTAGTTGATCTGTGAAATAGTCATTTGAATTCTTTGAATGTTAATTTATTTATTAATTTTTGGGAACTTCATTTGTGTGTATCACATTCATGATATTTCTCCCACATGTTTTACCCTTCCAGTTCTCCCTCCCACTCCGTCTCAAATTAATTATCATTGTTATGCACATAAACACATATACTTATGAAAATGGGTATAAGGATAAATAATTATACTATAGCAAGAGAGTATACTAATTTAGAGATGAATCAGAAAAGGGGGCTGCTCTAGAGTATATAGTTTACAAGGCCTGGATACTTGTTTAGGTTTATGTACTAATAAATACAACCAGTTGAGTCATTTTAGTATTGCTATTATGTATATGTGTTTAGAACTGATCATTTTGAGCTGTATAGCTTTATTAAGGGACTTGTCTTTGGATAATAATAATTTTTTCTCACTCGGCAGTCAATAATTAACTATAACTCTACATGTAGTATGGGGTATTTCTAAATTTATCCCATCCATATTTGCATGTTGTCTGGTGTTATCATTTTCTATAACATAACATTGCCTTGTACAAGCAACCATATTGGTTAAAAATCATGACTGTAGTTTCCCTGTTATGTTTACAAGAGATTAACTTACAATTGACAACATGATCTTACAGCTCTTAAAATCTTTCTAGACATCTTTCCACAATATTCAACTAATCTAGAAGTTGAATCATTCTTGTATGAATTGGAGTTGAAAACCCAATTTTCATTGTCCTCTTCATTTTAACTACTTTTGACTTCATGTAGTGTTCTCCATAATCTGCAAAAAGAAATTCTTTAATAAGAAGTCAGGCTACAACTATCTGTGGGTATAAGGATAAATAATTATACTATAACAAGAGAGAATACTAATTTAGAGATGAATCAGAAAAGGGGTCTCCTCTAGAGTATATAGTTTACAAGGCCTGGATACTTGTTTAGGTTTATGTACTAGTAAATAGTTATCCAATATTAAGGAACCTTAAAACAAATCAGACAACTGTTGGTTACAAAAGGATGTTACTCTTGCACTTTGATATCTTGAATTGTGGTCATTATTGTTCAAAGAACTTACAACTCAGGAGCACAATTGGTTGGTTTTATTCCCTGGCAGCTTGTATAGCTCCATTCAGTACAATGAGGGAAAATCCTCAGCAAGCTTCCATGTGAGATTCAGCCTAATACTTCCAATTCTGAATCTTCAAGAATAATATCTTAATATCTTACTTTTAATTTCTGGAGGGTAACTAAAGCTTTCTTATTTAGGAAGTTTCTTGGACTCCTCTAATGAGCTATATACTTTGGAGGATGTTTCCCATGCTTTCTGATACATGGTTTTTTTTTTTTTTTTTTTTTTCAGATAATTTATTGCTTTTATGGAAGCACTGTTTCTTAAAGTGACATAAATTCATATGTATTTTATATAAAATATACATAATGTATATAAATATTATGACATTTTAAAAAACATAAATTAAGTGTTATGGATATTTTTCCATATTTTTATTGATTATTTTATGTATTTTATATTTCAAATATTATGCCCCTTCCCATTTTCCCACCAACAAACTCCCTATCCCATCCTCCCACCCCCAGCTTCTATGAGGGTGGTCCCCTACCCTCCCACTCACTCCCCTCTCACTTCCCTAAGAGTCCTGTACACTGGGCATCATGCCTCCTCAGGACCAAGGGACACCCCTCCCATTGATGCCAGATAAGGCAATCTTCTGCTGTATTCAGCAGGACAATGAGTCCCCCTATGTTTACACTGTGGTTGGTGGTTTGGTCCCTAAGGTCTTTGGGGGTGGATATTGTTGGTTGATGTTGTTCTTCCTATGGGGTTGCAAACCCCTTCAGCTCCTTCAGTCCTCCATTGCAGTCTCTGTGCTCAGTCCGATAGTTAGCTGCATGCATCCACAATTGTATTGGTCAGGCTCTGGCAGAGCCTCTCAGGGGACAGCTATACCAGTCTCCTGTCAGCAAGCTCTTCTTGGCATCAGCAGCCAAACATCGAACTGACAGGAACAATTCTGGATTAACATTTTTGAGATGAGTGGGTGGACCCATCCATCAACCAGGGTGTCATGTCTATCCACTGGATATGGTCTCTACAGGTTCTATATCACCTTTATTGGGTATTTTGGCTAATGTCCTCTCTGATGGGGCCTGGGAAACTCTTGGGTCCTTGGCACGTGTGACTTTCTAGTGGCTAACCCCAGGTCCCCCTCCCCTCACTGATACATATCTCCTTTCAAATTCCTGACCCTCTGTACTTCTCCCCATCTCCTCCCATATCTGAACTGGCCCCTTTTTTTCCTACGTCTCTTATCTCCCTCTCATATCCCTCTATCCTTCTACCTCCTGAGATTATGTTCTTTCCCCCTCTGAATAAGACTGTAGCATTCATATTTTGGTGTGGTCTTCCTTTTCTTGGGTTTCACATGGTCTGTGAGTTGTATCATGGATATTTTTAATATCTTAGTATTATTTATTCAACCAAGCTTCTTTATTTCTTGTAATTCCCAGTAAAAGACTTAAGTCCTTTCCTTCCATCCCCCTTTATAGCACTGAATTTCTCTTACTTGTAGATTTACAGTTCCTTCTCTCAATCTCCATGTCCACTTTTTATTGTTCTGATTAGTTTAGTTACTCCAGATTATATCCTCATATATATAATTCAGAGAATTAAATAAAGGGTAAAATGTATTGCATTAAATATACTTATATGACCAAATAAGTCAGATTTTTAAATCATTAGATCAGACATAAATGATCTGAGATTCATTAAGTTAGCAGTGTGTTGTACTAATTAAATAATAGGAAGCTACTAACATAAAATTGTATGTATCCTATACAAATATTTTATGTACATCTAAGAAATGGAAGAAAGGTAAAATAATAAAGATATCTAATAATAATAATAATTTTACTTTGATCTTCATCCCAGGTGACCTGTCATTGATTGAGTTGGCCATTGCTCCAAGAAGAAATGGATCAAATGAGAAGGAGGCAGAAAATTTGTAGACCACAGTCACATAGATGATCTACTATAACATTTTGGAGACAAAGAAGGGGAAGTAAAGATGCAAATAGTACTAAAGAACCAAAAACAGTTGAATAATTTTGAAGATGCACGTCCTACTGGAGATGTAAGTTATAGGAAAATACTATGTCAACTAAAGAGCTTCTAAAAATATTGTCTATTTTTAATTTAATTAAAATATATTATTTCCACCCTCACTCTTTCTTCTCTAGCCTTTCCATTTCTATGAATATTATTTTTATGAAATTATACATTTGTTTATTTATTTATTTATTTATTTATTTTTCTTTAATCTTTTTTTATAGTCCAGTCTTTATTTCCCTTCGGGTCTGCACTCTGACATTTTCTCACCCCAACTCTCCTCCCCTAACCCCTAGAGGCTCAATTCTCTGGAGAGTTAGTTACATTTTCTCTCACTGAGCCCAGGCCATGCAGTCCTCTGCGGTATATGCACTGAAGGCCTCATATTAGCTGGTTTATGCTGCCTGGTTGGTGGCTCAAGAGTCAGAGAGATCTTGAGGGTCCAGATTAATTGAGACCGCTGGTCTTCCCATGGGGTTACCATCCTACTCAGCCTCTTCTAGGTTTTACCTAATTCAACCACAGAGGTCCCTGCCTTCTCTGACCCAGAATTGTTCCATTCTAAAAGAACCTCAGGGACAAAAATTGAAAAGAAATTGAGGGAAAGGAGGTTCAGTCACTGGCCCAAATTTGAATCCAGCTCAAGGGGAGGCTCCTAGGCTATTACTGATGCTATCATGCGCTTATAGACAAGAGCCTAGCAGGGCTGCCCTTTGAGAGGCACAACAAGCAGTTGAAAGAATCAGATGAAGATTCATATACACAACCAATGAATATTATTTTTATTGATTCCTGTGTTTTCTTTATTGACCAAAGTAAACCACAGAGTCCATCACACTTGAAAGAAAATTATAGGAAAGATTGAGGAAATAGACAACCAATGATTGGTAGAACTTGAGACTAATGTATGTAAGAGTGCCAACCCCTGACACTACTAATGATGCTCTGCTATGCCAGTAGACAGGAGAGGAGCCCAGGATAACTGACTCCAGAAAGCCTTCCTCCAGCAGGTTTTCAAAACAGATTCAGAGACACATAGCCTAACATCTGGCAGACCTCAGGGAGTCTTGTGGAAAAGTGGGGATAGAAATGAGAAAAGCAGAAGGCTCAAAGATATCACAAGAAACCTACAGAGTCAACTGACCTGGGCTCATGGGGATCACAGAGATTGAACCACAAACATAAGAGCATACGGGCTGGACTTAGGTTCCCTAGACATTTGTAGAAGATATACAGCTTGGTCTTCATGTGGGTTCTTTAATCCACTAGAGCAAAGGCTGTCTCTGACTCTTTTGCCTGCCATTGGATTCCCTTCTCCTAACTGGACTGCCAGGTTGGACCTCAGTAGAGGTGGAGGCACTTAGTCCTATTGAATATGGATCTCACAGGACAGAGTAGTACCCAAGGTGGTATTTCCCTTCTGTTCTAGGTTGAAGGTCTAGCAATACAATAGATGCAAATAGTCAAGGGACAAGCAAGACAATAAAGACAAATAGTAAAATAAAAAGCCAAGCATTAAACCCCAATTATGTGAACACTCCTGTAATCACTGTTTATAAGGGCTTATTAGGATGACCAAAAGTATCTGAGCCTACTTCCCTGTCCTAGTCCAAGTTCATTTTCATGTCTCATGCCTACTTCCTTGTTCTAGGTAAAATTTAGATTCCTGTGTGAAATCACTTCTTTGTTCTAACCTAAGATTAAATTCCTACCTGAAATTGCTTCTTTGTTCTAGCTTAATGGCCCATTCCTTCCTGAAGCCCATTTCCTTGTCCTTGGCCCATGGCAGATTCTTGCCAAGGAGGTTCAAAGGCTCTCCACCTCTCCCCATTTTTTATTTCATTAACAAGACCGAGCCTGTCTTAAGTAGTTCTCATAAGAATGCTTTCCTTACCTGTCATGGAATATGCATTATCAAAAGCAATGCACTTATGTCTTTGGTTGGTAAGGCTCTGTGCAGAATCTTACCTGTTCTTGGCTTAACATCCTGTCAAATTAATAACTTTGTCTGGGGGTCCATTTTCATGTTCAAGCCATTTACTTTGACTGCCAACATGTTGATTTTGTTAAAGAAAAGTTTTATCATGATGGGCAGGAATAAACGTATTCCCAGGACAAAGAGGACTAGCATGATCAAGCTATATATGCCATTCTTGAAGCTTGACCAAAATAGAAATATTAACCTCAGGTCATGGGTAATTTTATCTGGAGTATCTACTACATCAATGCTTAACAGAGCAGCATTCTTGAAATTCTTAAGCTCCCTATGTATCATTAAAAATTCCAGAGATGTGTTAGAATTATGCAAAATACACTGCACGTGTCATTAAACTTCTTCCTAATTATAATGACTATCACTGTAAATTTTAGAACTAACATGAATCCAATGGTAATTGGCTTAACACTCAAGATGGCTTCTTACCCTTAAATTCTGAACCTCCTTCCAGTAATTTGAATAGAATAAATAAAGAACATCCATTCATTCTTCCAAATGCCTATCTAAATCCTCTTATATATTCACATTAGTAACATTTTTTGATAAATGATTAACAAAAGTAGCTGTCTTAACTTCTTGTGTCACAGCAATTGCAGAAGCAGTGGTGCTAACAATTAATGTAATTAACAGTTGTTAGACTAGCAATAATCAAGCCCATTACCCTCTTGCTTCTGCTTAAAGCCTGCCTCATTTCTTCCAGTACTTGTAAGCTATTTTTATAATACCAAGGTTCTGTGAAACACAGGGCACTAAAACAAAAGCTGGTTGACAGACTTCCATAACTGACATGTTGGATTTCAAAACACAAACACAATTAGAAGGTATACAATCAATGCAACTTACATTAAACACTGTAGAAGAAACAAAAGTATTTTTAAATTGACAATTAAAAAATCCTTAACATATGTGTTAACATCTGTTTGAAATCTAGATTCTGTCCCAACTTTATCTCTTCCTAACATAACATCATAGAGAACTGTAGCTAATTTCCATATATGTCTCTGAAAATGTCCAGAACCAGACTTCCAAATGAAGACTGTTATTTCCAATATTGTATTGATTTCTAGACCAGTCCATGATTGAATCAGAGAGGAAAATGTTAAGGAGAGAATATGTAAGGGAGTGACTGGGAAGGTGCAATCTGAATGTAAAGTTAAGAAAGAAAGAAAGAAAGAAAGAAAGAAAGAAAGAAAGAAAGAAAAGAAAGAAAGAAAGAAAATTATAAGATCTGAGTACTGTAAAGGAGAATAAGAAAAACAAAACATGAGAGACACAAGGAGTACAATAAAACAGGAAAGAAATGGAGGGACAATATAACACTAAGGTCTTTTGACAAAGCCATAAGGAATTTATATAAAGTTATGCACATACAACACCCTCGCACACACTAAATAAAGAAACTTCACTTGGTGTAATAATGCTCTAAACTATCCCACAAATACTTAAGATTTGGCATGGAAAAACTCCTTTGGAGTAGTACTTAGTGAATTCAGACAGATTTAAAAAACAAGGTAAGCTTATGACATTACCTCAGTTACCACCCAGAATTGGACCATAAGACATTCTTGCTGAAAACATCTCACACTTTAGACATAGGACTTGGAGGAATTAAGCAAGATATGGCCTGGGAACCTCCTTCATTGTACTAAAGGAACTATGCAAGATACCAGGGAACAAAACCTATCTAGAGTCCCTGTGTCCTCTAATGAATTTGAACTACAACGAAGAACACAAGTCAACATATCCCAGAATAGAGGCAATAGAGGCCCTTATTCCCTGTATTTGGTAACCAGCAGTTGTCTAGTTTGACTTAAGGCACATTCATAATAAGTAATTGATTTCTGGTATGTAATCTACCCAATTACCCCAAGGCTGATAATCCAAGCTCTCTAGTGTCACACTTATTGACACATATATATGTGTCAATATAATTTGTCAGTATAATTCTAACTATAACCTAATCACCTATCTTTTACATATAGATAACTGTAACTCTCATTCCTCATCAAAGAAACTCTTTTACTCCCCAACAGATAAAGATCACTACAGAAAGCTAATACTATTAAAAACTTAAAAGAAGAACCAATTTGAATGCCCAGGCCCATCAAATATATTTATAACATAAACCTTACACTTAAGGCTAAGGATAAAATTAGATGAGCATGCATAAAGATTGTAAGCCCAGAGACCATATTATCTGCTTTAAGCTAATATCTTCTATATATGACAGTGAAACTGTACCTGTAAATTCTTAACAATGTATTTGCCTAAACAGTTTCCAAGAATGACTAGACTAGTTGATCTACCAACATAGATTAGGAAATTTCATAAGGCCTCATTTCTAGATGAAGAACTATAACTAATAAATGGCTGTTAAGTGATTCTTTTCAGAGACAAGTCCCTGACTTGTATCTTAAGTGGTCTCCCATAAACACATTTAAATATAAGTAAAATCGAAGAGAAACAAACATGTTGCACTTATAAAGTTGTTAACTGAAAAAAATAATATGTAGATGATAATCCAAGAGGCAGATGACAGAGTGGTAGTATGTAGCAGTAGTAGTGAAGAATAAGAGGCCACCAAGCATTTTACAGGAAGTCAGGTGAGGTAGAGAGATGAGCTCTCAGGAAGGCCGTGAAGAAAGAATGAGATAAATATAGTGCCATATGAAAATTTAAAAAGTAACAAATGAAGTGGGCTCATTTATAGAATACAAAGTTTTCATCTAAAACTCTCTTCAGTGAACAATGATTGGGTAACAAAGGAAAGAAAGACATGAGATGCTGTATACTCACTACTTAATGTGTATGCTGACATAACTTACCTTTTTTTCTTAATCATTTTATTTGCTTACATTTCAAATGATATCCCCCTTCACAGTTACCAGCCCCTACAACCCCTTCATCCCATCCCTGCTCTACCCCCTTCTCTTTGCTTCTATGTGCGGGGTTAAAACAGGACTTCAGATGATACAATTACATGACATTGAAATTGTTTAAGTTGAATAACATAGTCCTTTCTACATGTCTACTGAACACCTACAATATTACTATTAATAGGTTTATTCTAAAGCTTTTGTTGACTAGAAAATGGTTATGAACTTGAAGAATGTTCTATTTAGTAGGAGTTCTATACTGATTGAGATTCTAAAGTCTCCTAAGTTCTCCAGCATATATAGTGAGTGATCATTCAGTGACTGTATGGAAGAGCCGGATTTGTGCAGGTGAGTTTTATGTGTATTCTGCTAAAAGGGATATTTATTGACCCTTGCTCATTGATGTGGGGAGATAACAAGCTATAAATATTTACTACCCATCTCTCTGATACTCTAAACTCATAACATTTATCCTAGTTTCCAAAGATGAAGTAATAGGAAACATTTTTCCTAAAGAAAGCAATATTAAATGACAAATTTATGCAGGTGAGTTTTTAAAATGTTGAACTTATGCTAATAGATTTTGACATATAGGGAATTTCAAATTATTGGTTCACTCTAATAAGAGGAAGCATTTGGAATATTTGGAACAAAATTTATTGTCTCTATTAGCTACCTGACCTGGGAAAACATAAAGCTAATGACATATGCTAATTAAATTCCTTCTATTTAACATTATACAGTTCTTTCTTATTCACTCCCTTAGGGATACAGATGCTATTAAAACTGTCACCTTCCATGGGTATAGAAAGTTCCTTGTCAGAGAACTTAAGTCATAGATTGACAATAGAATCCAGCACTAAATAAGGCCTGATACACTCACTGTGCACTTGTTCAAAGGTTTAATAGAAATAAATGCAATAAATATTTAAAGCAATCCAAACATATTCAAGGTCCTATTATGACTGTATTTTATGTACTTAAGGTTCAATGTGGGTAAGCAATATGCACAGCACTGGGATTTGACTTTGGCTGGCTTCTCATCTACTTTCATTCCAATTCCAGTGTCTGACACTGAAAATCATGTTTGCTAACTTTTTTTGTTTGTAAAAATTATGCTTCTTTTACTTAGTTGCAATGTTTCTGTTTTGTGGTTGATAAAATTGAAATTATGAGATAAAAAGAACATGGCATTAATATTATTTAATGTAATAAATAAGAGACCACTGTATTCCAGTGAAATTTTTGGTTTGTAGATGTAAAGAAATATTAGGAAACAACATAAAGTATTATACCTCTATCTATAAAATATTATATTGTATTTGGCAAAAGAGAAACAGATGGATAAGTAAATGATATTTAAGATAATGAAAACTGTTATGAATAAACATACAGAGCCACTGGTAAGATAATATGACCAAGAAATGCCTGTTTGCAAATTGTGGAATCAAGTGAGGAAGTCAGTTTCAAAACAGAACCAAACAAAACAAAAACAATCTGCAGAGCACTTTGACAGGGATAAGAATAGGTGCAAAGACTATAAAGTAGAACTATAAGAATGATGACAAAACATGGTGACAAAGTAGACTAATCCTGAGAACTTTCTGTGGTAAAACCTCTTAGTTTTAAGCAAATATCAAAATAATTATAAAGCCACGAAATAAGAATTAGGAGGTTTTAGCTTACTGATAAAACTTTGCTGCACAAGTATAGAGATCATAATTAAAATCCACAATGAGGCATAGAAGCCAACCGATTTTTCTAGAAATTGGTAAACTGAGGCAGGGTGTCTGTAGAGCAATCTGGATAGCTAGACTCCCTGAATTTGACTGTGCCAGGTTCAGTAAGACACTACACTTTAATAAATGAAATGTAGAAAAATAAAGAAAAGGTCTCGATATCTAACTCAGCCTTAGTATGCACAAACATGCATATGTACTTCGATGCATGCACAGAGATACCTCCATCAGTTCTTCTTCCAGGTAAGAGGATAAGAATCTCAACAAGGGGTAGTATTTGTGTTTATGATAGCCAAGGGTAAATGTGTTTGAAAGATGGAAAAGTATATGTTACATTCTTATGCTGCTCTTGGCCAAATGCCCAACTTTTCTCAAATGTTCAAGATCATGAGCAACTTGTCCAAAGCTTTCTTAACACAATTCTATCATATAAATATCTAACAAACAAAATGCTAATTAATTTCCTCTCTACCTGAACATGGATAATATACATGATGCCCAAATATAACGACTGCATTTTAGCCTTAAAAGTTGATCAACAAAAACATCTTATTTATATTTACAATTGTTCAAGAAAGCTAGAAAGGAGACTACTTTTTTTACATAGTTATAGAGTTACAAATTTTTTTTTCAAAAGCCAACAGCCTTTTTGTTATATATATTGGCATTCTGGGATAGTGTTCATAAAAAAAAAAAAATACACAAAACATAAAAAGAAACATGCTTTTGAACTCTCATCCCAGACCTTTCCAGCTCAGGTAGAGTTTCATGATGACAAATGAAAATGTTAAAACATATCACCTTATCCTCTAATCATTAGAAAAAATCTTTCAAATAACATAGTTGAGTTTACTACTGAACTTGGAAGTTTAAAAAAATATGTGCTAGCTGAATTCTTTCAGTGATAATTTATCTAGCTCAAAGACTTATGCAAAAGCCCCTTGCATCAGATTATCCAGTGATAGCTAGAGCAGAGTGCCTTAGAAGTTCATGCATTCCAATCTGCTGCTCATGTTGCTTAGGCTGAGACTACATCAGCATACTACTTTTTCTTTTAAATTTGCTACAAACTTTTATAGTGCTACAGTCAAACAAAGCACATTGAGTAACTAGTTTACAAAATCATGGAAAAGAAATCATGACTCTCGCTTCTTATTTTCTCTCTAGATATCTCACACAAGCAAGCAAAAGTAGCAGGAAATCACAAACCAATCTTTGGGTTCCAATAAAGGAAGCATAAAATGTAACTGTGTATGAGGCTGCACAGATAGAAATCTGCTTTCAGCATTTAGTGAGAATCATATGTAAGAACAACACAGGGTTTCTCTTTGAGGGAATCATGGAGTCAGTCACCAAAGCAAGACTACTAGAGAAAAAGGTTTGCATTTTAGAATCTCTTCCATTGCTGAATCATTAGACATGAATAATTATCCCTAGTGTCTGTCACAGCTTGTTTCCAAAGTCAATTTGAAAGGATCTAGAACTACCTTGGGGATGAATCTTTGGATCTTTGTCAGGAGTTCTATATTCAGATAAATGGACTGCAGAAGATTAGCCAAATGTGGGCATCAAATTCCATTGATTTGGGTTTCTAGCTGCACATAAAGAATAAATCTGCCTGAGAAATAATATCCTACACTCCTTCCAGACTTCATAGTCATACAGGCATTTTCTCACCTTCTGTCCTATGATTTCTCCACTATGAATGACTATAGATCCTTAAATATTCCACTGAAACAAACTTTTTATACCTATATTGCTTTAGTTAAGTATTTGCTAGAACAACAAAGGAAGTAAATAACGGGAAAGAAGCTCTGTTTTACAAAATGTGTACCCAGAGACAAAGCACCAAAAAAATTGACCAAAGACATCACAAATTATTTTGTCTTCTTGCCACTAATACTCTATAAAACTTAATCAAATAAAATATCATTCAATTGCTTCTATAAAAGTATTCAAAAGTATATTGTGAAGTTCAAAAAGAACATGTTTCATTCTCACTGGGAATAGTTATTAATATATCATTAATATGTTATTAATCACATCTCTAATGTAAGAATATAGATGATGATTAAGGTTGGCATATTATAAGGAGAGCATTCTACATTTCACAGGTGCATCTTTAATATACCTGTGTCAGAATACAACATCCCTTTAAGTTAAAAGATTGGAGAGATCAGGAATTTATGGCACATACCAAAACATAATAAAAGCAATATATAGCAAACCAAAGGACAACATCAAATTAAATAGAGAGAAAATAGAAGCAATCCAGCTAAAACAAGGAACAAGACAAGGCTACAAACTCTCCCCCTTTCTACTCAATATAGTACTCAAAGTTCTAGCTAAAGAAATTAGACAACAAATGGAAATCAATGGGATACAAATTGGAAAGGAAGAAGTCAAATTATCACTATTTTCAGATACCACAATAGCATATATAAGCAACCACCAAAATTCGACCAGAGAACTACTAGAGATGATAAACAATTTCAACAAAGTGGTTGGATATAAAATTAACTCAATCAAGATGGTAACCTTCCTTTAAACAAGTACAAACAGGCTGAGAAGGAAATTAAAGAAATAACACATTCGTAATAGCCACAAATAGTAAATATATTGATGTACCTCTTACCAAACAAGTGAAAGGTCTGTATGACAGGAACTTCAAATCCCTTAAAGAAAGAAATCAAAGAAGACCTCAGAAGATGAAAAATCTCCCATGTTCATGGATTGGTAGGATCAACATAGTAAAAATGACCATCTTACCAAAAGCAGTCTACAGACAATTCCAACACAATTTTCACAGACATGGAAAAAGCAATTCTCAACTTCATATGGAAAACAGAACATCCAGGATAGTCAAAAATCCTCACCAAAAAAATCTTCTGGGGGAATCACCTTACCTGACCTGAAGGTGTACTACAAAGCAATTGTATAAATGCTGCATGGCATTAGGACAACAGTACCAGAAATCAACCGAGAAATCCAACACCAGTGTACTAATGAATAGAATCAAAGAAGCCAAAAATAAACTACACATCATTTACTAGTGTTTGGGCAAAGAACGCAAATCGTAATAAAAATAAAATAGATCCATTTATCAAGGTCTGTCAACTAGCAATGTATAAGACAAAAACAAAAACCAAGTTATCAACTTGCACAAACAAAGTAAAAAAATCCAAAATAATAAAAATCAAAATAACTCCAAAACAAACAAAAAAAAAATACAAAATATAAAAAATCAAAACGTAAAAGCAAACCAAATGAACCAATACAAGAATGTTAAAAAACTAAAAACTGTTCAAAATCTAACAGGAAATAGCAAAGTAAGAAACACTTAAGATTTCAAAAATTACTAGTATCAAAATAAAACAAGATCCAAACTCATGTACACCTTTAAGGAAAAATGGAGAATATAACTCATGTCAGCATGTTGAAGAGAAAATAAAAACTGCCATTGCTGTGGTTCAAAATTGGTAAAATACCTGAAATCACTGGTTCCTCCATGGTAAACGAAATGATGCCCGACATCCACAGACATGCCTTGGTTATACCAACCCACTAATATCCAACGGACATTCTCTCATATGTCACTCACTAATGTAATGTACAGAAATCTAAATTCATGACTAGAATGATAAAAAATGTATTTATTTACACAATGGAATACTATTCAACATTAAAAATGAGGACATCAGAATTGCAGACAAATAGAAGGAACTAGAAAATATGATCATGAGTGATATAACTTAGACCAAAATGCCATGCATGGTAGTACTCAGGATAAATTGATATTAGACAGAAAGTATGGAATACTTACAATACAACCACAGACCAAAAGAAGGTTAACAACAGGAAGGCTAGAAGTAAACGATGCTTCATCACATTTAGAAGGGGGAAGAAAATATCATGGGGCAGAGGGAGGAAGAGACCTGAATGGGAAGAGAGATAGAGGGGGAAAGGAGAACTGGGTCATGTGTTGGAGAGAACAGGATAGAAGACCAGGGCTGAGAGAATAATGAGTTGGGAGGTTGGAAGACCATTCTATAAAGTACCAGAGACCTGGGAGGTGGAGAGATCCTCAGGATTCAATGGAGGTGACCTTAGCCAAAATGCCCAACAGTGGGGAGAGGGAACTGAAATGTAAACCTCTAGTAGATAGGCAGGGCCTCAAGTGGAAGGGCGGACTACCAAACCAGAGTCAGAATTTTTGACCCAGAAGTATTCCTGTCTAAAAGTAGTACAGCGACAAAAGTGGAGAAGAATCTTAAGGAAAGGTCCAGTGACCAGCCCAGCCTGGGATTCATCTCAATGGGGTGTGCAGGGAGCATCAAGTCCTGACACTATTACTGATGCTATGATATGCTTACAAACAGGAGCCTACCATGCTGTCCTGTGAGAGGTCCTATCATCAGCTGACTGAGACAGATGCAGATACTTACACCCAACCATTGAACTGAAGTTAAGGAGACCTATAGTTGAATTAGCAGAAGGATTAAATAAACTGAAGGGGATTGGGACCTCATTGGAATCTCAGCAGTCTCAACTAGCCTCGACCCCTAGGAGCGCTCAGATACTGAACCACCAACTAGGTGTTATACGTGGTCTGACCCGAGAACCCTGGTACATACACAGCAGAGGATAGCCTGGTCTGTCCTCCGTGGGAGAAGATGTGCCTAATCCTAGAGAGAATTGAGGACCCAGGGAAGGCGGATGCCTTGGGGGCAGTTGGAGGAACACCCTCTCTGAGGCAAACAGTAGCAAGAATGGGACAAGGAACTGCTGGAGGAGGGATATGGAGGGGTAAACAACTTCAATATAAATAAATAATATAATTTATTTTAAAAAGAGAATTTCATACATGCATATAATGTGTTTTGGTCAAACTCAGCACCCTATCCTTTCCCTTCCAACTTCTAATTTTCCCACACACAGTTTTCTATTTCAACTGTATGTGCTGTGTCTCTTTGAAATTTTTTACTATTGAATCCAGTTAGTACTGACTGTATGTGGATGGGTATAGGCTCTTCTAGTGGGGCATAGGTTTCTTTTCTGAAGCTGCTACATTTAAGAAACTTACTCTCCCTCCTTAGAAGCCACTAATTGCCAACAGCTTCTAGAGCAGGAGTGGGGGTTCTTGAGTTTGACTATTGTCCAGATTGACATTTTGACAGGGTTGATGTTGCCTTGTTTTTTGCACACGAATAAATTGTTTCAGAGAGATCATATATGCACTGTTCTTATCAGCAAATCATTTTTTCTTAGCCACTTATGAACTATTTTTGGTTCTTACAATCTCTCTGTCCCTGCTTTTTATGATGGTCATTGAGCCCTTTGTGGACGGAACATGACATCAAGGCTCCATTTAGAGCTAAGCACTCCAGAATGTCTTTCCTATAATCTAAAATCAACAATAATTTCACTTTTAAATGTTATTTGAATTAAATTACATGGTATTTCAACAATATCCAATATGTATTTATTTTTTAATGAACAGATTATATTATCTGTTCAGATTATTTGTTAAATTCATTCAAAATTATATTTTTTACTTAATTGATCGACGTTTTCTAAAATAAATGTGTGTCCTAATATAAATAGAGCTTCAAAATAAAACTCTGTTTCTTTTTATACAACAAAATAACTACTATTAAAATTATGTATAAAAATCTGGCTAGTTCATAATTCAGTTCAGAGACTTTTGAGAGCAACTATATTAATTTTCAAAAGAAGCAAACATCCAAAGGTTTTATATAGCCAGAAGCATCCAATAAATTAGAAACAATGTTGTGATTTTTAAATAAGCTTTTCAAAAATATTTTACATTTTGCATCATAGCCTGAGGAAATATTATTTGATGTAACATCCTAAATACATATTTAAGTCATGAAAAGGGAATAGGTTTTGTTAAGTAAATACAACAGTTTCCACTGCCTCATGCATACAATTAATGTAACTAAATAAAAATATGAGGAAGCTAATTGAAATAATTATGCTCTCAGTTGAGAATTCAAGGTCACAGATAGAATGTTACTACAGTTTGAAAGTAAGTGGTTGGATGCCTATCATCTAACAATGAAAACCTGATGGAAAATTTTACATGTAAGAAGGGCATGTCTGTGTTGAGAAACAGAAATCATTAGATGGTTCAACCAAACAAATGAATAGTTAAGAAAAATGGTAGGTGGTAAACATAATAAGCTTAAAACATAACCAAAATACATTTACAGATGACATCTATGACATTGAATTCAATTTGCAAAAAATAAAACATTTCATAGACACCAGCATTATTGTATGTCTCATAGTAAACTTAACATTAAATAAATACCTGATGTTATTTTAAGGAACCTTGTCAAGAATATTCATTTCATTGATGAATGCTTGACTGTTATAAAACAACAACGGCAACAACAAGAAATAATAATAACAACCACAAAAAAAGCAATCACAAGCTAGCTGCCAGGAGGGTAAGCAAGTGGAAGTTTTAGGATACAAAATTTATAGGATTTAGAAACTTATGGGATGAACTATCATCTGATCCCAATAATATTATTTGAAATATTATAATTGAATTCAAAATATCACCTTTGGGAATTCTTGAAGATCTCCATACAAGGCTGATCTTTGAGTCTGAAGTGTTGAACATTATTTCATGTGTAAGAGAATTCTCGCTAATGATAGATATGATCATTTTGAAATGATAGAAAGAAAAAGGCCATATGATTCAGTTCTAAGCTCATTTCGTTATACAGATGATAAAACCATAAACTTTTAGTCACCACAAAAATCATTCTAAAGCTATGAACCAGGTGGTAAAGACAATAAATTTAAAAATATTGTTTTATTGCTGGATTACACAAAACACAGATGCATGTTAGAATCATCCCCTATTATAAATGTGTAAACCTTCAAGCTTCCTGAAACTGACACAAGATTTTATAAAACTGTTTTAAAATCTGTCTGAATGGGGAATAAGAGAAGTCGACTGGGTTGTATGAACAATGTTAAACAAGACAGTTTGATAATAGAGAGGAAATGTGCCCACCTAATTTTCAAATTACATTTTAGTGGGAAAATCACAATGATCACTAGAAATTTATATCTTATATTTTTAAATGTCTAAAAATTTCTTCTTTAAAAAAGAACCCACAAGCAAACAAAGCAATGGGGATGATGAAAGGCTCATATGAATTTAGGAGACTGGAGCTTTGAAAACACATGACATAAGCAAGGACAATGTATTGCTTGGTTTTTAAAAAAGGGAGAACTCTTATCTAAAAGTGTTCATCCCTGAGTTCTTCAGATTCCTTCATCCTTGTCTATGTTGGACATAAAATTCAGTAGCCTGTGAAGATGCTGTGTCTCCAGAAGAGTATTGGATGCAAAAAGGATCATAATTGGCCAAATGTTTTGCTGAAATAACTTCTATTAACAGCAAACATCCATGGAACAACTCTAGGTTCCTGTCATTCAAACCATTATTTTTACTAGTGGACATCATCACACCCACGACCTTACTCAAATCCCATTTTTCTTATTTCAAGGGTTTCTTTTCTTTCACTAATGATACATTTTCAATTCTTCACTGACCCTGCAGCCCCAAGCCATCGTTCTCCAAACCTTCAAGAGTGATGAAGCAAGCAATAGAAAAGTCATCATAATAGAATATAAAATTAGTCTCGATATTACGAAATCACACTACAGAGACTTCAACGTGCATCTGTACAGTGTGAAGTCACAGGACAGAGATAAACATAAAAAATTTCTTCTATACTTATCAATGATATATGCATGACTTAGTACTCATTCCAGAACTGTCACTTATTTTTCATAGATTAATCTGTATTTTTGTGTTTTCTTTTTTATTTTCAATGAATAGTTATCTACAAATGTAGACAGAAGTTTCCAGGTCACTGAAAATCTGATCAGGACCTTTGAAAGATCACTAGATGAGAGTCATACAGCTAGGCTGTATTTAAACCTTGGGTCAGGATGATCTATTGCTCTTGTTATCTATACTGTACTCTGTAAACCTCTTCACCCCAGCACTGTCCCAGTACAAATAATTTATATTTCAAGTACCTAAATAAATCTTAATATCTTGCCCATATTTAATAAACTGTGTACACAACATACATAGTTACACATACACACACACATATATACATGTATATGTGTATACATATATATAGACATATATGTGTGTATACATATACATATGTGTGTATATACATACATACATACATGCATATATTATATATATTAGAGAGAACCTGCCACTTGAACTCTGTTTGATTTTCAGGAATAAATAGGACAAAGGATGTAAAGATTTCTATGAACCAATCCTCTTCTGAAGAAGCTATGTGTGAGGCTTTCAACTCAAGAATAGTTCAAATTTTGTCCCACCTAATCTTGATAGGATTCTGGGCACAGATAAGACAAATTACTTACAAATGTGGTGTTGGTGTGTGTGTGTGTGTGTCTGTGTGTGTGTGGATTACAAAACTAGTGATATTTTCAAAAATTAAGTGTATAATTAAATATATATATTTGATTTTATATATAAGAATATTCTTTCTGTATAAACATATACCTTTATATATAAGTATATATATATATATATATATATTATATTATATTATTATATATGTACAATTAACTTGACAGATATAGAGACAGACAATGATAGATAGATAGATAGATAGATAGATAGATAGATAGATAGATAGACAGGTAGATGATAGACATATACCCTCTCTAATGTAGTTTGAAATACATTCTTATTTGGTAAATTTTAAGTTACATTTAAAATCCACTTATTTTAATACAGGAGAATTGTATCTATAGTGTTTTAGATCAACCCTATCTTGTCCAATGTTTGATATTCGCTATTGTTGCCGTTCCTTGCTTTATTTTATTACACCCAATACTATGTATAAAAATTACAATAAAAGTGAAATGTGGAAATGCAGAGGGATCACTGGTTATGAGCTCTTTCAGAAGACCTGGGTTTCATTTCCAGTACTCTGGTCTGCCAGTCTGTTACTACCTTTCCCATTACTACTCCAGTTTACAGGGAGAAATTCTTCCAACTAGCATGAGCATGTGCATGAAGAGGGGAACATATACATACATGGAAAGACACACACACATACTTACATGCACACACAAATAAAAGTAAGAAAATAATTACATATTTTTTAAAAAATCAGAATCATTCAGTGTCAGGTCTTCCTAAATTGGGTTTGTTTGCTCATCACTAGAGTCTAGTTTTAAAGGGTAAAATTCTTCAAGGCCAAACACTCTGCTCTTATGTTTTCTCATGTGGTACTGAGTCGTGGAGTTGGCACATACTAAATGCTAGAATAATATTTATAAAAAGACAAACCAAAAGCAACCATATTCACACAGTTCTCATAATTTACATGTATAAACCTTACAGTTTCCTTCTTATTTACTTTTATTGTGAATACTGGAACAGCATCACATTTTGAAATACCTTTGGACCAAATATTACAACAGAAAACAGTGAACTGGTTTTCTCATTCCTGGTGTATTTCCAAACAAGTTTTTATTATTTAAATAGAGCTTCTCTATATAAACAACAGATATAAAGTGTTGTAGACAACAATAATTAATTGAGAATCTGATCTCGATTGGGAAAATAAAGTCAAGTGTTTTATACCTGTAAGAAAAATTCCTAGCAAGTTGTAAAGGTATTAAAGTTGAAGCACACAACAGAGAAAGACCAAAGCATCCTTAATATTGGCAGAGGCCTCCCTGAATCTCTGAGCAAGGATGTGGGAATCTGAAGGTCTCTACAATGTCACAAGAAGGAAGGTGCCAAGAAAGGGCAAGTGTTTATCTATGAAGTATGCTCATGCTGGATATGATCCTAAGGCCTGCCAATATTTCAAGCCCTTGTCTTCTTTTATTCTAAAGGGCAGCAAGTGGTCCTGAATATATACTGATGAGAAATATGTGGGTTGACATTTTAAAATTCAGGCAGAAGAGCTGTGCTATCATCTTAAATGATACTCAACATCTACAAGGCTTCCTTTAAATGCCATTGGGATTATCCTTCTTTACACAGTAAATCAATGTTGAGAAGAAAAGCCACCAAAATATTCATTCAAATGTAACTTCTGTCAAAGACTCTTGAATCTGTGAAATGAGAAATGTAATATCAGTATCCCTGTGATCACATTTAAAAGTCTTAAAACCTCTTGTATTGGCACATCTGCTCAACTTGACCTTCAAGTAAGGACTCCTCAGTCCCACTTGGGAGGGAGAAGAAAGCAATCACAAGTGTGGAGGGAGAGAACTGGGAAGGAAAGTGGACAGGGCTGGCAGGAGAGAAGAACCTGTTCTGGTATTGGGTTAGGAAAAGGGACTGAAGCCCTGAGGGCCAGCAGAAAGAATGGAAACAGGCAATCTCCCTCAGGCACTAGGAGGCTGGAAAGTACTCTCCAGAAAGCACCAGAGACCTGGGAGGTGAGAGACTCTCAAGACTCAAAGGGAGGGATCTTAGATGAACTTCCTGACAGTAAGGAGAGGGAACTTACAGAGCCTACCTCCAGCAAGAAGATAGGGTATCAAGTGAGGGAGGGGGTTGCCATCCCACAGTCAAAACTCTGACCCATATTCGTTTTGTCTGAAAGAACTGCAAGGATGGAAATTGAGACGAGGCTGAGGAAAAGAAGCTCCAGTGACAGGCTCAAAGTGGGATTCAGCTCAAGGGGAAGTCCCAAGGCCTGACACTATTACTGAGGCTATGGAACACTCACAAAAAGGCACCTATCAAGACTGCTCTCTGGAAGACCCAATAAGTAGCTGAAAGAGTCAGATGCAGATATTTGCACCCAATCAATAGACAAAAGCTACTGACCCCTGTGGTTGAACTAAGGAAAAGAAGCTGAGGAAGAGGGCGGCCCAGTAGGAGGACAAGCAGTCTCAGTTAACCTGGACCCCCAAGATCTCTCAAATATTGGACCATCAATCTGGCAGCATACACCAGCTGATATGAGGACCCCAACACATATACAGCAGAGGACTGCCTGGTCTGGGTTTGGTCAGTGAAGATGCACCTAACTCTCAAGAGACTGGAGGCAGGCACCAGGGAGTTTAGAGATTTTATTTCCTGTCTTCTTCTCTCCTTCTCCTCCTCCTCCCTCCTCCTCCTCCTCCTCCTCCTCCTCCTCCTCCTCCTTTCCTTCTCCTCCTCCTCCTCCTCTTTCTCCCTTCTCTTCCTCTCCTCCTCCTCCACCTCCTCCTCCTCCTCCTCCTCTCTCCTCCTCCTCCTCCTCCTCTTTCTCCCTTCTCCTCCTCCTTCTCCTTCTCCTTCTCTTCCTCCTCCTCCTCCTCCTCCTTCTCCTCTCCTCCTCCTTCTCCTTCTTCTTCTTCTTATTTTGAGATAGGCTGTCATATCACCAAGGCCAGTCTTGAACTCTCTATATGGGAAAGCTAACCTTGTAATTCCAATCATCATCCTGTATTTATCTCTTCTATGCTGGAATTACTAGTGTGCTCCATTATAGTTGGTCTTTGTGCATGCTAGACAGGTGTTCTACTGACTCGTGTGTATGTGTGTGTGTGTGTGTGTCTTTGTGAAACCATAGTAAAAATAGTCAATATATTTCATACACATTTAAAATAATATCAACTTTACCTAATATATTTTCTTGTCTCTCTTATTCTAACAAGGAAGCTAAGAGATAATATATTAAAAATTTAACAAAGATAATCTCATGTTCTATGATTATAAATTTTTGTTTTCTATATGAGTAATTTATTTAACATTATCTGCTTGTTTATTTATTAGTAAATGGCTGCCTCTAAAGAAATAACAATACAAAAATAAACATTAAAATGAAACATGTAAGTCTAATGAAGTTTCTGTTTTTCTGATGCTGGAAGTCAAGCCCAGAGACCCATGTATATTAGTCAATCACACTACTGCTGAGCTGCAAGCCTGATCCTTGAGCCTCTTTTTGAAAGTCATTCAAATTGCTACAAAGACAACACTAATCATAGCATTAATATTATACCAAGGCACAGTTCTGTCTCTGAGCATTCTGGACAACAATACTGAAATACTCCTATTTTATACAGGCAGATGTAGTTGGCAACTTGGGATCATAGACATTTGGGTGCATATGAAAACTTAATGTAACAAGCACAAAGTTTAAACACAGTTAAACTTCCTTTTAAAATATGATACATTGTAGGTAAAAATTGACATGTCTCTTAGACCATGGTTAGTTATATCAGGTCTTTGAGAACTGAGTAGAACTGATTTTCAGTTTTCAGTTCCCTCCAGGGTTTTCTTCTAGGGTTACAGACATAGTGTAAGCAGATTAGCTAGAGTCTGAAAACTCTGATGGAGACGTATTTTGTCTAAACATCTTAAATGGAAAGTAAAGCATTTGTCAAGATGATTCTAACAGTGAGGGCCATAGTCTCACTGGGGATTATCTTAAGCCTACCAAATATTTTCTTTTAAATATCACAATTTTTATAGCAAATGTTCCACAATGTAAATATGACTTCAGTTACAACATGCTTTTCCAGAAGCTGTAATTCTTAAAGATTAGTTGTTGGAATAGCAAACTGAGTATATTTTTAATACGGAAGTTTCTGAGTTGGAGCAGCATTGAGAGGGATATTGGGAGGTATGTCAAAGCTTACACTGAAGACATGTTTCCAAAAACATATCTGAACCCATGTATTGTGCACCAAACAGTCATTTATGTCCATAGCAGAGAACATGGTAGGGTACCATAGATACCTTTGTAATTTCTTCCTCATTGCTTTTCTTAAATGTGAAGCACTAGACAGGGCTATTGTTCCTTCAAAACTCTGCTGTTAGTTCAGAGAAAATCGTACCTATTGAACCTATTGAGAGCAAAACAGTACATCTGATCAAAATAATACAAGCCAGCATTTTTCATTTTGTCATTAATTCTGGACTTATTCTGATTCTCTGCTCTGATTTCTCTAACATCCATCTTAATTGTCTCCTTCTTAATCACAACCTGTCTCTTGCATTTGTATGATTTTTATCACAAGAATTCATAATTAAGTTTAATAGTAGTTTAAGAGCTCATTGGTAGGATACATTGAGTAGAGTATATTTGCAAAATTTAATTAATCATAAAATTTTCCTAACTTTTCCTTGATTAAATGCATTCAAGATGGCTTTGTCTAGAAATAAAATGAATATTTGGTAAATAAAGTCTAGAAAATACAGAAAATATATGTATTCATTTTAGACTATTACCTATAATATAAACACACACAAATAATTTTTACATTTATTCTTATTTTAATTAATATTAATCTTAATTTTCTGTTTTTTGAAGCAATAGTTTAAATTTATTTGAGAAAACCTGATTTTTATTTCTTTGTAAAATATAAGGAGAACAATTATACATTTCTATACACTCCCTTAGTTTACAATGTATTTACATACCTACATGTAATTTTATAAAAATTTAGAAAAAGCTTAGATTGAAACAAAAATTCTATCAGTTACCTTCATGTGAGAGGAATAGTTATGTCTTTTGTATTAAACCACACAAAAGACAATACTATTTTATCTGTTATATAAATATCACTTTCAACTTATGAAGTGTACTTGTAGAACACAGAAGCAACTGTTTCAATATCCTCCTAAATCCTATTCAAGTAATCAGTAACTTTAATATTGCTATGGTCTGAATTTATGTGTCCTACTAAATGAGGCAGTAGAAGAGTCCACTAAGTAAAGATTATTTTTTTGTAGTTCAAATTATGTGTTTTCTCATTTTCTTGGTTGACAATGAGACCTGCTCTGATCAGATTAAATGCTGATAATATTTACAAACAGAACAATTAACAGTAACCACAGCCAAACACTTTACAGGCCTTAAAGGTACCATTCCCCTCTTTCTACTTGGTAAATATCTGTATTCTGAAAATTGAAGGTCTCTAACATCCTAAAATATGGAACTAGACCAAATCACAGTAGAATACCAAGTATAGCTGTTTCTTCCCTTTGTTGTCTAAATACAACATTAATATTTAAAATTATGCTCCATATGCAGCTCTGAGAGTCAAAAAAATTAGGCTTTGCAATGTGTATAGGCCCTGAGGGTAAAACTCTTGTTAGTGAAATATCTTTACAGAAAAATATTTTTACAGAGTTCCTTGGCCACTGATATAATAAAAGGACACAGATAAGTAGTCCTGCTAATGAGGAAATTAACTTGCCAATATATCAATATTATTAACACTAGGATACAGACTTCACAACTCTGGTAGTATGTGTATATCTGAAATTTTTATATTTAATCAACTCATGAACAGTTGGTAGCCCAATAGCCTAAGTTAAATATTATCCAAATTTTTCAAAAGTTAAAAAAATAATAATTTAGTTTTTAGTCTTAATGTTTTTATGAGTAAAATTTGAATGATAATACTAATACTAATACTAGTACTACTACTAATAATAATAATAAACCTTTCGTGAGATATGGAATTTCTAACATCATCTTATGAAAGTATTGAAAAATATATGTAAATATTAATGAATATTGTCGTACCATAAATGATTCTTCTCTTTCCATCCCTGGCTAGTATACCCATCAATGTATGTTTAGTAATAGGATAAAAATAAAGCTGAATGAAAATATAAGACAAATCATTGTATCAAATCCCTATCTCTTCTGTAGTGAGTCATAAATATTCCATTGGAAACATTTTTATATGTTTGAATTTTTTTTTTCCCATTGGAAATTTTATTTACATTTCAGATGTTCTCTCCTTACCCCATTTCCCCCCCTCCCTCCCAGGAACTCACTATCCCTTCCTCCCTCCTCCTGCCTCCACGTTGGTGTACCCCCAACCACCTCCCCACCCTCGAATATCCTCCCCTGTGACGTCCAGCCTTCATGGACCAAGGATCTCTTCTCCCACTTATATATAGCTCCCTTGCATATATAGCTGGAGCCATGGGTCCCTCCCTAAGCGCTCCCAGGTGGTGGTTTAGACCCTGGGGGCTCTGGTTGGTTGGTATTGTTGCTTTCCTCATGGTGTCACAAATCCTCTCAACTCCTTCAGCCTTCACTCTATCTTTTCCATTGGGAACCCCATGATCAGTTTGATGGTTAGCTGTGAGCATCTGCCTCTGATTATGTCAGACTCTTGCAGACTTCTAAGGAGACAGCTATATCAGGCTCCTGTCAGCATGTACATCCTGACATCCACATCAACCTCTACCTTTGTGACTGCACATAGGATGGATATCCAGGTGGAATGGTCTGTAGACCGTCCCTCCTTCAGTTTCTGTAGATTTTATAGAATAGAATTCCGTTATGTTTCCATCATATTAGAAACAAAACTTATATCTGTAACAATTTATTTTCAATGAATAAATCATTATTCCAATTTCTGAGTAACGTAGTACATTGTTTTGTTAAGCTGAGGGTTTTAACGTGTTATTTGTATTCATTATAACAACTTACATTGTTTAAGACAGAGTATTACTTTTCATGGAACTTTTAAGAAGCTCACTATAGAAATCTGACAGTAAAAGTGGAAAACCAAAACTCTTTGTGTTAATAGATTCAAACATCTGATAAAATGGAAATAACAAGCATAGACATGAAATCTGGTTGGTACACTACTTTCTGTGCTCATCTTATTATATTTGATAAGAACTTGAACTTTATTAACATCAATGATTTTCTCTTTGTACTGTGTAGAACACAGTAGATTGGGCCATGGCATATATTTGAAATATTCAATACTGCTATTTAAGAAAAAGTAATTAAAGTAAAAGACTGTAATTCAGCATTTGAGAAACAGAGGCAAGGTCAATAAAATGTGAGGCCAGTGTAGTCTACACATTATGTTCCAGGCCATCCAGGGCAACATAGTATTATCCTGTCTTAAAACTAATAGGGCCAGCAAGATGACGCAGAATGTAAAAATGCTCACCACCAAGACTCAACCCAATTATAATTCCAGGAAACCAATTTTAGAAGGATAAGAACAAGCCTGGAAATTATCCCATTATCTTCAAGAGAACTCAGTGGTACATGTCCTCCATCTCGAATGTAAAAACAACAAAACAAAACAGAAAATCTCCCCAAATCTCAAGTATATGTTTCCTACCCTTATCTTATATGAAAATGGAGAAATTAAAGTAAAACTTCACATGATTAAAATTTAAAAACAATAGAGACCATTGAGATATTATTGATTTAAACTCACTTCATGCATTAGCACATGTGTATAAAGGTCCCAAAGGCATGTATTTTAAGGAGAATTGGAACCAATGGAACTAGGAAATCAGACTTACTAACTGATACTCCTCAATCCCTGGTCTACCTCTTTGTTTCTAGGCGTCCATCAAGTGTCAGTCCCTTGTTGTCTCTTAATTGAAATTTTAATAGATTTTCCAACTGATCTCAACTGCATTCACTTTCTGCTTCTGTGACTTTCACACAAAACCGTGAAGTAAAACATCTGGAACTATGTTTGTGTTCATAGCTCATCTCAGCTTAAAAATTGGTTGGGCTCCACATTGCCAAGACTGAATTTAAAATCATTACGCTGAATCAAATGTCTAACATCTTGATTAAAACCTAAAGTTTGAGGATTCTACTTCAATCAAATCAAACTGTGTCATAAACATGTCAATGAATAGAATAACACATTTAAAACATCATGATTGATTTTGTTTGCAACCAAAAAATTTAAGCACTGCTCTGTGTGAGGTGCTGAGGAGCTCCAATAAGCAGAGATGGTATTAAGGGAAGAGCAGTTTAAAAAATGAAAACAAAAACCAAAAAAAGGAAAAAAGGAAATATTAATGAACTGACTATTTGTTTCAACATTAGTTATCTTATAAGATAAAGCAAAAATTAGACAAATAAAGAAAATAGTAGTAATTTTAAACTGGGCTCCTTCAGACTACTTTCTAGGTAAAAGTTATGGGGCAGTATTAGGTATGGGAGGAAAGGGGAAGGTGTACAGAGGTTCAGGAAATTGAACAATGCTGGATGGAGAACAGGGGTAGCTAACAGAAAGTTTCAGATGCTGGGAAGCAAAAGGCTCCAGGAGCCAACAGGAATGACATTAGCTTAAATACCCAATAAAGGGGAGAGATAATCTGAAGAGATCATATCCAGAGTTTAAGTACGGCCCCTGGTTGAGAGAAGGGGCCACCCACACTTCTCAAAAATTTTAACCCAGAATTCTCCTGTCTAAAAGGAATACAGGGACAAAGAATGGAGCAGAGACTGAGGAAAGATCATCCAGAGACCACCCTTACCTAGGGATCCATCCCATATGCAGCCACCAAACCCAGTAACTATTGCTAATGACAAGAAGTCTGGCTGACAGGAGACTGATATGAATGTCTCCTGAGCGGCCCTGACAGAGTCTGACAACTATAGATGTGATGCTTGGAGCCAACTATTGGACTGAGTACAGGGACCCCAATGGAAGACTGAAATAGCTGAAAGGGAGCAATCCCATAGAAAGAACAGCAGTATCAACTAACCAGACTCTCCAGAGCTCCCAGGGAACAAACTACAAACCAAAGAATACACATGGAGGTACCCATGGCTCCAGCTGCATATACAGCAGAGGATGGGCTCACCTGATATCAATGGTAGGGGAGGCCTTTGGTCTTATGAAGCTTGATTGCCCAGCATAGGGATATTCTAGGGTGGTGAATTCTAGAATGCGTGGGTAGGGGAGAAGCCTCATAGAAGCAGGGGTGAGGGAGGTGAGATAGGGGTTGGCGGAGGGGAACTGAGAAGAATAACATTTGAAATGTAAATAAATAAAATAACCAAGAAAAATTTAAAAAAAAATTTTATTATTGTGTGCTTGAGTCTGGGCTGCCTGGTAAAATTGGTTATATTTCTTTTTTGTTTCTTTGATCATATTGCTAAATTTTAGTTTGATGATTTGAAATTTTGATTAATTTTGATTTAATTTTTAAATTGATCACCATCATCATCACTATTATTTAATTCTATTTGTGTGTGCTTTGGGGAGTCTGTTCTTCCTGCTAGAACTGCGACTTTAATCAAAAGAATGGCTATCTACAACTTTTGGTTTCTTTCAATTAAAAAAAAAATACCTTACCTATAACTTATCTTTAAAAGATGAAATAAGTTTCATTTCATTACTAATGTGCTTTTCCTTTAACTACAGCAACTGCTAATACAACCTATTTCTCTTAGCACCTATTTGAAGAATACTCACCTCAATTCATTCTCTAATTTAGAGACTAATCCAGAACCTTGTGCATGGGTGACAAACTTTCTTACATTCAGCTATATTTCCAGCCACCTACTCAACTCATTATTTACGGATATTTGACTTTCTGTTCATTTTCTGAGACAAGATCTCACTTACTTACGCATGCTCACTTTGAATTCTATGTAAATAAATGCTGTCCTTAAACTCCTAATCCTCCTACTTCCACCTCTTAAATTCTGGGATTAAAATATTTGAATCCTGTCGTTGTTGTGTGTGTTGTTATTTGTTTGTTTTATTTATTTACATTTCAAGTGTTTACTGTCCTTCCTTGTCCCCCCTTGGTGACCTCCCACCCCATCACTATTCCTCTTCGCCTCTAAGAGGGTATTTCCCTCACCCACCCACTCCTGACTCACCCCTTTTAGTATCCCCTATCTCTGGGGCATCAAGCCTCCACAGGACCAAGCAAATCCCCTTCCACTGATCCCAGATAAGTGGGATACAATGTTACATATGTTGTGGGGGCTGCAGACCAGTCCCTGTATGCTCTTTGGTTGATGGTTTAGTCCCTTGGAGCTCTGCGGGGTCCGGTTAGTTGATATTGTTTTTCTTCCTATTGGGTTGGAATCCCCTTCAACTTCTTCAGTCTTTCCCCTACCCTTCCATAGGGGTCAACGAGCTCAGTCCAATGGTTAGCTGCATCTGTTTCAGTCTATGGTGTACCCTAGTCTTAGTTTGTTTTGTTTTTTTATTTCTGGTTTTCGAGAACAGGGTTCCTCTGTGTAGCTGGCTTCCTATCACATGGTAGACAAGTTTTGCTTAACTATGAAGATCGCTAGCTCTGTCAAAGTGTTGGATTAAGGTCGCACCACGCTCATGAGTTTAGTGTTCATATAAGAAATTCACAAACACCCGAACTACAACAAACAACAAAAGCATTGAATGTTGGTTCTCAGTTTTGTACAAAAAAAACATATTAATGTGTCTTAGTTCAGTAATCAGCTGCAATAACTTTTCTCCCATTCAATCTTAGTGGTGTGTAGTCAATGAGTGGCTTATCACTGTGATTTCTACAGCACTTATGCTAATATTCTGCACATACTAAATTCTCCATAAATATTTATTATATTGGCATATAGTCTGTTTGGCCTCTTAATTTCCTTAAAAGCCATTGTATTAATCATACCATGTGGTACCTTGTTATGCGCCAAGTCATGAAGCTATGCTTTTAGCAAGGTACACTGCATAGCACAGCTTCACTTAGCAAACTCAAAGACACTTATGAGGTTTCCATAATTACCCAATAAGCTTGTTAATTTGAAAAAAAAATATTTACAAAGAATCAATACACCTTTCTTTCAAAAGAGAAATTATCAAAACCAAAATATCATGAAAACCAGACAATGGAAGACATTCTTACCATAACCAAAATATACAAAATAGAGTTTCTTTCAGCTTTAATTCTATATATGTGTACAACAAAAATAATTATTCACAAACATAAGTTTAAATAGATCCTAGTAATTAATAGAAGTGTAAATTTATTCCTACAGACATACGTTATCACAAAAGTAACAAATGACTGACTCTTTTTTCTACACAGAACACATATATGAATTAGTTCTAACAATTAAATTTTTAAATTTCTAAATTTTAATTTCTAAAAATCAGATCTACCAATCATTTATAATACAACGAAACGATGAAGTTTCACTGATTCCAGAAATCCCCCATGATGTAGTCACATGTGCCTGTGCAAGCACTTGAGTGAATGTTGATACATATACATGCAGAACACACACATAATACACACACACACACACACACACACACACACACACCCTACCACCACCAACATCAAAAATTAACAATCATTGGCCATTAATATATCTCGGTATGAATGAACTCAATTCTCCAATGAAAAGACACAGGCTAACAGTCTAGGGTAGGTAAATATGATCCACTTTCTGCTTCATGCAACAAACACATCTAAGCATGTGATGAGTTGAATTATCAGAAAGTACATAGAAAGTCATGTAGAGGTTAGGAAGTGGCCCAGCCATTAGCTGTTTAAGCATATTAAAATATAAGGCTGGATGTGAGTGTCTTTCATTCAGAACCTAGAACATTGTGCTTGGTAGCAATGAATGTGCAGCACGCTGCTGACACCTGGTCTATTTGAGAAGCTTTACTTAACTACTACTACAAGATCTAAAAAAAAAAAAAAAAAGAAAAAGAAAAAGAAAATTAAAGAAAAGAAAGCTCAGAAGAGGAATTTTTTAATGGCCAAGAAGCACTTAACGTAATGTTCAACATCCTTATTCATCAGGAAAATGCAAACTAAAATGACTCAGAGATGCAATCATACACCTATCAGAATTGCTATGATCACAAACTCAAATGACAGCTCATGCTGATGATGGTGTGGAAATTAGGGAACACTCTTCTATTGCTGGTGGGTGTGCAAACTTGTACTACCACTTTAAAAATAAATGTGGTGATTTCTCCAAAACTTAAGAATATACCTAAATGAGGCTCCACCATACCACAAGGACACTTGCTCAACTATGTTCACAGCAGCTTTATTCATAGTAGCCAGAAATGTGAAATAACCTAGATGTCCCTCAACAAAAGAATTAGTAAAGAAAATGAGGTACATTTGCACACTGGAGTACTAATCAGACATTAAAATCAAGGATATCATGAAATTTGCAGGCAAATAGAATTAATAAAGATCATCTTGAGTGAGGTAACACAGATTCAGAAATACACATTGTATGTATTGACTTACATATGGATATTAGTCATAAAGTACAGAATAACCATGCTACAAAACAAGACCCAAGAAGCTAACAAAGAGGCCCTAAGTGGATATGTCTGAATTTCGTGGAGAAAAATAAATTAGACATCAGGAGTTATTGGAGGAAATAAATGAGAGTGGAAGTGGATAGGGATAGGAACAGGAGGATGAGCTGGAGGTAAGATGAAGTGAGAGAGTAATGAGAGAAAGAACTGAACTGGGGTGGTAGCATCTTTTGGATGATCTAGAAACCTATAACAATGTCAACTCCCAGAAATCTATGAGGGTAACCCAATTTAAGACTTCCACACAATGGGAGATACTGAGCCGAACTGGCCATGTTCTGTAACCAGATGGGACTGCCAATGGAGGGTCTGTGATACCAAGACAGCCTCAAAACTTTAGATTTATATTTTTTTTCTATCACAAGATATGCAAGGGGTAAAAGATGCTGCAAAATTTGATTGAATGGTCACCCAATGACTAGAGCAGCTTGAGAAGCATGCCATAAGAAGAAACCACCCTTAAAATTATTAATTATATTCTGCAATAATTGCAGAGAGGAGCCTATTATCATTGTCATCAGAGAGGCTCCACCCAACAACTAATGGAAACTGATGAAAATACCTATAGCCAAATATTAGGAGGAGCTTCAGAAATCCTGTGTAGTAAGTGCAGAAATGTCTGAAGGATCCAGAGAAGTCAAGCACACTACAAGAAAACCTACAGACTCAAGTAACCAGGTCCATAAATGCCCACACTGCCTGAACCCCCAGCTAGCTAGCATGCATGGGATGGACCTAGGCCCTCTGCAAATGTGTAGCAGTCGTACAGTTAGTCTTCATATGGCACTCATAAAAGCAGATCTGTCTATTACTCTGTCATCTGCCTTTGGATCATTTTCCTATAACTGAAAATGTTGATGTGTTGTCTAGCTTTAATAGAAGATGCAGCTAGAACTACTGAAATTTGGTATGGAAAGGCTAGCTAATATCCTTGGGAGACTTCCCCTTATCGTAGGAGAAAGGGAAGAGAGGTGGATGCAGGGGGCAGTAATGGAAGTAGAGGAAGGAGAGGAAACAGTGATTTGGATATAAAGTAAATAAATAATAAAAATAGCGAGAAAAAAGAAATATATGTTCCAAGGTGGATTGGGGGAGAATCCCTTTTGTTAACTTGTTACAAAAGAACCTGTATGTTTGAATTTTAAGATCTGCTTTATTATACAGTGATTAATGGAATTCTATTAACAGACTATAGTAATTTCTCATGTATTTTAGACACACAAACATTTTCTATTTGAGCAAAATTTAAACAATCTAGCCACATAACTCTTCATTCCAACAATTTACTTACTGTTCCCCCAAAACAATTTTCAAATCCAAAGCAAAATGACTACAAATTTATATGTAAGTATAAATGTGGTCTTTTAAAAATTTATTTATTTATTTTAAACTCCAAATTTTATTCCCCTCCCTGTTCACCCTCTAATTGTTCCACAATCCAAGCCTCCTCCCCAACCCTGTCTCCAGGAAGATGTCCCCACCTTCACCCACCACCCACCCCACCAGACCTCTTAAATTCCTGGGGCCTCCAGTCTCTTGAGGATTAGGTGCATCTTCTCTGACTAAACCCAGTCCAGGCAATCCTCTGCTGTATATTGTTGGGGGGCCTCATGTGAGCTGGTATATACTGCCTGGTTGGTGGTCAGTGTCTAAGAGATCTTAGGAGTCCAGGTTAATTGAGACTGCTGGTCTCCAACAGCAGTCTCCCACCTCCCAGCTTCTTCTTCCAATTTTTCTCTAATTCAACCACAGGGTTTAGGAGCTTCTGTTCATTGGTTGGTTACAAATATCTGCATCTGACACTTTGAGCTGCTTTTTGGATCTTTTTGAGGGCAGTCATGAGAGGTCCATTTTGTGAGTGCTACATAGCCTCAGTATAGTGTCAGGATTTGGGACCTCCCCTTGAGCTGAATCCTACTTTGGGCCTGTTGCTGAACCTTCATTTCCATCCCTGCAGTTCTTTCAGACAGGAACAACTATGGGCCAAAGACTGTGGAATGGCAACCCCCTCCCTCACTTCATGCCTTGTCTTCCTGTTGAGATGGGCTCTATAAGTTCCCTTTCTCTACTGTCAGGAATTTCATCTAAGGTCTCTCCCTTTGAGTATTGAGAGTTCTCACTTCCCAGGTTTCTAGTGCATTCTGGAGGGTAGCTTCAACCTCCTACCTCCAGAGGTTGTCTGTTTCCATTCTTTTTGCCGACCCTTGGGGCTTCAGTCCTTTTCCCTTACCCAATACCAGATCAGGTTCCCCTCTTCCGCCCTTCATACTTTCCCTCTCTGGTCCCTCCCTGCCTCCCCACTTGTGATCACTTTCTTCTCCCTCTCAAGTGGGACTAAGGGATCATCACTTAGGCCCTTCATCTTCTTGACCTTTTTAAGTTCTGCCCAGTCCTTTCTGCTGGGATGACTACTAGATGGTCTGCTCCCTGGAGACACCATATACTGAGCCAGCCCAGAAGATCCGCTTGCACTCAGAGCATTTGGCAAGAACTCTCTGGAAGTCCCACTGCAGCCACTGAGAGGCCAGTGGACTCGGGAGCCATCACCATCTAAATGTAGTCCTTAAATAAATATAATGCTTATTAAATATATTACCTTAAGTTCTGCCTACTGTGTTTATATTTGTGTGCTAGTTTTTTTCTAATTTTCACTGAAAGATTGAGGGATTCCCCATGTCAGGAAAAATAATGATTCCCAAAACTGTTGCCATATTTATTTCAAATGGTTATCATATTATCTGATATATTAATCCGTTTAAAGTTGGGAGAATGAAGGACATTTAATCTATCACTTGTCAAGTTTAATTTTCTGTTGTTGTGAGAAAATACTCTAACAAAGACCACTTAAGGGGGGGGGATTGTATATATCAGTACATTAAAGGGTTTATTGCACTGCAGCTGGAGACATGTTTTCGTTGTTAAGAGCCTTAAATACTCTTGGACCTCAGTTTTATTCCTCTCATGTATGTTGGACTGCTCACAACTGTTGAAGTCATTATTTAAAAGAACGGCCGCTTGTCAAGCCAATTATCTAAGCTGCAGTGGCTCTGCCTAGATCAGCCGCCATGTTTCTCAGTGGAGGAGGCCATGTGCATGCTGCAGCTAGAAACAGCCAGCCAGCCAGAAACACCAGCCCTGCAACCCATGAGGTGTCAACGTGGGAGATGGCTCTGACAATCTTCCATGCTGTCTCTGCAAGGCTGGGCATTGCCTAGACCATCCCACCATCCATGCAGTCTCAGTAAGAAAATAAGACTCAATGCTTAGATTATCCAAAGGCTTTATATGTTTGGTAATGCTCAATAATAATATGCCCATACAAAGAGAGTTGTTTCCCAATTAGCTAACCTAAATAAAAGTTATTACCAGCGAACTACTCTCCATACTGTGTGGCTCTCCATCACTCCTACATCTCTGCTCTCCCTAGCTCCTCCTTCCCTTTCCCCTCCTTACTCCTCCTCTTCCTCCCTTACTCTTCCCACCTTAGCTCGTCCTACACACAACCACATGTAATTCCAAGTAAAAGGAATACCTCTGGCTTCTGACATGTTTGAACACATGTACTCATTACACAAGTAGGCATTCACACACATATATAAATTATTGGATTTTAGCCCAGAAGCCTGAAATACCCAAGATTCAACTCACAGACCACATAAAGCTCATGAAGAATGCATGACCAAGTAGGGGGGGGGCTTCAGTCCTTCTTAGAAGGAGTAACAAAATACTCAAGGGAGCAAATAGGAGACACAGCGCAATACAGAAACTGAAGGAGGGCCATCTACAGACCATTCCACCTGGATATCCATCCCATGTGCAGTCACCAAAGGTAGAGGTTGATGTGGATGTCAGGATGTACATGCTGACAGGAGCCTGATATAGCTGTCTCCTTAGAAGTCTGCAAGAGTCTGACATACTCAGAGGCAGATGCCCACAGCTAACCATCAAACTGATCATGGGGTTCCCAATGGAAAAGATAGAGTGAAGGCTGAAGGAGTTGAAAGGATTCATGACACCATGAGGAAAGCAACAACACCAACCAACCAGAGCCCCAGGGTCTAAACCACCAGCCTGGGAGTGCTTAGGGAGGGACCCATGGCTCCAGCTATATATGCAAGGGAACTATATATAAGTGGGAGAAGAGATCCTTGGTCTCATGAAGGCTGGGCGTTGTGTATGTGTGTGGGATATTTGAGGGTGGGGAAGTGAGATACAGGGGAGAGTGGGTGGGAGTACACCAAGTGGAGGAAGGAGGAGGGGGGAAGGGCTAGTGAGTTCCTGGGAGGGAGGGGGAAATGGGGTAAGGAGAGAAGATCTGAAATGTAAATAAAATTTCTAAATAAAATAAAAATTAAAAATAAACATTACACACCTTATATTTTCAATCTACTCCTGTGTGTGTGTGTGTGTGTGTGTGTGTGTGGTGTGTTTGTGTGTGTGTGAGGGGGAGGGGGCAGGGGAACAGTCCATCATGACAAGGATGTTAAGGTGTAAAGAGCATGGAAAGTATAGTCGTATTGGATCTGCAATCAAACAAAGAAAGTAATGAATGAATGCATGCTACTGAGAAACTAGTTCTCCTGAAGATTCTAAGGATCACTGTCAAATTTAGTATTTCTTTTCTGTTATTAGTCATCAATTCTTTAATAATTAGTCATTGTTTCTACTGGAATTTATGACATGAACATTATAAGTGATAATGTCAATATAAACATTTCCATATGTTTATAACAAAACAGCACTGCTTTTCTATTACATAAAACTTAAAACAGTATTTGGTATATTAAGACGCCCCTTGCTGAAATGTGAAATCTGAAACAAAGACCAGTAGGTTATCTAATAATAAAATAGCTCGTCAAACTTTGCTTCCATTTTCAACTTTGTCATTTCTACTCAAGAGCATTCTTATTACTTTGCTGACATAGATATACATACTATGGATTCTAAATACCTAACTAAATTGTTATCAGGTAAAGAAGTTTGATAGAAACTCCATTATCTTTGACCTATATACATTAGTTATGAAAAGAAAGTTTGTGCCATTTTTAAATCATTAATTCTATGCTTTTTATTTGTAGGGAATATAGGTTGCATGCTCCCCCACACATTGAAATAGTTAAATGACCATATAGCAATTGAATTGCATCCATATGCACATGGACTGTTTATGACTTCCTCTTCTGAAATGTTCCTAAATTTCTATTTCAGTTTTTGGATTAGTATCCTGAGTGTAAAGTAACACATATCTTTCCTCAGTTTGTAGAGTCTTTCTTAGAAGAAATACTATTTTAGAATATATTTTATTTAGGTATCTAGAACTAATAGCATTTTCATATCAGTAATCAGAACACTCTTTAGAGGATATGATGAAGTTGAAAAATAAATCAAAATCCATGGACTATTTTCTTCTTATCTAATCAACTGACCTTTGCTTCAGACATCACAAGACAATAGGATTTATCTGATTTTGAGTTGTAAGGAAATGATGGTATGTTCTGTTGTGACCATACAAATACATATAAAATTTATGTATATATTGTAAATCACACTCCTGACACTTTACCTAAGATGGGTTGTTTATACTTTGTTCTAATTATCAATAAATACATGCAAGGTTAAGACCTCACTTAAACATTCACCATGACTAGAAAAAATGGTTTAATGCCAACACAGATTTATTTATTACAAAATACTAAATGGAAGACAGGTTAGGAAGGCTGCATTTTATGTTTATTCATGTACATGAAGGATGGAAATCAAGATTTTATATAAGCAAGATAATTGTTCAACCACTGAATAACTGAGCTACGTGTTGTGTTCAGTTTTCTTTTGACATTATCATGAAGGAAGAGAAAGAAGGTCTCAGCATTGTCACTGCTTGCCTTGAACTGACTTTGTAGCACAGAATAACCTTAAATAATCCTCTTGTCTCAGATTCCTGATTAGCTAGGATTACAAGCCTTTTCCACCATGCTTAGTTTCATTTGAAAAAAAAAAGATATGATCATTGAAAACATCAAAGAAAATTTTATTATTCCTAAAGATTTAAGACAATAACTCCTAAGGAAGATTGCTTGTTTTACAACATAGCTATCTTCAGTTTGAAGCTATTTAGTTGACTTAGTTCTAGTCATAATCTCATTAACTTCTTCAAAAGCCTGAATGTAGTGAGATAAAAAGAACCCTGTAAATCTTACTTAACTGTTGGAGACCTGAAACCATCCTTCAAATAGAGGTTTAGCTGCCTGCACACTGGAGAATAACATATTTTACCCCAGGGAAAATTAGTAGTATTATGAGAGTAAAATGTGTGGGGTTGTAATAGATACTGGAATTCAGTCAACAACACAGAAATGTTTGATAGTAAAGTTTCTGATTTAGGTTAAAAAAATATATAATGCAGAGAATAGATGATGTCAAAAATTAAGCAAAACACAACACCATTAATTACAGGATATATCTAAGATATTCTTGTTTTTTTTTCCACATGAAAGACTTTGCAAAAGAAAGGCTGCATCATTGCTAGCAATGCTGGATCTAAAGAGATTGTAGCTCAGCCAAGAAACAAAGGTAGAGCCAATGCTCCTTAAATTTAAAGTAAGCAGATAAATACATATTAATAGGCTGATCATTGAAGAAGACCTTCATATGGCTGATAAGACCATGAAAATTATATGCAACATTTATGTTAATGGGAATGATGAGTTCAGTCATAAGATACCATTGTTACCAAAAAGGATTAATGAAAAGAAGACATGAAAAGACAGAGATGTCTCAGAATAACCAGGAAGTCTCATACATTACTAGGAGCATACAAATTGCAAAATTACCGTAGAAAACCCTAGCCATAAAGTTAAACATATGCACACACCTTGTTCAGCAGGTCTTGTTATATATACCACAATTTACATTCTAGGTTTGGATGTATTAAAAGTCATCACAGACTCAGTGATTTGAACAGCATACATTGTTTCTCATAGTTCTAGAATTTATAAATACAAGACACATGTACCACAAAGAATTTCTTCTATGAAACATGAGGCAGGGCCTCCTCCAGACTTTTTATTCTTGTGTTAAATGAACATCTCATTAAGTCTTTACATTAGCCTATGACCTTTCTCTAAGAGAGTCCAAATCTTCTTATAATGATATTCATACTGTATTGTGGCCCATCTGTCTGGTCTAATGTTAACTTCCATGACTTAGTAAAGACTAAATGATGAGAAAGTCACACACTGAGTAGTAAAACATAGGCATTCAACACATGGATAAAGAAAAGGATTGAATTTATCTTGCAACATTATTTTGATATCATTCAATAAAATAATATGCTTATAAAAAGTTCTGAAATGAAATGCTCATTATAGGAATACATCTCAAAAGTGTAAACTATTTAGATTTACATAACAAACAAAATGAGATTTTTTAATCCATATACATTGTGAACTCCTAAATATAATAAAGACATTAGTTTCTTAAAAGGAACACAAGAGAGCAAACAATGATTATATGCTTTATGGCATCATTTACATAGCATATAAGAACAAGAAAAACTGATTTATAATGCTAGAAATAAAACCAGGAAGTACAGCCAGTTTGGACAGGATTGTGAGAAAAGGGAGCATGAAAATTCAGAATTTACTGATTGAACATAAGTGGAAGTATCTGACTTGTAAAATGATATTCATTTAATGCTATCCTTTGGACCTAGAATGTTTACTAAAGACACATGTTATAAAGGTCTTTTCTCTGATTTAGTTACAGAGGTTGTGCTTTTGGAGGGACTATAAGTACCCTATCAGTTCACTGATAGTTTTATACTCTGCAATTTGAAATCAACTTTCTGAACTATTGAGTTCCTATGATGATGTGCTATCTTACTATTGAGGATAGATGTTCTTTCAGTGTGATGCTTTTTGACAGCTTGCTGAGGTTTTCATAACAAAGAAAAGCAGATAAACTTTCCTAGAAGTTTCAGGCCAATAGGTCTGACTGTAGACTTCGGGCAAGTTTTGACCCTGTCAGTTATTCTTCCCACTTGTCATGAAGGTTTTAAAGTTCTTTCTAAACTGATTCTACAATCAGCAACTAGATCCATCAAGCAAGTCCATATTTCTGAAGCAGCAGGGGTTCAAAGCTAGAGGGGATTTTGGGATGAAATGAATGAGAAAGATGATATGAAAGGCTTCACAACTTTCCTCTAGTAAGATGCTCAGACTTTAAGAGTTTGTTCTGTTTTTAGAAGAATCTCGAAGACTATTGAGACTGTCCTTGAGATGGGCAGGAATAGATTTCTTTAGGCTCCATACATTTGATGTTATTGCCTGAGTCATGGATGCAATATCCTGGAGTTGACCAATTGCTCTAGCAGCCTTCAAAACCTACAAACTTAAAAGTGTTGCCTCAAAATTCTTTCTTTAAGTTGCTTCCAGCTCCTAACACCCATTATTTCAAAGCAGCTTTTCAAGGCTTCTAAATTTACACCTTTGGAAGAGAAGGCCCCTGGCTTCTCCCATCTCAGGTGACCCTACATAGGAGATGCCTCATAGACATGCCAGAATATTTTTCTAGATCATTCTACATCCTGCCGAGTTAGCAAGTAATATTAATCATGTCACCTTCTGTTAAATATACATTTCACATTTAGAATTTTATGGTTTCATTAATTTTGAGTTGACACGTTGAAATTAAAATCAAAACACAAACAAACAGCCATATATATGACTAGCAACATCTTCATTTTCCAAAAGAGTAGGTAGCATTCTTGTTCTTATTTTTATAATTGAAAAATTACAACTAAGTTTAGTTATAGAATTAAAATTAATTGCAAGATTATCTTTCTATGTTATCAATTTTGACATGGTGATTACATATTCCCAGTGGCTTCTATTTATGCGGAAATAATAGTATTCTTTTGTTAAAAGAGTTTATGACAATATCAAATGTGAAAAAACATATTACTGGAAATAGATATTCTTTTCTGGTAGGAAGTCATAGAACTATAACTAGGAAATTGAAGAAAGAGAAATGTTATTAAACATAAATTAGAACTATATACAAGGACAGATAAATAGCATAGCATACAGGATTTGTAGAATATTACCAATGACTCTCAAAGAAGACGAGGGAAGGTTTTAAAGTTAGGCATTGATACAGTTTAATAGCTGAAAAAAATGATTGGCTAGTTTGTTCTGAAGCAGAGAATGATATTATTTGTAAAGGGTCAAATTTGAAAGGAAATGAAACAAAACAGTAAATATATCACATATGAGCTCAATTCAGAGTCTTGTACTGCCCATACTGAGTGCTTTCTGAAAGCTATGAAGTACCAGAAAATTATGATTTTTTTGATCAACTCCTGAAATACATAAGAAAACTCAAAATAAAATAGCTTTATTTTATTTCTGTGTTCAGTACTGTGTAGCAATATTTTACAGAAACATCTATGAAAACACAACCAATATTGCAAATCAAGTACATATAATTGGAAGAAACATGAACTGAAGTCACTCCTGAACTGGAGTTTTCTGCTATTGCTACATTTGCTTTTAAGAAATATTCATAGACTGCAGTTTCATGTCAGATTCATCAAGATTTCATAGTTGAAGACTAATAGACAGAAAGACTGAAATGCAGTGAATTGCTTCGTGTTTCTAACTATAGAGTCAGGTTTAACTATTGTTTGCAAACTTCCAGTACCCATGAGGCAGGAAAACTTTCAAGCATATTGACAAAAACTATTTCACATTCATATAACAATACTAAAGTCATGAAATATCCAGGGATGGTGATTCCTCCAGAAGTTCTTTTATTTTTGAGAATAGTTTTTCGCTATCCTGGGTTTTTTGTTATTCCAAATGAATTTGAGAATTTCTCTTTCTAATTCTGTGAAGAATTGAGTTGGGATTTTAATGGGGATTGCATTGAATCTGTAGATTGCTTTTGGCAAGATGACCATTTTTACTATATTAATGCTACCAATCTATGAGCATGGGAGATCTTTCCATCTTCTGAGTTCTTCAATTTCTTTCTTCAGAGACTTGAAATGCTTGTCATATAGATCTTTCACTTGCTTGGTCAGATTCTCACCAAGGTATTTTATATTATTTGTGACTTTTGTGAAGGGTAAAATCAACCAAATAGAAACAAAGAACAATACAAAGAATCAATAAAACCAAAAGCTGTTTCTTTGAGCAAATCAACATGATGGATAAACCCCTAGCCAAGCAAACTACAGTGAATAGAGACAGTATCCAAATTAACAAAATAGAAATGAAAAGGAGAATAACAAAAGAAACTGAGGAAATTCCAAAATTGATCAGATCATACTACAAAAGCCTGTACTCAACAAAACTGAAAAATCTAGATGAAATAGATGGTTTTCTAGACAGATACAATGTATCAAAGTTAAATCAAGAGCAGGTAAACTATTTAAACATACCCATATCCCATAAGAAAATAGAAGAAAGCATTAAAAACCTCCCAACCAAAAATAGCATGGTCCAGATGGCTTTAGTGAAGAATTCTATCAGACTGTCAAAAAAGAACTAATGCCAACATTCCTCAAACTATTCCATAAAATAGAAACAGAAAGAACACTACTTAATTCATTCTATGAAGCCATAATTACTCTGATACCTAATCCACACAAAGACCCAACTAAGAGAGCTTCAGATGAATGTCACTTACGAATATTGATACAAAAATACTTAATAAAATTTTACAAACCAAAACCAAGAACACATCAAAACTATCATTCACCATAATCAAGTAAGTAGGCTTCATCCCAGGTCTGTAAATTTGTTTCAATATAAAAAAATCCATTTAATGTAATCCACTATATAAACAAACTCAAAGGAAAAGTATCACATGATCATCTCATTAACTGTTGAAAAAACATTTGACAAAATTCAACACTTCTTCCCATTAAAAATATCGGAAAGCTCAGGAATTCAAGGCCCACACCTAAACAAAATAAAAGCAATATACAGCAACCCAATAGCAAATATCAAATTAAATAGAGAGATACTGGAAGCAATCCCACTAAAATCAGGGACAAGACAAGGATGAACACTCTTCCCTTATCTATTCAATATAGTACTCAAAGTTTTAGCTAGAACAATAACACAACAAAGGAGATCAAGAGGATACAAATTTTCAAATAAGAAGTTATGCATCACTATTTGTAGATGATATGATAGTATACATAAGCAACCCCAAAAATTCTACTGGAGAACTTCTACAGTTGATAAACTACTTCAGCAAAGTGACTCTATAAAAAGTTAACTCAAACAAATTAGTAGGTTTCCTTTATGCAAATGATAAATGGGCAGATAAAGAAAATAAGGAAACAATACCTTTAACAATAGTCACAAATAATATAAAATATCTTGGTATAACTCTAACCAAACAAGTGAAAGATATGTATGAAAAAGCCTTCAAGTCTCTCAAGAAAGAAATCTCAGAAGACCTCAAGAAAATGGTGAGACCTCACATGCTCATGGACTAGTAAGATTAATCTAGTAAAAATGGCTTTCTTATCAAAAACAATCAAAAGATTTAATGCAATCCCCAATACAATGCCAACTCAATTCTCCACAGAGATAGAAAGAACAATTCTCAAATTCATCTGGAACAACAACAACAAAAAAAAAACAGGATAGTGAAAACTATTCTCAACAATAAAAGAACTTCTAGGGGAATAACCATACCTGACCTCAAGCTACACTATAGAGCAATAGTGATAAAAAACCAAAACAAACAAACAAACAAAACTGCAGTATATTGGTACAGATAGACATGTTGATCAATGGAATAGACAGAAAGACCCAGAAATAAAATCACATACTTATGGACATTTGATCTTTGGCAATGAAGCCAAAAATAGAAAATGGAAAAGAAAAGCATCTTCAATAAATGGTACTGGTCTCACTGGCTATCTGTATGTAGAAAAATGAAAATAGATGCATATTTGTCATCTTGCACAAAGCACAATTTCAAGTGGATCAAGGACCTCAACATCAAATCATACACACTGAATATAATAGAAGAGAAAGTGGGAAAGGCCCTCTAACTCGCTGGCATGGTGGATTGGTTTCCTAAACTGAACTCCATTGGCTCAGGCTCTAAGAACAAGAATTGATAAAGGTTACCTCATGAAACCAAAAGACTTCTGTAAGGCAAACGACAAATTCAATAGAACAAATTGGCAAACTACAGATTGGGAAGAATCTTCTTTAACCCCATATCCAATAAAGGGCTAATATCCAAAATCTATAAAGAACTCAAGAAGCTAACCTCCAAAAAATCCAAACAATCCAATCAAAAAATGGAGTGTAGAGTTTAACAGACAATTCACAACAGAGGAATACTGAATGTAATGAAGCTCTTAAATGTTTATAGTCCTTAATAATCAGGGAAATGCAGGTCAAATAGCACCAAAATTCCGCCTAACTCCAATAAGAATGGCTAAAATTTAAAACTCAGGTGACCATAGGTTGGAGAGGATGTAGACAAAGTGGAATACTCTTCCATTGCTGGTGATATTGAAAACTGGTACAACCACTCTGGAAATCAATTTGGAGGTTCCTAAGAAAATTAGAAATAGATCTACCTTAGCTGTACCACTCTTGGACATATACCTAAAAGATGCCCAACCATACCAAAGGAGCACATGTCCCACTATATTCATTGCAGCCTTGTTTGTAATAGCCAGAATCTGGAAACAGCCCAGATGTTCCACAATTAAAGAATGGATACAGAAAATTGGTTCATATATACATTAGAATACTAGTCAGCTATTAAAAACGAGGACAACATGAGTTTGCAGGTCAATGGAAGGAACTAGAAAATATAATACTGCGTGAGGTAACTCAGACTCAAACAGACATGCATGATATGTATTCACTAATAAATGGATATTAGTCAAAATTGTATAGAACTCCTAGGATACAATCCACAGAACTCAAGGAGGTTAACAAGCAGAAGGGCCCAAGTGAAGATGCTTCAATCCATCTTGGGAGAGAGAAGAAAACAATCATGTTAGGGAGAGGAAGGGAGGGACTTTGTTGGGAGAAGAAAGTGGGGAGGAGGTTTAGAAAGGGAAACATAATCAGGTTTGGGAAGGAGGCAGGAGAGAAGTCCTGAGGGCCAATAGAATAAATGGAAATATGCAATTTCAGGGGGTAGAAGGTGAGGGAACCCTCTAGAAATTACTTGAGACCTGGGAGACTCTCAGGACTCAAAAGGAGGGACTTAAGATGAAATGTCCAAGAGTGGGGAGAGGGAACTCGTAGAGATCACCTCTACTAGACAGAGCATCAAGTGGAGGATGGGGTTGCCATCCCACAGACAAAAATCTCTGACTCAGAATTGTTCTTTTCTAAAAGAATTGCAGGGACAAAAATGGAGAAGAGACTGAGGGAAAGGTAGTCCATTTACCAGCCCAAATTGGGATCTGTCATAAGGGGAGTCTCCAAAGCCTGACACTATTACTGATGCTATGATATACTCACAGACAGGAGCCCAGCATGGCTGCTCTCTGAGAGGCCCATAAGCAGCTGACAGATAGATGCAGATATTTACACCCAACCATTGTACTGATGTCAGGGACCACTGTTGTTGAATTAGGGAAAGGCTGGAAGAAGAAGGAGGAGGGCAACCCCATAAGAAGACAGCAGTATCAACTAACTCAGACCACTGAGATCTCTCAGATACTAAACCACCAACCAGGCAGCATACAGGAGTTGGTCAGAGGCCCAACATATGTACAGCAGAAGACTGCCTGGTCTGGCCTCATGAGCAAAGATGGGGGACGGAGACACTTCTTGGAGACATGGAGGAGGAAGAATGGAATGTGGAACTATAGGAGGGTGGACCAGGAAGGGAAAAGGACTGGACTGTAAAAACAAAAGTAATAAAATTAAAACGAAATAACTTTCTCATAGTTTTTATTATCTTAATCCATTTTAATGCTGAAATTAATATTGGTCTATAGTCTAAATTACGATGTGGTTGGTTGATTGGAAGGTATTGCTGTTACTCAGGGTGGACTTGAAATCACAGTCCTCTCGGTCAATATCCCTGTGTGTGCTCTGCAAACCTGCATGTACAGTAATAAGCTATTTTCCAAATTAAGTGTGAATGTTTAGGTTCACAGCATCAATTTTGATGAATAATTCTTTAAATTAGGATGTAAAAAGGTTAAAGACACATTTCAAGAGACATTCGAGAGTGATTCTTTTCACAAATCAGATGATGAACTTTTCTACTATACTAATACCATGGAAAATGTGTTACCTATAATTTACCCCCACAAAATTGATATTAACTCAAAGAAATACAAGCAGTTTAATTATTTAATAATGATTAAGAAAAGTCAGGGTAGAAATTGCTTTAAAAATCTGTAAAAATGAGGAAAACCTGCCTTATTAACTATGGTAATACAGCACATGTTCTACCACGTTTTCATTTCAAGGAAAAACTAGAAATGTCTAGTTTATAAATTAATTTCAAAAAAGAAAAATATATTATTGGTGGCCTTTATTTCTAATTTGTTTATATTTTTTCAGAATTCAACATTTTAAAGCTCAAAATTAAATTTCACTATTACTATCGCAGCTTAAATGTATTAACATTATCTTAATCTACTATGATACAATTGGATATACTTTTATTGATAAACTGTAAAAACTACTGTAATAGTAGAAGGCCTCTTATTTTATTTCTTCTTAGATAATGTGAATCTATGTATTCTCTATCTTACTCCGGTTTAATTTCAACGATGAAAGTATTAGTACAAATATATCAATATTTGCAATTATGTTAAATATTTGTATGATACATTTGATTACCTTTTATGAAGGATGTAAAATGTAACAATATTTATTTTTCTGTTTTTATGAAAAACAGTAATTACTGCAAATATTGTACAATTTATAGCTTTGAAATTATTCCTATAGTTTTAAATTTAAAATTTTCCAATGTAGAAGTTTGAAGCAGTTATTTTAAATATATATAATAACTTCTTACTTGAAAGTCTCATATTTATAGAAAAATAATGAGTAGTATGTACAAGTTAATGTATGTGATATGCCACTTCTAGTATAATTTTAATTTTAAATAAAATTTAATTTTAAATAAAGAAAAATGTGGAGTTTTTTGGGAAATATTTTTGTATGTAATATAAATGAAAACAAAACTGATATTAGTATTTCAAATGGAATAAAATCATCTGTTTCAAGATTTATTTAAAAAATACTATATCAGCAAGGAAACAATTCTAAAGAAATGTACTCAGTAAACTGTTGTTTTCCAGGGCATTAGATTTGGCAATTTAGGGTCATTTTATTTAAAAGAATTACTAGGAGAAAATTGATTAGATTGAAAGGGGCACTTTGCCTAGTTTGTCTCCCAAGCAAAAAATTACTATCCAACTGGGATTTAATTCAGCTGTAACAGAATTATTTCTACTCTAACACATTAACACAGCCTTAAGATATTTATATTTTTAGAATTCCAACCGTCATTTTATAAAAGTGGGAATGATAATATTTTGTCATATTGTTAATGTTAATTGTTTACATGACACGTACTAGATATTTTGTCAGAAACTGCTGTTCCTGCATAATTCTGATCCCATAATGAGCACTCGCCTTCAGAAATTACTCATTGAAAATGACTAATGAATACAACATCTGTAATTATTTAAATTTTATTCCAGTTGTAGATTGAAATTTTATGTATGAGTAGTCTTTGAAGTAACTCTCTCAGGAAATATGAATTTAGTAATTAAGAATGAAATGATTACAATTATTTTCTATAATAATATTTTTGTGTTATTTAATAAAAAGTAAATATTTTGCAGATGGGAATTGGACAGCCATTTTTGCAGTTATATTTTTTCTGTATCTTTTTTTTTTTTTTTGCTTCATATTAGTGAAACACTCATATTGTTTATACCAAAAAAAAAAAATCATGTCATTTTAAACTCTAAAATATTGTTGCTTTCTCATAAGAGATTACACTTGCATAATATTCAGACATTTTAGAACTTCTATTTCATAAAATTTATTTTAACAAAATGATAACATAAAAGATATTCTTAAAGTGAATGAAATTTGTCATATGTCTAAAATATGTTTTAGTCAATATTTTTCATCTGTGCCTGTGATTATGATTGATTAGTGTTTAGAGATACAATAATGAAATTTAGCAAAAAAAAACCTGACAGCAGTTAATACTAATTGAAAACCATTCATTCAATTGAGCATGATTTTAAGAGAAATGTGAATAATATGAAAATTAATAAATCTATGGGGATTTACCAAGGTTCATGTTTGTTCAGGAACTTTCTAGTTAATATGACTTTAGGTGAGCAATCAGTGAATGGAGGAGTTCATGACTTACTCCAATAAAAGATTAAAGCTTTTATCTTTTGTTATAGTGTGCTAAGAGGAGTTATAAAATTATTTACAGGATTTTAGACAAATTTTAATTTTGAATAATCATTTTGGGATTATGAAATGAGATAAATTTGGGAAAATCTTGTTTGTATCTATTACCACATTTGTTCAAAACAAAGTTTCTCCATACATTCATATGGTTATATATTTATCTTCTGCTTCATATACATATGTATATATGTGTGTGGGTATCTAACTTAATAATGACTAATATAAATAATTTTAAAATACTTAAAGTATTAAAGACTGAAAGTTAAATAGATAACACACATAAAATGGTTTATGTTCTTATGTGTTAGTTTTCTGAAATCACGGGAACTAGAAGGATTTTATTATTGATGAAACTTAGTCTTGATCTTAAAAGGAGAGTTAAATTCCAGGAAACAACGAAACAACATCAAATGTTTGGTTTAATGTGTCATGAAAAACTCAGGAGGTAAATCCACTGATGAGTTCCTACTAAGTGGGCTACTAGAAGGTGGATTATAATTGGAAAAAGCAAATCATTTGGGTGTGAAGAATTTCGGGGAAGCCTGTGAAGATTTTGCCAACTTAAAACAAACAAGAATTATCCAGAAGGAGAAACTTTAATTGAAGGATTTCTTCATCAGATTGGTCTGTGGACATGTCCGCAAAGTGTTTTCTTGATTAATGTTTGCTAAGAGGACCAAGCAATCTGGGATTAGTGCAATCCTAGGCCCTGCATAGTTTAAGAACACAATCTGCATTAGTAAGGGCAAGAGTCAGTAAGAAAGTTCCTGCCTCCAAGATCATGTCTTGGCTTCACTTGATGATGGACTGCAAACTATAATCCAAATAAACTATTTCCTCTTCAATTTGCTACTGGTCAGAATGTTTCATCACAACACCAAGAAGCATACTAAATAAACGTTTGCTACCAGATAATGAGATATCTGTGAGATAGAGAAAGCAATGTTATATTTATTAGATTATTGTGCTAGAAATGGCCATTGTGTGCTATGAAGTTGAGGAGATATTTTGAGAGACTTTAAGATGTACAGACAATGGAGGCTACCTTGTGAAAATTTAGAGGATATTTGTGAGGTTCCCAAAGACTCTATCAGAAATGTTGAGACTGCATTTACCAGTTTACCTAACAATTAAACATGAAATTCATTTAATAATTAAAGGATAAGTCACAAACTTGAGTTGGGAGAACATAAAAGTCGCAAGGTGGATGGGGGTGGGGAATAATAAAATTATAGTAGTTGTATATAAAACTAATGAAAAATTAAAATTTCACAAAGATTTTTTAGGGCCATTTGTGTTATATCTCACATTAAGACAATGTGATTTGTGGTCAGCTGGAGCTGAGGAATCATCTGCGATTAATAAGAAACTCAAACCAGAAAAGTGGGACCCTTGCTTTAACAGGGCAACTGATGTTGAACGCATAAGGCTGGTAGACCGTGTGTCCATATCCTGCCTCACCACAGGCTTGGCACAGAGTAGTACAGTTGAGATCTCTGTGTGAGATAAGGAGACCATTGCTATACTTTCAGTTGCAGTGGAAACTGCAACATTTTTAGAGATATCAGAACCTTGACAGGAACAGCCAAATGTGATTTGTGTTCAGTAAAGCCTTCTGGAATCACAGAAATAAGATGGATTTGCTGTGGATTGGAGAGTCAAAGAAAAGGAGATGTCCATAGTTTTTGGAGCCTAGATCATGTGAGAGTTCTAGATGGCAGAAAATAAGCTATACATAATGTTGGATTTTGGTTTGCTTTGCTTTTAATAAAAATGTGGTTTTGTGCTTATGTCACAGAATAAGAAAAATGTCATTTATTTTGGGTTTTACAGGATCCCACAGTAGAGAAACTTTGAATTTTTAAAGAGATAATTATTTTTTAAAAGAGAATTTGGGTTTTAATATGTTTAATTTTTTAGACTAAAATAATTTTTAAGGTGGATGTTATTTTACATTGTAAAATTAATATTAACATGAACCTGGATAAAAATAAAAGCACTTTAATGGTGTGTCTGTGATTTATTTTTATGTCAAGTTAACAAGTAATCAATTAAACTGGTTAGTTTTTCTCAACTTGAAACAATTTAGGGTTGCATAGGAAAAGGAAACCTACGCTTAGAAACTGCCTTCATCAAACTGGCCTGTTAGCATGTCTAAGACATATTTTCTTGATTAATGATTGATGTGAAAATTCCCAGACAACTGAAGAGGGCATCACCACTATGGAGATGATCCTGAAATGTTTAAGGAAATCACTGAAGCAAGTCAGGTATGCCTAGCCAGTAAGAAGTGGTTCACCATGGGTTCTGCTTCAGTTCTTGCCTCCAAATACCAGTCTTGAATTTTTGATTAGGAATCCCTTTAAGATGGAGTTCATCAAGAATCCAAATAAACCCTTTCCTCCTCAAGTTAATTTGTATCAAGGTTTGTCACAACAAGCAAAATCAAAACAGGATAAATGACATGTTTTCTCTTTTCTTTTTTTTTTTTTTTTTCGTCCCCTGATCCTTTCTCATTCCTTCAGTTTCCTGTTTTTACTGCTTCTACTGCTAATGACCTTCTCATCACCTTACGAAACATATAGAGAAAGTTGACCTTCAGTGGAGATTTCTGAGTCAGCCAAAATACATATTTCCTCCTTAAGTTGATTTTTATCAAAGATGACTTCTACAGTAACAATATAAGCTATTAAATAGTTAAATTTACAATGATCACACATCAAGAAATATGAGGTATACCCAATTGTTGGGCCTTGGAACATGTATCCTGTTACTGAAACATGAATTATACTAAATCATTATTAGACTGTTACCATTCTCTGAACATACTAAAACAACTGAATGTTACTCTAAGTATTGCACTTTTAAAAGGTTGGCTCCCCTGTACATATTTGAAAATAAAAGTCAAGTGGACAGTAACATGAACTTACACCTCTGTTCTATCAGTCTGGTGGCTGAGGCAGGAAAACTGTGATGAGGTGAAAGACAACCTGTACTACATAGTGAGTTCCCAGACACTCTGAACTATAGAGTGTGAGTGAAATCCTGTCTCAAACAACTAACAAATAAAAACAGTCACACTCATAGGCACACACACACAAACACATACACATATACAAACACAAGCACACACATACTCAAGCATGCACATATGTACAAAAGAGGCATAAAAGGAACATCATTTATCTGAATAGCCTGTAAAGTTGTTAAATTTTAATGTGGAAAATGCTTTTCTCCATCAGATTGGAAACAGATACCTGTGAATTAGTATAAAGATAATTTTTATGTTTTTATAGATAGTTGGAATATGAAGTGCAGGAATGATTTTGGAGGCTCAGGGGAGAAAGAAGTAATTTTTGAAGATGAAAGATGAATTGAAATTCACTTTCTTGATAGACTCCCACAATTGCAATTGTAAGTAGTAACTCTAAGTAGGAAGAGTAATATCTGTCAGACAGAGGCATAACTACAGAATTCAAAACCAGACATGTACATGGCATGAAACCTCAAAATCAATAAGCATCTTCACATATGTATCTGATCCATGCTGTTAACAAAAGAGCTAAGAAAGCAGCATGATGAGCTACCTGTGCCATAGAGAAATGAATTCAACATGTGAAGTGTTAAGAATCATGATCCTCACAGAGTCTAATCTCTCGCCATGATTTTCTAGACATAATAAAACTATAGGAGATGATTGACAGGACTTGAGTCATAGAATCAAGTATTATCTATCTCTTGTAAAGAAAGCTGTTTTATCCTTAAAACGGATGTTACAGTAATTTAAATTACCTAAAGTAGTGATAAAAATATACATAAGAAAGAATAATGTATGTCTGGTCATTTATAATAAATAAAAGTGAATAGTGATTGCAGATCTTACTGATTTTTCCTACATAAATGTATGTATCTGTCTCTAGTAATATGAATTATTTGAGTAATTTATCCACTAATGATGGCATTGTTACATAAAAGAATGAACATTATAGCTACTTGAGTTGATGTAGTCTAATAGATAAAAGTGAATGCACATTCATATGTACACAGAACACAGATCATTCATGTGAATAAATTCATGCTTAAGTCAATTTTTATATCATAAAATGCTTTGAGGGAAATAAACTTTCTCAATAGAAATGACTCTGTGACATTGAAAAACTAATGTCCGACAGAATGTGAGGTTAGACACAGCAGTAATAACAAATTTCAAAAATATTAAATTTGTTTATTTTTATAGTGGTGTGGACACAGGTATGATACAGTATGTGCATAGAGGTCAGAAGAAAACTGGTAAATCTTCTCCTTTAACCATTGGGTCTCAGGGTCAGAGCACAGGTCATCAGACTTGTGTCTTTACCATGTAATGAAGCCCCAACAAATTTTGACAGGTATTATTTCATAGATGTTCATTAGGAACAAAATATTTTTAATTAGATTGATGTTTAAGGTTATCAAAATTTTACCAATCTTTTAAATTTGGAAAAACTTTAGATTTATTCTTGATTAACTTATTCTGTTTATGTAATTCTAAACTCCACTAATTTAAAAGGTAAAGTTTTGTAATTAAATGACTTCCTAAGTTTCAGGTTATGCTATAGAAATAAAGAGTTCAGTTCAGATGTTCTCATATATAGAAAACAATTTCAAGTCTACTTCTCATTCTGCATGAGATTTTATAAAACTAATGGATTTCACAGAGATAGAAAGCACAAAACATTGTTTGCTTTAGTTCTACACAGGTTTGTATAAGTCTATACTTCCCCTCTACTGAAGGACTCGTAATGAGTTATATTTGATGGAAACTAGCTAAAATAAATTTATTGGTGAATAATCATAATTAATAATTTCAGTTTTCTTCTGATATGCTATAATTTCTGATACATCTAAAGTTTTGACATTTGGGCTTTTTAAAAAAAAAAACCTTTTGTTTAATCATTTATTTTAAACTTCATTTTCCCCTCCCAGTCCACTCTCCCACTGTTCCACATCCCATAACTCTTGACTGTCCCCTTCTCCATGAGAAGGTCCCCACCTCCCACCTCTCAGTCAACCCCCACCCCACCAGACCACTAACCTCCCTGGAGCCTCCAGTCTCTTGAGGGTTAGGTGCATTTTCTCTGATGAACCCAGACCCAGCAGTCCTCTGCTGTATATGTGTTGGGGGCCTCATATCAGCTGGTGTATTCTGCCTGGTTGGTGTTCTAGTATTTGAGAGATCTCAGGGGTCCAGATTAATTGAGACTGCTAGTCCTCTTACAAGGTCATCCACCTTCTCAGCTTCTTCCAGCTTTTCCCTAATTCAACAAAAGGAGTCATCAGCTTCTGTTTATTGGTTGGGTTCAAATATCTGCATCGTCTCTTAGCTGCTTGTTGGGTCTTCTGGAGGGCAGTTCTGATAGGTCCCTTTTGGCGAGTGCTCCATAGCTTAGTAATAGTGTCAGGCCTTGAGACCTTCCCTTGATCTGGATTACACTTTGGGTCTGCCCTGGATCTTCTTTTCCTAGGTTCTTCTCCATTTCCATCCCTGCAGTTCTTTTAGACAGGAACAATTATGAGTCAGAGTTTTGACTCTGGGATGGCAACTCCCTTAATCACTTGATGTCTTCCTGTTGGAGGTGCACTCTATAACTTCACTCTCCCTAATTTCAGACATTTCATCTAAGGTCCCTCTCTTTGAGTTCTAAGAGTCTCTCACCTTCCAGGTTTCTGGTACATTCTGGAGTGTCTCAACCAACCACCTACCTCCTAAGTGAGGTTGTCTGTTTCCATTCTTTCTACTGGCCCTCAGGATTTCAGTCCTTTTCCCTCACCCAATACCAGATCAGGTTCACCTCTCCCTTCCCTCTCCCTGTCCACTTTTCCTCCCAGTTTCCTCCCTTTCCACTTGTGATTGCTTATTCTCCCTCTCAAGTTGGACTGAAGTGTCCTCACTTTTGTTTTTCTTTTTCTTTTTTTTTCTTTTCTTTTCTTTTCTTTTCTTTCTTTTCTTTTCTTTTCTTTTCTTTTCTTTTCTTTTTGGCTAATATCCACTTATTAGTGAGTAAATACCATGCATGTTCTCTTGCGTCTGAGTTACCTCACTCAGGATGATATTTTTTAGTTCCATTCTTTTGCCTGCAAAACTCAGGATGTCCTCATTCTTAATGGGTGAATATGTTTCTACTGTGTAAATGAACCACATATTCTTCTGTCATGGGACATCTGGGTTGCTTTCAGCTTCTGGTATCACAAATAAGGCTGCTATGAACACTAGTGGAACATGTGCCCCTGTGGCATGGTAGGGCATCTTTTGGGTATATTTTCAAGAGTGGTATTGCTGGGTCTTCAGGTAGATCTATTTCCAATTTTTTGAGAAAACTCTAGATTGATTTCCAGAGTGGTTTGTGCCAGTTTGCAATCCCACCAGAAATGGAGGAGGTTTCCTCTTTCTCCACATCCTTTCCAACATGTGCTGTTGCCTGTGTTTTTGATCTTTGCCATTCTGATTAGTGTGAGGTAGAATCTCAGGATTTTACCTTTTTCTAATCTCCACCCCCACAGTTATCTGGCAATAGCCAGACATGCTCCTTCCCACAGTTACCTGGCAAAAGCCAGGTAGGCCTGGCTTACTATAAGAGAGGCTACTCCCCTCCTCTCTCTCGCTCTCTTGATCTCCTGCTCTCTTACCGTCTCCCTCCCTCTTTGTCCCCTTGTCCCTTCCTCCTTCCCTTCCCCCTTTTTCCATGTGCTCATGGCGGCTTCTACTACTTCTCATATCTCTCTTTTCTCTCTCCTCCCCCTCCTTCTCTCTCTCTCTCTCTCTCTCCTTCTCTCTCCACCTCTCTCTCTCTCTGCCTTTACTACTCTCTTAATTCCCCTCCCAGTGCCCTGAATACACTCTATTCTAGACTATACCATTGTGTGGAGGGTCCCTCAGAGGGAAGGGACTCCTCAGCATGGGCCCGCAGTGGTACACCCTCCCCCACACCTCACCACACCCCCAAACAACATATTCTATATCTCTTTATCTTTTTATAAATACATCATTGGTTCTGTGACTCAGATCTAGAAACTATACAGATTTCCTTCCCACCCTCTGGAATAGATAATAAGTGGGATGTACTTATCTAGATGGAGTCTATTGGGTCCATTAGAGGTAAATCTAAGTGGGTTTCCTGTGGCTTATAAATTTACAAAAGAGATAACAGCATGATTTAACAACATGAACAGTTTTTAAGATGAGCCTTTGTTGTATCATATAGTAGAATGCTTTATTAGAGTTAATGTTAGGACAGTGGCATAGTAAGAAGAACAATATGAAGCATTTAATCAATGGAAACTGAGTTTGGGTAATGAGGTAACAGATTACAACTGTGAAAGCTTAGCTGTCAATGTAGTCAGAAGTCTGAGAAAGAGTAAAGAATAATCTACCAGTTATATATTTTTAAAATGACAGAGTCCACTAGCTAACAGTCCCTGTGGTCTCTGTGGTCTTTTGGGTAGAGCCAGTCTGGCTTCCAAGTGCAGAAGACACAGGCCTTTTTCTCTGTGGGATGGATATGCATGACATGAGAAATGACCTACCTTGGTTTAACCAAGTCATTTGACTCAGGCCATAAAGTTTTGTCCACTAAATTTTCAATGATTATCATATCACAATCCAGCATGATCTTCTAGGTATGTCCACATCTTCTGAGACCATCTTGGATCAACTGTTAAAGGCTTTGAGAATTCTGTCATTGTCAATTATGTGTTTATAAAAAGATAAAGAGACATAGAATATGTTCTATGGGGTTATGGTAAGGTATGAGGGAAGGGTATGTCTCAGCAGGCCCATGCTGAGACATCACTTCCCCTGACCAGCCATACAATGGTATGGTATGATACAGAATAGAGTTTATTCAGGGCATGGGAAGGGGACTTAAGTGGGTAGTAGAGGCAAAGAGGGAGGGAGGGGAGAGAGAGAGAGAGAGAGAGAGAGAGAGGAGAGAGAGAGAGAGAGAGAGAGAGAACCATTTTCTCAGTGTATTTGGCTTTATGTTGAGGTGCTTGATCCACTTGGATTTGAGCCGTTTTCAAGGTCACAAATATAGGATTATTTTCATTTTTCTACATATCTATAGCCAGTTAGACCAGCACCATTTGTTAAAGATGCTTTTTTTCCCCCATCGTATATATTTGACCTCTTTTTCAAAGATCAAGTGCACATAAGAGTGTGGTTATATTTTTTTATTTTTATTTTTTTTAAATTTACAGGTGTTTTATTTAATAAAATTCCAACACTCCAGAGGCTGAGGCAGGAGGACTGCTAGGAGTTCAAGGCCAGCTACATAAAGTGTTCCAGAAAGTGAGGTATAGAATGAGGCCTTGTCTCAAGAAAGAAAAGACAAGGCTCCATTCCAGCTAGCACAAAGGGAAGGAACATGTAAGGAAATGCAGGGACTGCTTTTAAGTCAGTTTAGCCAGACAGAGCATGAGACGGCAGTTGGCTCACACTTATACACGTTCTAGGGCAACAGAAGGCAATAGCCAAATCAGGGAGTCCAGGAAAAAAAAGCTGCTCTTCCAGAACCAGTCCTTCCTAAGTAACTAACATGGCTGGTACTCATCAGAGGGAGGCAGGGCTTTGCTCTTACCGTTCAGGAGAGTGCCCAGGTTGCACCTAAACAGAGCTGCCTAAGGCCAGGAGGAATTTCCTATTCGCCCATTTAGAACACTATCCCAGAGTTGCATGTCAGTGTCACCAAGAGATGTACCTTCACAACATGGCCACGCCAGGCATTTTGATTAAATTATTTTACTAATTGGGGGTAGAGGGGTTGCATTTTGAGCACCACAGCGAGACTGTTATTTCTAACCAGTTGGTAGACCCAGTGACATGACCAGAGTGCTCAGAGAGGGCCTGCAGACTGCCCGTGAAGTCACGAGCTGTCAGGCGGAATGCACTGAGGTCCCACAGTGCTTGTGCCACAAGTCGATGGCCTTGCTCACGATGGCATCTGAGCTGTCCTGAGGGATATTTTCCAGGAACTTTGTTATCTTCTCTGAACTGTTCAATGCCATGACCTTTATTTTAAAGGTTAATAATATTTCTACTGCTACAAACACTAGTATCTTACAGGATCCACTTACGACTTTATCCCAGACTCTCTGTAAACTGGACTCTGGCAGGCATCCCGTGAAGCACCTTCTGAACCAGAGGTCATAAGGAAGTTTGGATACCGCAGAGCACGTCTTCACGTGACTCAGCAGCCTACTGTCTTCCAGATTCAAGTACTGTTCGAAAGCCTTGGGCAGCTGAGATAAAGCATCCCGGTACTTGTTATTTAACTGCTTCACGAAGCACCGGGTGATCCAGTAACAGTCCACACTGTCTTCCACCATCTCTTCCATGGCTTTAGCAATGGCAAGAAAGACTTCATCCTTCCGGCTCCAGAGGAAAAGAGGGACTTCGAGGCAGCTTCCCCGACTCAAGCTGATACATGCGAAGGTACACTTCCACCTGCGGCGTGGCGTCACTGATGAATCGGACGACTGTCAGGGCATGGAGGATGTCACAGTACAGGTCTTTGCAATAGGCCATCACCTGGGCGTGATAGTCATGGTGTGGAGGCAAGATGCCTAGAAGCACCTTCCATACCAATGCACGGTACATGGATGGGAGAGGGAACCTCTGGCTAAATGTGCAAAGCTTCTCATAAATGTCCAAACGGTCATCTTTCAGGAGGATTTCCAGTGATTTCTTTTCTTCAACTCCACGAAACCCAACTTTTTCATAGTAGACTGAACGAAAGTTCCTCTGAGATTCGTCAGTCATGTTTCATCCTTGGAGGGATTTTATTTTTTAAGTGAGCTTTTATTTCACGGGTCTGTGGCCCCAGGAGTGTAGCAATGTCTGGGAAGGTTTAAACCACTATGGTTTTAAAAGCAATCTTCCAGACCAGAGTGTGGTTTTATTTCTGAATCTTGAATTCTATTCCATTGATCAACGTGTCTATCTCTGTACCAATACCATTCAGTTTTTATCACTATTGCTCTATTGTAACGCTGAGGTCAGGGATGGTTATTCCAACAGCCATTTTGCCAATGCATGAGCATGGGAGATCTCTCCATTTCCTGAGATCTTCTTCAAATTCTTTCTTGAGACATTTGAAGTTATTGTTGTACAGCTCTTTCACTTGTTTGATTAGAGTTACCCCAAGATTTTTTTTATACAATTTGTAGCTATTGTGAATGGTGTCTTTTCCCTACTTTTTTCTCAGCCTGTTTTTGTTTGTTTGTTTGTTTGTTTGTATAAAGGAAGGCTACTGATTGAATTGAATTAATTTTGTACATGGCCACTTTGCTGAAGTTGATTATCAGCTGTATAAGTTCTCTGGTAGTTTTGGGTGTCGCTTATGTATACTTTCATATTATCTGTAAATAGTGATACCTTTATTTCTTCTTTGTATCCCCTTGATCTCTCTTTGTTGTCTTATTGTTCTAGCTAGCACTTTGAGAACTATATAGAGTAGATATGGGGAGAGTGGGCATCCTTGTCCCCGATTTTAGTGGGATTGCTTCATGTATCTCTCCATTTAATTTGATGCTGTATATTGCTTTTACTATGTTTTGGCGTGGGCCTTGAATTCATGATTTCTCCAATACTTTTAACATGAAGGGATGTTTTAGTTTGTCAAATGCTTTTTCTTCATCTAAGGAGATGATGGTGCGACTTTTCTCTTTGAGTCTGTTTATATAGTGGTTTATGTTAACAGATTTTCAGATATTGGACCAACCTTGCATCCCTAGGTTGAAGCTTACTTTATCAGGGGAAATGATGGTTTTGATGTGTTCTTGGATTCGGTGTGCAAGAATTCTATTTAGCATTTTTGCATTGCTATTCATAAGCAAGATTGGTCTGAAGTTCTCAAAACTGAAGGAATACTACCTAATTCATTCTATGAAGCCAAAATTATTCTGATACCTACACCACACAAGTACCCAATGAATTAGGTAGTGTTCCTTCTGTTTTTATTGTATGGAATAGTTCAAGGAATATTGGTATCAGGTCTTCTTCGAAGGTCTGGTAAAATTTTGTACTAAATCCTTCTGGACCTTGGCGTTTTTGGTTGGGAGGTTTTTAAAGACTTCTATTTCCTTATGGGATGTGGGCATGTTTAGATAGTTTATCTGCTCTTGATTTAACTTTGTTATATGGTATCTCTCTAGAAAACCATCTATTTCATATGGATTTTTCAGTTTTGTTGAGTCTAGGCTTTTTCAGTAGAATCTGATGATTTTTTGAATTTCCTTCATTTCTGTTGTTATGTCTCCCTTTTCATTTCTGATTTTGTTAAATTGAATACTTCCTCTGGGCCCTTTTAGTTAGTTTGGCTAGGGGTTTATCTATCTTGTTGATTCTCTCAAAGAACCAGCTTTGGTTTTGTTGATTCCTTGTATTGTTCTCTTTGTTTCTATTTGGTTGATTTCTGCCCTGAGTTTGACTATTTCCTGCCATCTACTCTTGGGTGTGCTTGCTTCTTTTTGTTCTAGAGCTCTCAGGTATGCTGTTAAGTTGCTATTGTAAGATCGGTTCCAGTTTCTTGACCAGTGTGCTTAGTGCCATGACTTTTCCTCTTAGCACAGCTTTCATTATGTCCCATAAGTTTGGGTATGATGCGTCAATATTTTCATTAAATTCCAAGAAGTCTTTCTTTCTTTATTTCTTCTCTGACCAAGGTATCATCATTGAGTAGATAGTTGTTCAGTTTCCATGTGTATGTGGGCTTTCTGTTATTTTTGCTGTTATTGAAGACCAAGCCTTAGGCCATGGTGATCTGATAGGATGCATGGGATTATTTCAATCTTCATGTATGGTTGAGGATTGTTTTGTGACTACTTATATGGTCAATTTTGGAGAAGGTACCATGAGGTGCTGACAGGATGTTGTATTCTTTTGTTTTAGGGTGAAATGTTCTATAGATATCTGTTAAATCCATTTGGTCATAACCTCTATTAGTTTTGCTGTGTCTCTGTTTATTTCTGTTTCAAAGACTTGTTCATTGGTGAGAGTGTGGTATTGTAGACTCCCACTACTATTGTGTGGGGTTCACTGTGTGTTTTGAGTTTTGTAAAGTTTCTTTTATGAATGAGGGTGCCGTTGCCTTTGAGGAATAGATGTTCAGAATTGAGACTTTCTCTTGGTGAATTTTCCCTTTGATGAATCATGAAGTGTCCTTCCTCATCAAGCTTAATAACTTTTGGTTTTAATTCTATTTTATTGGATATTAGGATGGCAACTCCAGTTTGTTTCCTGGGACCGTTTGCTTGGAAGATATTTTTCCATCCTTTTCCTCTGAAATAATGTCTGTATTTGTAATTGAGGTTTGTTTTTTGTATGCAGCAAAATGTTGGATATATTTTGCATATCTAGTCTGTTAGCTTATGTCTTTTTATGGGTGAGTTGAGTCCATTAATCTTGAGAGATATTAAAGACAGATGACTGTTGATTCCTGATATGTTTGTTTTTGTTGGTGACTTTATGTGCTTGTGGTTCTGTCTGTTGACTTTGTTATGACATGCTTAATATCTCATCTTTTCTTTGGTGTAGGTACCTTCCTTGTGTTGGAATTTTCCTTCTAGGATTCTCTGTAGTGCTGGATTCATAGATAGATTCTCTCTTCTATCTCTTGTATTATGTTGGTGATACTTACATCTGTAATTCCTGACCTCTTTTCTTGGTTTTCCAGTTCCAGGTTTGCCTCCTTTCATGTTTTCTTTATTGTTTCTACTTTGACCACATTATTCAATTCTTTCATCTATTTGATTGTCTTTTCCTGTACTTCTTTAAGGGATTTACATTTCCTCTTAAGGACTTCCACTTTTTTACCTGTGTTTTTTTTTATTTCTTTCAATGAGTTATTTATATCCTCCTTAAAGAACTGTATTATCTTAGTGAGATAGGATTTTAGATCAGCTTCCTGATTTTCAGATATGTTAGTGTATTCAGGACTTGCTGTGGTGGGAGGACTGAGTTCTGATGCCCAAGTATGTTGACTTGTGTTGCTTATGGTCTTGTGCTTGCCTCTTGCCATCTGGTTATCCCTGATATTTGCTGGTCTGAATTGCTCTGTCTGAAGTCTGCCTCTTTTGTCCCTGGTTTGCTTCAGGTCTCCTGGTAGGCCTGCTGTAGTGTTCCAACTGGGGCTCTTCAGAGGGGCAGAGAAGGTGTTGATCTGTTGCTCTGGCTGCAGTAGATCTCCTGGGAGACCTTCAGAGTGTTGAGTCTTCAAAGGAACAGTCAAGATGTTGTTCTGTGTGAAGATGTTCTGGGGGAGTGGGGGTGTCTATAGACTGTGGTTTCTGTTTCCCTGCATACAGCAGAATTGCCTGGAGGCTTTCAATCTGTTGGGTCAGTTGCCCTGCATGTCACAGAGCCCCCAGGAGGTCTTCAGACCTGGTGTCTGTTGCTCAGTTGCCCTGTGTACAGAGGAGCTCCTGGAATGCCTTCAAGCTGTGGTGTCTTCAGGGGAGCAGACAAGCTAGAGATCAGTTGCTCAGTTACCTTGTGTAGAGCAGATCTCCTGCTATGCCAGTTACCCTGTGTGCAGAAGACCTCCTTGGATGCCTCAGGCTGGGGTGTCAGTTGCCCTGTAGATCTTCTGGAATGGCTCGGGATATGGTGTCTCGAGGGGAGCAGACTAGCTAGCACTCTGACCAGCAGAAAGCAACATTTGTTTTATAGGCTATCATTTTCTCTGCTCAAACTCTCTCTTAGACTGTCTTACAGAATATTTTTCTGCCCTTGTTTGCATCTGCTCTAGGAAGGGAGGTTATATAGGATTAATCTTTCATACACATTCATTAATGTTAATGTATACAGCATTTATAAAAATCTTTTCTTATATTTTCATGACACACACTTAATACTTTTATCATAATTACCTTCCACCACTTTTTCTGTCATTTGATAATTTGAAAGAGAAATATAATCTATAGTTTGAAGCATTAAGTGCTTGACTTTCCCAACCAATGGTACTGTTTTGGGAAGCTTTGGAAACTTGAAGGAATGAGTTCAATTGTTTGAAGTAGGTCACTGGGAGCAGGACTGTGGAAGAAGACTGAATGGCTCATCTCTTTTGGCCTGTGTGATCAATTGATCTTAACAAAATTCCATGAGACGGGAGTTCATTAGCCAAGCTCCATTTGTCATGAAATTGTATGGTAAACACGAAGCTCCTCCCAAGTTGATTCATACTAGCTATTTGATTGCAATGAATAGCTAAATAACTAATACATTCTTATCCACTCTATGTTGTATCAATGGGAAGAAGATGTTGAAGATGCTTTCACTCTAGTTGGTCAGACTCAAGATTATGTTTAGGAGACAAGTCACATAAAGACTACTGTCTGCACTGAAGATTGTATGAAATTATAAACAATATTTTCCCAAGAATACTAGATTTTCATCCTTCTGCCTCCAAAATGAGTCAGTGCAAAATGAGGAACACCCAGAGGATAAGTGAGCTTTGACTTTTGGTGAATTTGCTGTTTCTGCTTTTAGTTCCCTGGAAATACATCAAAATCAAATTAAAATTTGAGGATATTAGAAATGCTTTAAAAATACTGGTTTTGAGGACATATATTATTTCAAATTAGTATCTTCACCTAAGTAGTTTATAGATGATATGGGTAATTAAATAACTATAAGTAAGGGATAAAGCATTTAGTATACTGATGTTTGTTTTAGCAGTCATATAATGAGATTAGCATCACTACTGGCATATAGTATTGTAAAATAATTTTATTTTTGGAATTCTAGTACACATATCAAGAAAGCATCTGGATAAAATAATCTCAATTCTAAAAGATTAGATGGATGATGCTACTTTTGGAACGTATATAATTTATTTGTATATAGTTTATATATTATATACAATTTTTAAAACCCTGAAAGAAAAGGAGTTCAAGAAACAACCATTTGGAATGTTTTAGTATTTAATATATCTAATACAAAGTAAGATTGATGAGCAATAAATATTAAGCAGTAGGAACTTGAGCTTAATATCAAACATGCACAATGCTAGGAAAATAAAGGAAAGTGATTTTAAAATGAAAACATGTAGTTCTGAGAATGATTGGACAATACCCATTAAAATAAAAGTCATATCCAAAACATGGAAATTGCTGTGAAGAAAAGAAAGGTGATAATATAACAGAGTAAGTTGCTGGCAGGGATATGAAAACAGCACTCTTCTGAAAATCTGTCATGGATAGAAGGATTGGGTAAGATGGGATTATTTTGAATTAGCATTAGAAATTCTTAAATGTTTTTAGTATCAGTAGAACGTTTAAGTGTTTAGATAATTTCTTTTATGTAAGAATAAAGCTGAATATTGTAACTATTAAGAAATACTTCCTAGAATAAGCTATATTATGTAATTACTTAGTTCACTCTGACTTCAAAATTGTTTTCTTGTTCATTTGAAATTTAAAATTGATTAGAAAGACTCCAGTTTATCAACCTGTCTTAATTTAGACACAAGTAAGTCATCCTGCCTGTACTGGATCAAGCTCCTGCTACCATGCATTCTTCACTGTGATGGAATGTATCTCATCTGAAAGGAATAGCAAGATAAATGTTTTCTTCTTTATGTTGCTGTTGTTATGGTATCTAATAACAGCAAAAAGAAAATAATCCAAGCAACACTTTTACTTCCTTCTTTACTTTCTGATTCAGAGGCCAGAGGAATCAACATGTGTGGGAAGGAATCTTATTTTCCAGTGTAATCAAACCATTAATAATGTCTTTCTGAGAAGCAAATGCCTCTAGACATTAATACCTAACATTGGAAGTAAATAATTTTTTTAGCAGTGTAATAAGATACACAGAGATGAGTGGATAATATACACAGTATCTAAGTCATTTTAATTAGGAGATATTTATATGTAAAACTTCCAAAGTCAAAGTTCCTTTCAGAGCCTCATAGTTACATTTCAATCATATATAATTTATAATCACATCATTCCAGATGTTCCATTGTTACATCAAATCCAGAATTGACTCCATATATATTTCTCCAAAGTAGCTTACAACTCATTGATACAAGTATAGAAATAAATTTCTGCACAACTGAAAAAATAGTGCATTCTCATAAATCCAGTTACTAACATGAAATTTTGCTTCTTTTCCCAACTTGTAAACCCAATGCAGAATAAAAGCTACTTTCTTTTCCTTGCTTACCATCACTACAGCACCCTAGGAAGAAACATTTTATATCTTCAGTGTTGTTTTTCTATTCATTTCTTTTCTAGGACACTGTTAGCTTGTGTCTCTCCCATACAGAATTTATATTGATCTAAACTGAACCAGAAAAAAATCCAAAACAAAACTATAAACCATTTTTTTCAATAAATATATCTAGGTTATATTTCTTGAGATGTATTTAAGAAATATTCTTAACCATCTTCTTATGAATGAAATTCATAATTTCTGTTCATATCACTTTGACTCTGGAATTAGCAGAATCACATTTGAATTAACCATTTCCACACCATTGGACACCCTTTGTCATATTCACCAATACTTGATAGAGTTTGTGATTCATATTTATTTCATTTCTATGAAAAGAGAGAACAAGTATTTAATATTGAATGAAAATTTATGATTGATCAAGTAAGTCTGTCCACTGAATAAACATCATTATGTGATAGTTAGTCTTAGGAACTTTCTTTCTAGAAGTTGTGGAATGTAGCCACCTTCAATTCATAGGTAGTAATTATCAAGAAAGCAGGGACATGAGAAAGCAAACCTTACATAGTGATCATCCCTCTCATGGTAATGGCAGCAGTAGGAGTTCACTTCAGGACATTGGACAGAATGTCTTTCTATAAACTTGTATTCCTTGATCATAACAAGCAGAACCTTCATCTCAACTCAGGCTCCATCTTCGTCAAAATGCATTAGTCCCATTCCATAAGGAATCTTCCTAATTTCCTTATTCTAGTACTCTTTTTCTAATGGAAAATTGCATGGAATGGAAAGGAGGAGTCAACATATTTTGTTACTACTATTCTGACATATACTATACATTTCCTATTTAATGATATTGATATAATGCAGAAATTTATGATGGTATAGCTAATACATCCTTGTTGTAAATCTGACATTCAGTAAGAAATCCAATTTCAAGTTTGTATTATCTTTCTAAAGAGTTCACTTTTCATTTGGGTGAAACTATGTTTATCTTTGCCATTGCTCTGTAAATGATTTATAAATCCAGATGTAGTGGTAATTGGTTTTTAACTCAACCAAACTTAATCTTTGTTAAGATATGAAGCCTGGTGACTCATGCTTCCCTCTAGGTCTAGGCCATTCTTACTCATTATCACTTTGAATGATATCCTTCTGTTCTTGCACTTCCTCGCCAGTCTAAGCACCTCTTAGTCATAGGCTGAATTTTAACAATCTGTTTTTGGCTTTTTAATTTTCATTTGTTATTCTCTGTTTGCCTCTTTTGAGTGGCACATGTGTAAATTTTAAAATTGGAATCTTCCATTTTTTTATTTAGCTCAATGTAGTGTGTGAATTAACTTGCAAATTAACCAGACCCCAGATCTAGAGACCTGATTTCACAGCCTTTTACAAGTCATTGAACTCCCTATGTTTCAGTTTCATTTTATACAGACAATGATCACAATGCCTATTATTGAGACTGTTGTAAGTTGATATTTGTACTTCTATCTTCCATTTATTGACTCAAATAGCTTGTCTATGCTCTCAACTTCATGAAACTCTGTTCAGCCCTCTGTTTTCTATAGCAGCCACAAGGAAACAAATTTAATGTTTTATAAAATTCATCTTCCATACTAGTGACACAAAGATGCTATTGCTTTTTATGTAGTACCTTCTGTATCCAAGACACAAAAGTCATTACAGGAGGAGTGTCTTACTAGGAAACTCCATGTCTAAGTCAAGTATGTGGGCCCTTTACTATTTTCACTTTCTTCAAAGATTCCCCCCCCCAACATTTTTCTATCCAAACTCTAGACTCACATCAATGTCACTATTCACAGTGTAACTCATATTATATATAATTGTTATGTTGTTATATATTTTAGTTAATTTCACTATTTATTGACATATGAAAATATTTACAAGTTCATATTCTGTGTACATTTTTGAATTTTAGTGAGGTAAAAGCCATGGTTTCTGCAGTTTTGTGTAGTCACATCAACCTTTGGTAAATGTATAGGAAATTATATGAAAAACAGCAAAGGTTTTGTAACTGTATGTATACAATATCATAGGGCTGTACATCTTTTATTTATAAAAAACATTCATGCATTTTCAAGCATTTTGAGTCTTGATAGTGTAATGCATTGGAATACATGATGAATGTTATCTGGATTCCAGCCCTCAACTACTCATAACCACACAACACACACACACACTCTCACACACACACATACACATGCATATACAGAGAGAGGGAGATAGAGAGACAGAGACAGAGAGACAGAGATACAAGGAGAGACAGAGAGACAGTGAGATATTACTAATACTGTTTAAACTACTAAATTAACAAATGTCCATATCCTGCCACTTTTGTTTCAATACAGACTTTATCATTATAAGCAATTTAGTACAGATTCCTGCAGATTCATTCAACATAGCCATCTTTCACAGATAATAATTTAATATTTAGTTTTCTTTATATGTGTTAGTTTACAGTACGGAAGATCAAAGACCTGTTGCTTCAACCAATTTTCTGTTATATAACAAGTCAAAGAATGGGTAGCAATGGTACTTTTCTAATAGCTTGGACACAGATAAGAGCATACGAATAGCCTTCTCTAAATGCATTATCTTGCCTACCATTGACTCTTCAGGATTAATTGGGCCATTACCTACTTGAGTCATCTGTCGTTAGAGATCTTCTAAGTCATCTCATATTTATTGGCAAGAAGTAAATGAGGATAAATAATTCAAGAAAATTCTATTTACCTCAGCGGAAAATAGCTTTTATTCCCCTACCCAAGTAACATGTCCTGTCTTAAAACAGGGTGATCAATGCCTTAACTATTCAATAATAAAATAATACATACCAGGATTATTATTGGTTCTATTTTAAATAACACCAGGCTTGGTGCATTTCCATATTTCTACTGACAGAAACAGAAAAAGAACTATAATAATTTTTCTTTTGAAACATAATTCCATGTCTTCAGTGCCTGGTCTTAAATACCTATGTGGCTGAAGATAACTCTGAACTTTTGATCCTCCACTGGGTTTTGGTATTACAGATGAGAGCAATCATACCCAGATTTCTTTTATTAATTATTTATTTACAACCTGAATGCTGTGCCCTCCCAATCCATCTTTACAGAGTTCCTCCCTCTCCTCCTCCCCTTCTATTCTAAGAAGGAAGCCCTCCTCCCTAAGCATCCCTCCACCGTGATGCATCAAGTCTCTGCCTGATAAGGTACACCCTTTCCCACGATGGCCAGAAAAGGCAGCCCTCTGCTCAGCATGTGCTGGGGACCACAGAATAGGCCGTATATGCAATTTGATTGGTGTCTTTTCTCTGGCAGCTCCCAGGAGTCCGGATTAGTTGACACTTCTGGGTTGCCATCTCCTTGAGGACCTTCAATCCTTCCCTTAACTGTTCTATAGGAGTCTCAGACCTCGGTACTATGTTTGTTTGTGAGTACCTGCATCTGTCTCAGTCAGCTGCTGAACAGAGCCTCTCAGAGGACTGCTATGTTAGGTTGCTGTCTGTAGCACAACATGGCATCATTAGTAGTGTGAGGGATTCGTGCCTGTCCTTAGTCACACCAAGATTTTTTATATTGTTGGAAATCTAATCGAGGCTTCAATGCTATGCAAGGACTGTGGCAACTGAGTTTTACCCCAACCAGTCTCGTATGATTTTCATTCAGTTTGCTTTCTTTCTTTCTTTCTTCTCTTTCTTTCTTTCTTTCTTTCTTCCTTCTCCTTCCTTCCTTCCTTCCTTCCTTCCTTCCTCTCTCTCTCTGTCTCTCTCTCTGTCTGTCTCTGTCTCTCTCTCTCTCCTTTTTCAGAGTTAAATTACAGTTTTATTTACAAAGACCCTGACAAAGCAGAATTAAACCACCACAGGATTTTTCAGTCACTGGGGCTGATAGAGCAAATGTTACCTCTGTCAGTTCAATGGTAAAAGGAGGGAGGGATCAATCGAACACAGAGAAGGGAAGGTGCATGGGTAGTGCCACCGCAGGGCAAGAGCTGGACACCTGCAGGGAACAGCCAATACTCAGAGAGGCAAAGAAAGAAGCTAATTTTCAATAGCTTAATCCATCCAATCTTCAGAAATTCTATACTTAGACCAATGGGTAATAGAATACTGGATATAACTGAAGTTATTGTCCTGGTGCTCAAAGCAGAAAGGGGCAAAGTAGTGCAATTGTGAAAAACTGACAGACACTGCCCATTTACAAAAGTGAAAGTCCACATCCTGTGGTCACTTCCTTTGGATGTACAAAGAAAATTAAAATTATTTAGAATTTGAGTATTGCACCAAGTTAAATCATTAATGTTAATAGTTAGCTTAAAAGTCCTTGCTTCACCCTGGTGGTGGTGGTATACACCTTTGATGTCAGCACTTGGGAGGCAGAGGCAGGCAGAACTCTGAATTCGAGGCTAGCCTGATCTTTAGAGAAAGAGAGTTCAAGAGTGGCTAGGAGTACACAGATAACCCTGTCTCAAAAAAATAAACATACATACCCCTAACTTCACCATTAAGCAGTAAAATAACTTGGATAAGAGACTTTACCACCCAATGTTGATATTTCTTTAGAAACAAGCATAGTAATAATAATATATAGTAACAGGGTAGTTGGATTTTAGTAACACACCCAACATCATTGATGATGTCAACAAATATTTATTTTTCTCTTATCATTATCACTTTTAAAAGATGTTTTTCTATTTGTGTGTTTGTTCACACATATGCATGTGCCTACTAAAAACAGAAAAGGGTGTCAGATTTATTGAAGTTGGAGTTGCAGGCATTGAAGGGATACCATGTGGTTGCTGGGACTTGAATCCAGATTCTCCAGAAGAGCAGCAGTGCTCTTAGCTACTGAGTCATCTCTCCAGCCCCTCTTCACTGCGTTTGCTGTTAATCTTCTTAGAAACTATTGACACTCATGCATGTGCATCACAGATACCAAGATAACTGTCAAACACAATTCAATGTATTTTTGATAAAATTTTCTACCTTTCAAAGAATTGGTGGGATTCTTTTTTCTCTTTTATTATTTATTTATTTATTTATTTATTTATTTATTTATTTATTTATTTAAAACTTCTCGATTTTATTCCCCTCCTGGTCCACCCTCTGACCTTTCCACATCCCACACTTCCTTCCACCCCTGTTTCCATGAAAATGTTCCCACCCCTGTCCCCCACCCCACCAGACCTCTAAAATCTCTGGAGCCTCCAGTCTCTCAATTATTTTCAAAAAGACTATAAATAAATGTAAAGCAAATTTTTTTTATATTAGACCATAAGACAACATTTATTTTTCCTCCTGCATTTTGTCCACTCTATCTTGGTAGCGATAACATACACTCACACTCTTTCTGTGTGTTGTAGAGTTTGTGTGGTGAATAAATGTGGTTTATGCACACATGTGTCCTATGCATGCCACACATTAGTGTGGCGGCCAGAAGAGGACAGTGTGTATCATATCACTTCATTCTCTGCCTTATTCCTTTTTGAAAGAGTCTCTCACTAAACCTGAAAGCATGTTGACAGCCAGCAACTACCAATATCTGTCCACTTGACTATGTTTCCATAGAAAATGTATTGAAGAAGCAGGTGTGGCCATTTTGAGCTTTTTGCAGTGGTTCTGTCATCTGAACTGAGGGCCTCACAATTTCACAGTAGGTCTTGTACCCAATGAAATATTTATCCAGTAACTATTGTCACAGTTTCAAGATATGTATCTTTTAAAAAGCTTTTTATTTTATTTTATTATTTTGGGTGTTTGGATGTAGTACTTGCATATGTTTGTATATCAGGGACATATCTTATTGATGGAGTCCAGAAGAGGCCATTGGCTCCCATGGGACTGGAGTTATATGTAGCTGTGAGCATTACATGAGATCTGGTCCTGAACTTGGGTATTCTGGCATAGCAGCTAGTGCTAACTGCTGAGTCATCACTCCAATCCCAAAATGTCATTGTCAAACTGATTGAACATTCTACTAAGTGAAAGAATATTAAATGTCACAAGAAAACACTCCTAAAATAATATAAGAAAGTGTTTAAAATTATAAGGTTGATAGAGAAACACATGTGCTTAGAGATAAATTAACTTCAATTTGAGCAAAGGAGTTATAAATTAAGGGTAGAAAACTGATGCATTTCAGAAATATCACTCAAGCCAGATGTAGTACTGAAACCACACACCTTTCAAATAAGATAATAAAATAAGAAGAGACTGGACAAAAAATTATTCAAAAAAGATCTAACATAGCCATTTTAATAAAATGAAACATAATGCATAAAAATAATAATCAAAGGGGAACCACAAGTGATGGTAGGATTACAAACTCATACATGAAAAATCACCAATCTGCAGGCCCTGAAATGAAGACCAGATACAAAACACAAATGACAGTCATAAAGAAAAATAAAATGTTGAGGCTTTGGATATATTAGTTTATGAATCACTAGTATTCAGGAAGAAAAATAGAAGTGTGGAATCAATATTTGCTATACAAACAATAAGGTATATAATTTTAAAATAAAGTGATAAACATTGTGTGATGTGGCTGGCATAGTTTAGCATGCTTAAAAGTTGTGTATTTTCGAAAATAGTAATTGTTTAGGCATGTTTACTCAAAGATGGATTGTGAAAATAAAGGTTATATAAGTATACAATATTGTTACAAATCCAGAAACCAACAAATAAAATAAATTTTATACTAGTAATCATGTTACTCATTTTGAAAGTGAGATTTTAATCACTTAATGAAATACATTTTACATATAATTAGGATAGATGGAAAACAATATGAATGTAGAAATGACCATCAAAAATGAAATTCATATTAAAATTGAAGAATAAATGCCATTTGTTCTTTTCAAGTACTATTACAAATTCAAGCAATTTTTTCAAACCATATGAAAATCTAAGCAGTTGAATCAAGTTGCAAAGTGTGAACTCTGTATGTTTATAATTGTGATGCACAAGGGCTAAAGCATATCTTTTTTTTTTTTTTTTTTTTTTTTGGTTTTTCGAGACAGGTTTCTCTGTGTAGCTGTCCTGGAACTCATTTTGTAGACCAGGCTGGGCCTCGAACTCAGAAATCCGCCTGCCTCTGCCTCCCAAGTGCTGGGATTAAAGGCGTGCGCCACCGCCGCCCGGCGCATATCTTTCAGAATTAATTTTTATCTTGAACCTTAGAACATGCACTTGTAAAAGAGAGGGACAATGAAGACATCACAAATTAAGTTCAAACTAGCTCATGATGGAACTGAGACCCAGTGAATGATGTCTTTATAAGAGCATAAAAGAAGGTAGGCAAAATCTCTGTCAGAAAGGCTACAGTGATAGACACAGGACTAGTCTCCAGTTCTCATGTAGCAAAACATCAGAATATTGCGCTCAGAACCAGGGGTACTGTTCCTTGCAGATAAGCAGTAGACATTCAAAACAGGAAAGGACAGGTTTTTTCCCTAGATACTTCAGAGTGAGTACACCTACAGAATCCTCAGCTCCAGGTTCAGCTTCTGCACATATGTAAGACTATACAATCCTAATGATTTAATCTAAAAATGGTTAAAATAAAAGGACTACACTAAATAGTCATGGGAAAAATGAAGTTCACTTTCCAAATTAATTCAAATAATTTTTACATTTTATGCTTTTGACCCCTAATGTACACTGTTTTTTTGGTTTTTTTTTCTTATTTTATTATTAAATTATTTTATTTATTTATGTTCCAAAAAGTGCTCTCCTTCCTGGTTCCCCCTCCCCGAGTTCTTCATCCCATCCTCCCACCTTAGAGTTGGTGCTCCACCAACTGCCTACCCACGCCTACCAAACCCCCAACAGCATCCTTCTTCCTTAGGGTATCCAGTTTCCACAAGATTAATCACATCCTCTCCCAATGAGGCATCTTTATAGTTTCTAATATTTTTACTTTTAAATATATTTAAAATTTTTCTTAATATTATTATTATTAATTTTAATAATAATTTTCTTTGTCTGGTTCCTCCTTTGAGAAAGTGACTTTCATTGTCTTGAGTTAATGTTAATAACATAGTTAATAACACTGTTAATGTTATTAAAGTCACCTTTCTATTTTCTTCTAGACTTTAAAGTGCTTATTGTATTCGACTTAAAGTATCAAGAAAAAAAAAAAAAAACTCGAAATAACTTTTGAGTTAGTCGCACACCAAACCTTAAATTTATAAACATTGAGAAAGGCTTTCTCTAGTAAATCATTTAAATTATATTGTAAACTTAAAGAGTATAAAAATATCGGTAGGATGAGTGTCTTCCTTGACAAGAAATGAAACCACTAAATTTTTACTTTTATTTAGTACATTTATACTCCTTGTACAAGGATTTTTTGTGTGTATTTTAAATATTATTTACACAGTATATGTTTATTTTATTGAAAATCAAAGCCTGTTTGGTGCACAATAAATGTGAAGCAATTCCTGTTCTTTACTCATGTGATTATTATTTCTGTTCTTCGTAAGAGCAGCAGATCTATCCTTCCATAACTGGAAGGACAACTACATACATAACATCCATAACTATGAAGCATCAGTCAGACCCTAACCTTAGGGGTTATTTTTATTGTAATCTATTTTACATATAAAATTATTTTGTTCTATGTATGGCTGTTGTGGATAGCCTCAGCCTTGTATTTTGATCCTAGTTCCACCCTCCTGGGAGGGGCTGCAGAGAAGGATTGAATCAATGTTGTGGATACCCCCAGCCTTGTATTTTGATCCTAGTTCCACCCTTCTGGGAGGGGCTGCAGAGGATGATTGAATCTGTACACAGGTGACTGTCTTGTAAATCTTCTGTCCAATTAAAACCTGTAAAATAAAGACTAGAACTAGAGATTGGGCAGTAGAAGGGGAGGTGGAGAAAAAGGCTTAGGGGAGGACAGAGTGAGAGGAATTCGATATGAAAGGAGGCAGAAGCAGAGAGGAAGAGGAGAAGTAGAAGCAGGAGGAAGCAGGCAGAAGGAAGACGGAGATAGAAGGAATCCGACGACAAAGGAGCCGGAGCTCGGAGGACAAGGACACGGCCTGGGATAACTGCAAGTTATAAGGGATCTCATATCCCGGGATTAGAGTAGTATAGTGGTAAACCTGCCCAATCTAGGCTTGCTATTTATACCAATAATTATTGAGTTGTGTCTTCATTTACTGGTCTCCTTGGGGTAGGAGATCTTACAGCGACAAATTCGGGGTTTAAATAATTCCTTTTCTACTACATATGGCAACATTCCTACTGTTTCATTTCAATTATATGTATTACTGGAGGCACTAAATAATCTTACAACCTATATGGAAATGCATCTATTTTGTACCTTCCATAAGCATGATTTGAAGTATATAAAAATAAATCAGAAATATGTTCTTAAAATGTGGCCATCGTAAACATTAACTAAGCACAACTTAAAAACTGATTTTTATCAGAATGAAACAAATTGATCCTCAAAATTAATACTATCAGACTGAACTTTGTACAGTTACTTTTTTTTTTTTTAAAATAAAGCCCAATCAGTGAGCAGGCATCATAGTGTTTCAGTGTTGCCTCTGATCACTTCTAGTCTCCAAAGGACTAAAGTAAATTGTATTGTAGAACTGTTATTAATCCTCTATCATGTAGGGATAATTAGCTGTTTTGAAAGTAATAAGTTCTAAAATCCTCATAAGCATTTATTGTCTTTAATAGATGCAGCAAATATAGAAAAGTTAAAGGAAATCTACTATTGTCTTTTCTTTATTATGTTGAATTTTCTTTTTTTTTTGTTTCTTTCTTTGTTTTTTTTTTTTTTTTTTTTTTTTTAGAGAACCATATAATTTAACATGTGAATAAAATTTGGTTATTTTTCATATGTTAATATAATAAAATTGTTTTTTGAAACACATAAGGATTTAGAAACTATGCAAAGATTAAATCTCCACCTGAAATCTGTGAATTCTTTCTTTCTTCAATCACATATTCATCATTTAATACATAGTTCCTTCTTATTAACTAAGTTTGATTTCTAGGTTATTGGGTAATGCAAAATAGATCATACATATTACAACCAATCATAATTATAGGTGATACACCAAATATAACATTTTTAATTGTATATACTATGCATATATAAAATTTATCTTCTCCAAATGCGTACTTAAATTATGTAGTACACATTTATTCTTTTTTTTTCTTTTTTTTTATTGGAAATTTTATTTACATTTCAGATGTTCTCCCCTTACCCCATTTCCCCCTCCCTCCCAGGAACTCCCTATCCCTTCCCCTCCTCTTGCCTCTATGATGGTGTACCCCACCCACCCTCCCCGTACCTCACCTCCCCACCCTCGAATATCCCTGCCCCACGATGTCCAGCCTTCATGGGACCAAGGAGCTCTTCTCCCACTTATAAATAGCTCCCTTGCATATATAGCTGGAGCCATGGGTCCCTCCGTAAGCGCTCCCAGGCTGGCGGTTTAGACCCTGGGGACTCTGGTTGGTTGATATTGTTGCTTTCCTCATGGTGTCACAAATCCTTTCAACTCCTTCAGCCTTCACTCTATCTTCTCTGTTGGGAACCCCATGATCAGTTTAATGGTTTGCTGTGAGCATCTGCCTCTGAATGTCAGACTCTTGCAGACCTCTAAGGAGACAGCTATATCAGGCTCCTGTCAGCATGTACATCCTGACATCCACATCAACCTCTACGTTTGGTGACTGCACATAGGATGGATACCCTGGTGGAATGGTCAGCAAATGGCCCCTCCTTCAGTTTCTGTCCTGTACTTTGTCTCCATATTTGCTCCCTTGAGTATTTTGTTACTTCTTCTAAGAAGGACTGAAGACCCCCCCACACACACTTGGTCATCATTCTTCATGAGCTTTATGTGGTCTGTGAGTTGAATCTTGGGTATTTCAAGCTTCTGGGCTAAAATCCAATAATACGTGAGTGAATATCATGTATGTTCTTTTGAGATTGGGTTACTTCACTGAGGATGATAATTTCTTGTTCCATCCATTTACATAAGAATTTATCAAATGCATTGTTTTTAATAGCTGAGTAATATTCCATTGTGTAAATGTACCACATTTTTTGTATCCATTCCTCTGTTGAGGGGCATCTGGGTTCTTTCCGTTTCTGGCTATTATAAATAAAGCTGCTATGAATATAGTGGAGCATATGTCCTTGTTATATATTATAGCATCTTCTGGGTATATGCCCAGGAGTGGTATAATTGGGTCCTCAGGTAGTGATATGTCCAGTTTTCTGAGGAACCACCAGACTGTTTTCTAGAGGGGTTGTACCATCTTACAATCCCACCAACAATGGAGGAGTGTTCCACTTTCTCCACATCCTCACCAGCATCTATTATCACCTGAGTGTTTGATCTTAGCCATTCTGACTGGTATGAGGTAGAATCTCAGGGTTGTTTTGATTTGCATTTCCCTGATGACTAAGGATGATGAACATTTCTTTAGGTGCTTCTCGGCCATTCGCATTTCCTCAGTTGAGAATTCTTTGTTTAAATCCCAGCACTTGGGAGGCAAGGCAGGCGATTTCTGATTCGAGGCCACCTGGTCTACAGAGTGAGTTCCAGGATAGCCAGGACTACACAGAGAAACCCTGTCTCGAAAACCAAAAAAAAAAAAAGAGAATTCTTTGTTTAGCTCTGTACCCATTTTTATATACATGAAACACTTTCACATGCAATATTCAGTCATACATATATGCTTATATAACCTTGAATGTTAAGGAAATGATGGATTGTCACAATATTAATTCCTTGAATATACTTACTTGTGGTGATTGTACCTAGTTTTTTTCATTTTCTTAAAACTGCCTGAGTGACAATAGTAGTAAAACAGAGCATTGACAGTGAAGAGAGACAAACATTAATTTTTCAGAGATGCTATTGTGGAAGGAATGAAACTTATGCTATGCCATTTTTGGCAACAGTGTCCTTCTTTCATGATGGACAGGGTTAAAAATAAATGATAATAAAGAATAAGAGACAGATAATTATGACTAGATATTTTACTGTCCTAATATGACTTGTAAGAATCTCTATGATTAGCTGAAATGACAATCAAATTATAAAAATGCAATGGGTAGGGAAACAGAGCTGTAGTGTGAGTGCAGGATAAATTTGGGCCAGAAAATATTCTTCCCCATGCATAACCATCTAAAGCTGTGGCATACTCATGAATTCCATATGCAAAGGCAGTCCACCGGGTGATCTACTTTCTATTGCTTTATTGTAAGAAGTGAATAAATTTATGTGTTTTTAAATATCAATATCAATGATTAAGTTTAAATTGGAAAGAGATAATCAAAACCTCTATGTCTAGATGTATCTCTTATCTATTGTAGCTTTAAAAAAAAAGATTCATTTTATGAGCTGAAATCGAATGTGTTCCTGGGTCTGTGTTCATTTTAGATGCTGAATAAAAATATTTCTTTCCATATCTAAGCATTTTGATCCTACTTTCATTCTTGGACTTGCAGTCTCCTTCTAGCTATGATCACACTATAAGCACTGCTTTTGTTTTCATACTTTCTTTGGCTCTAATATCATCTCTGTTACAGGAATCTGTGAGTACATTGATACTATAAGCGTAATCTATATAGACTTCTCAGCTTGCCCTCCCTAATTATTTATTCAGGATTTTTTGCCACATAAAGTTACATGGGCACAAGATAATTACTTTTACAAACTAGAATATCTTTAAGAAGTGCTATTCTATCTAGATCATGGATAAGATGATAACACATTCTTATTGTCTAAATATAAATTCAAGATAACATTATTAAGGTGTCATCACTATGAAACATACATCACCTAAACACCACCAGAATTTGATAATGTAAGATACTCCATGTAGAAAGTGTCTGATGTAGATTTATAAATCTAAAGCAGAAAAAAAGCAAATAAAAACCCCAAAATCAAAATAAACAACAGAAACAACAACACTAATATGATTCAATCATAGCACCAAAAAGTGATATGTTAACTAGAACTATGCTTGTATTCCATATTAAATAGAAACTTCATGTTAAGAATTTTCTATTGTTATCTTTTGATAAAATAATATATGAGTAGGTAATCTAGCTTGAATAATCTATGAAAATGCTATTCCAAATAGTAGTAGTCCACATAGGATAGTTTCACATTTCAAGTGCAATATGTTTAATAATTGAATAATGATGTATTTTTTATATGAATGATGAATGCAATATCAGCAATCATTAAAATTCAACCCTGCTAAATAATTTATAATTTGAATTATAATTACTGAACTTAACTTTCACTCCAAATGAAGTACATCTTGGCTTCCTTTAAATGATAAATTGTTCTTCAATATTCTTCTGCATCCAACTTCAAAAATCAGCTGTGATTGTCAGCAGTCTTCTGGTCATGTTGCTAAAATTAATGATTTATAGCTTGTCTGTTTCATTACATTCAAAATTTATAATATATAGCAATGAAGCAAAAAAATAAGTCTCTGTCATACCATCTGTGCTGTTATGTAACATATTTTCATAACTAGAGGTCCAATCTACATGAAAACATGTCTGTAAGTCTTATGAACAATGAGACACTTAACTTGCACTCCACTCTTTAACCTTCTGCTAAAATACTGAAAAACTTTTTATAGGTGAAAATTTCACAGCATGAGTTTTTTTTCTCAGTTCTACTTTATGTCAGTGAATTTCCTCTAGAGAATTAGTTTTTAAGGTATAGCAACAAAAACGATATTTTGATAGATTACTCATGTTCTCAGTTCTTTCAATAGACTTTAACCTGAAAGGAATCTTGCATCATTTTAATGGTTTACAACAGATAGATCTAAAGTCACTTAGAGCCCTTTTAAATCAAATGACTCTGTTTATGTAAAAACACTTTTTATAATCTATAAATAAGAATTGAAGGCATATGCAAGCATTCAAGGCAAATGATAATTGAGAAATACATAAATTATTCCCTTTCAACTGACTCTCCAGTCTCTCCCTTTATACATGAATATAATGATGTTAGTTATGAAATATATTTTTACTAGGACTCTAGCCATCAGAGTAGAAGATAAGTATAGTTATCTATGGAAGTAAAAATGAATGACTATTCTCTCTTCTCAAAGCCCATGGTTTATTATTATGAAAGAGGAGATGGAATGATTCTAAATATCAGAGGTGGTATATAATTGCAAGCAACCAGTGTATTATTGATGCAGCAGGGCAGCTAAACATGCGGATTCACACTCCATGCACCAGACCTACATACCAGAAAAGGGCTTCAGATCCCCTTACAGATGGTTAATAGCCATCATATAGTTACTGGGAATTGAACTTAGGATCTCTGGAAAGGCAGGCAGTCAGTACTTAAACTGCAAAGCCATCTCTCTAGCCCCTGTCTCTGCTTTCTTTATTTCCCCTCTCCAAATACGCACTTTCTTTTGCATTCATTTTCTGGAAGTTATATAAAAGCTTTAAAATAAGATATAGACATAATCTATAAGCCATTGTTTTGAAAGCAGATGTAGTAATGGAATTTTAAATTTCTGCTGAGGATGTGGGTATGTCTAACATCTACAGTGTATATGCAGGCTATGTCTCTGTAACAAAAGATCACCACAATGATTATTTTAAATACTATAAGGAAATCTTAGTATGTGTGAAGACAACAGCAGTGTTTTCATATACATAAAATAAATCTTTAAAGAGAAAATAGTTTCTTATTAGGCTGTCTCTTTTGTCCTATGAAATAGGATGTGTTAGACTAACAATTTTCTTATACCTTCATTTCTTTCTGTCTTTCCAAAACTGAATATGAGCCTCATACAGAAGGCAGAAAATAAGGGGAATATGCCAGTTACCATACTTGTTTTGAAGACACAACAAACAGACGCCAATCTATTTAAAAATATTTGCTTGATATGATTACCAAAATATCAGACAACTTGTCCTTTGATAGTGGTTAACAATTGAAGCTAATTTTAAAGTCATAATTTTAAAGGTTTCTTCTGACACAATGTGAGCCCTACATATCCTTACACTGTTGAAGTACAAGAAGACTGCCTTAAATCCAAACTTATAAAGATAATAAAAGCTTTTAAAGAGGAAATGAATATGTCTTTCAAAAATAGAGGAAGATATAATCAAAAGGGTGAAAGAAATGAAGAAACATCTCCAAAAACTAAGAATGAAAATAAAAGCAATAAAGAAAACACAAACTGAGGCGATCCTTGAAATGGAAAACCTAGGAAAAAAAAAAAAAAAAAGAAAAACAGGAACGATTGATGCAAGTAGCACCAACAGAATACAAGAGATGGAAGACAGAATCTCAAGTGTAAAAGATACAACAGAAGAAATTGATACAGCAGTAAAACAAACTGCTAAATTAAAATGTTCATGACACAAAACATTCAGAAAATTTGGGACACTATGAAAAGACCAAATATAAAAGTAAAAGAAATAAAAGAAGATTCCTAACTTAAAGGCCTAGAAAATGTATTCCACAGAATCATAGAAAAAAATTCCCTAACCTAAATAAACAGATAAAGGAAACATGTTGACATCACAGCTGCTGTATGCTAGGAAAAACTTTGAAATACTATGTGATACAAAAAATGCTAGTGCACCAAGAATACTTCTTCACTCAAGAATAATTTCATGATTGTAATTAAGAGCTAGCAGCACTATGGGTCTTCACTTTTTTTTTTCCTGATGCTTCTAAATGAACTATATTTCTTATGATAGTTTTAGTTTAGAAAATAAATTGGGATGTAGATCTTTTCATTGATAGTCAAGCGTGGTTAGTGAGACCTGTATGAAGCATAGAAGCCTAATATCTACAACCCTAACTCCATGTACTTCCATTTGATGGTGCTAAGGAAATGACATCCCCTGGGAGTTATTAGGGGCTGATTCCATGCTTTTACCTTGGTCACATGCTTGGTTACAATAAAGGATCACTGAAATTCAACTACCTTAATGTTTTGGTTTTTCAAGTTGTAACCTTGCTTGCTATTCTTAAACTGATGGCAGCATATTAAAAGTTACTCTTCTGAAAGATCTTGTCAACTGCTGCCTGCCAACACTGGATTTGCTAGTCAGGGCAGTGCTGGAGAGCTCTCACTGGTGCTGTGGGTGCTGGATAGCAGCTAGGTGGACCAGCTCATCTATCTCCAGGCCCAGATCCAAGGCTTAGAGTTGGCCCACCTCAATATCTGCCCTGTCTATTATCTGCTCGAACTTGTGAATGGCCTGGTCTTGCAAACCTAAAGCTGTAGGATCTCAAAGACAGAGGACAAAAGCAGGATATTCAAGAATTCCCTATGAGAATCCTCTATAGATAGTGTAGCAGAAGCCAGAGGTCTACAAATAGACTGATGTTTACTTGCTCGAACATTTCCAAGTAAAGATGTATGGACAAAAGTGTATACTGTGAGACATCCTGTGAGACACCACAGATTTCATGACAAGATTTATTATTTTTTAAATTCTATATTATTTTATTTTTTCTTAGGGGGACAGAATTGTAAGGACAGAGAGCAGATGCAAAGGGACGGAGAGATGATTGGGATTGGAGTAGAGAGTGAAAAATTCACAACCCGATTAAAACAAAGTTTGACTCTTTTAAAACAATAGAAGCTACAACCACTATCCATGGTTGTTTTTAAGAAATTAAGGATAAGATTTTATTGGTGAGTTCAACATGTACACAGGCAAGAAAAATCAGGTTGGAGCTGATATAGCAGATAAGTAACAGTTCTTATAGTCTTCTAATATATATTTAAGCTGTTGAGTGAGAAAGCAATCAAAAATCCCACATACCCAATTATAAAATGAGTAAAGTATGGATTATGATTTTGAGCAGCCTAGCAAGATTTGGCCAATGATACAACAGTGAAATTTTTATTGTGGAGATAATTGTCTAATTGGACTTAGAATCCCCTCAAGAATAAGATTTCATACCTGATAATGTAAACCTGATAACATCTTTAGGTATAAATGGCTTTTGGCATAAATATTAATGGAAATCTCATGAAGATATGATTTTGTAAACAAATGGGTTATTGAAATATTGATTTCTGCAGTAAAATCATTTATCTTTTGAATACTCACATCATTGCAGAATATGCCATTATAGTTTATACAATACACAAAAATGTAAACATTTTTAAACTATAGAAATTTATATGAGGTAAAATATAGCAGGATCAAAATTGATAGTATTAATACCATTATGTCCACAAAATTACAACACATGCTCTCATGGTTACACATATTTTATGAGAAGAAGGAAGATGAGTTTTTTCAGGTATGCATAGAAAGATCACATGATTAGGTCAATAGTTCTCTTGAATTCCTCTTATTTATTGTGTATTAATTAAATTGTTTTCTCTGTTTATTTTATTAGATTAATTAACAACCTTATGTAATGAATAAAGAGAAATTTCTCTACCATATAAAAATTGTGTATATGAAAGATCTCCTGACTGTCTGAGTTTTAATGACTATATTTCTATTAGCATAATTGTCTTACTGTAAGTAATGTCTTTACAGAAAACTTATAAATATTATGATTCTCAGCATTATGATGTCATAACACTTATAAATACCAGGGAAGAGAAATATATCTTCTTAAAATTAAGAGTTTATAGTTCTCTTGTGGATATCTTCCAGTTGAAGATGGATATTCATTTTCTTCTTTGACTGCATAAAGTGGAAATATAAGATATCTCTAAGGTGTTAGAAAAAGTGATCATGGGAGTGATCATGAAACTTTGTTTATTGCCTTTCTTGTTCATTTACTATTTGTGTTTATTGTCTTACTTGTTGCTTAACTATTTGCATCTATTGTATTGCTAGTTTCTCAACCTAGAACTGACTTTAATACTTAAATGTAACTAAAATGTTATAAAAGCAAAAAGAAAGAGGGGGATGGGATAGGGGTTTCTGGCGGCAGGGGAAATGGGGAAATGGGATGACATCTGAAATATAAATAAATAGAATATCCAGTAAAAAAAGAAAGAAAGAAAAATCTCAGCTACCTGAATCCCATGATCAGGAATCTGGTCTAACTTTTTTTCTGTCAAATGACTATTAGAAAATAAAGGTTATATTAAAAGATAATACCTCAATGCCATAATATCATCTGGGTTTTTACTAATACCATATTTGAAGTTAAAATTGAATACTTTTATAAGGAAATAATGACACAATAATGGAATCTGAAGGAAGGGGAGGATTGGATATGATAATTTTGCCCTGATTTAGGAGACATTCTTTGTCCTAGGAGAATCATTGAAGGAAAACATATGTTCAGTGGATAATCATTCTTTACATTTTCTAGTAGGTGTTGATATATCTTATTTTTTTTAGCAATGCTATTTATGATAATTTCTGCTTTTGAAATGTCATATTAATAATCTAACTAAATCTTTAAGTATTAAGTAAATCATTATCATACTTTTTGTGTTATAGTACTTCACTCTATTTTGCATCATGTGTATAGGGTGGGTATGTACAATCCATAAGAAACCTGGTCTCCATGTTTACCTGTTTCAGATTATGACTGTTCCAAGTATGTTGAGCTACTGTAATATGCTTTTATATTAACAAACTGTGTTGGCAGCTGTCTATAAAACAACTGTTAGTCACACATCAGTAAATTACCTTATGTTCCATTTAATGAAACACTGCTTCAGGTTGTCATATGTTAAATATATGAAAATGCTAATTGTAAACTCAGGACATTTATTTTTTTGATGAATATAATTAAAATATGGATTTAGCAAAACTGTAAGGTCTAGTGAAAGATAAAATTTCTGCTTTGCTAGCTACATAAAAGTTTACACAATGACTACGTTTTTGCCCATAATGTTATTAAATATGGCAATCAAAGACTTTCTGATTGGATATAGTGTTTCTCATATGGCATTGTAAAACTCCCCACCAAGTTGAGGATGAGGATCTCACAGACCCCAAGTATGACTCTATGACAATTATCCTATTCAATGCACACTATGTCAACTTCCCCTAAACATGTATCACTACAACCATAGATTACTGTAAATTTCAGATTTCATTAGATGTGGTGTGTGTAGTGCATAGTGGTTAATGTAGGAACTTACAGCAGATATAATGGAGAGATTTCATCTTCTTTCACTGCTCATCTACAACTGGAATGCTTAAAATCCTCCTACCTGGTTTAAAAGCCTCAGGGGCCATGGAAGAAGACATAATGAGAAAAATGTGAAATTTGAGTGTTTGGGAGGATCAGAAAGAATATTATCTTCTGAATATTATAAGACCAATGCACTCAAAAACTCACAGTGACTATTGCCACCTGAATGAGATCAAGACAGTCAATACTCCGAACAGAAGCTTTACAGAACTTTATGAGCAACCACTCCTGAGTAGCCCTACGTTGTTGTTGCTTTTTGAGGGAGGTGAAGTTATTTTTCTACATTTCCATGTTGCAATGGATAGCATCACAGCCATGAGTATTTGTACATCATAGATTGATTGTGATGGATTATTGGGTGGGAGAGAACAAAATTTTGAAGAAGTAGAGAAGTAGGTATTAGAGGAAGAGTGGTGGATTGAAGTGATAAAATATGTAAACAGAGATTGTCCAAGTATGAAAAATCAGTGATAATTTTGGATAGGATTTGTTTTCAGTTTCATTTTTTATGATTATATAAATGCATCTATTTTAAAATATACAGATCTTACATATACCTCGAAAGTGTCAGCTAGGAAAGTATACTTGCAAACAAATGAAGCCAGCAGTTCCTCTCATGTTTACATACACTATGTGCATGAGAGATTCCTCTTATTCACATATGGACCTGTCCCTAAGACGTATTAACTTTAGCTGACTTAGGATATGCATCTAAAGTAAAACTGAAAGACTGTAGATGCATGCATGTGTAGAGTCACTGATGTGAGAATTATGATACAATAATGTGAGAGAAAATATTATAGGTGAAGTAAATCTCAATAAATGTATTTGTTAGGACATAATCTGAAATATTATAACCTAGCATAGATCTCTTACTCTTTAAATAAGTATTATTATAACTGCATCTAGTGATTTTGTTTGTGCATATGTGCATGTATGTATGCACAAGTAAGTAAGAGTGAAAGGATGAGTGCACGCCCATAGCTGAAATCACATGTCTTCCTCCATCACTTGTCACTTATTTTTTGTTCCAAGGTCTCTGGTTGAACACGAAGCTCATCATTTCCACATGGTCAGCTCACCAGTTCGTCTTGTCTCTGATTCCAAAATGATGGCATTACAGGGAAAAGCTACAGCTGCCAGCATTCCATGTGACATCTAGTGATCTAAACTCTATTCACTGAGTTAACATGGTAAGCACTTTTTCCATGGGGTACCTCACCAGCTCTGATTCTGTGTTTTGTTCTTTAATATGTATTTAATTTTATGTATATGTCTCTATGACAGTGTGCATACCCTATTCGTACAGTGTCCCAGGGACATCAAGAAAGGTGTGTGGTCCTCTGCCTCTGAAGTTATAGAAGATTTTGAGCTCCATGTAGGCATTGCAAATGAAACCTGGCTTCCCTACAAGAGTAGCATGTGCTCTTAAACACTTGGTTATGTCTCTAGACTTCATTCAGTAGTGTGTGTGTGTGTGGTGTGTGTGTGTGTGTGTGTGTGTGAATAAAATGCCTGGCAAATAATGCTTCTGCATTCCTGTGAGGAAAATCAAAATTTTCCATGGAAAATTGACATTGTAACTTATGGGAAAGGCAACTAACTGAATGGTAAATTTTATTATGCTGGAGCAAATGTAATAGTGCCACATATAGCATTCTTTTTCTTGAAGCAATGTTTTAACAAAGTAATTAAGCTCAATTTCAATAACTTCATCTGAAATTTCATCTCTCCATGTCAGTATTGAATTCATTTACATTCCTGATCCCTTTGACACTTACCAGGAAAACAAAAGAAAATGAGTTTAAATAAATTTTAAGAAATTAGACTTCTGTCTACTTCACCCTGTGTCTTCTGGCCTCATAGGAAACTGCCAGGCTTGTCTGGGCTGTATAGAACTTCCGAGGATTGGTCCATTTTTCATCCCTAGATATGTCATTGTGTGAATTGTGTACCGTTGGCTAGAACTTCCTGTTGGATCACTCCTGCCTGTTGCCCTAGAGCAGTAAGCCATTACTTAGTGACAGAGAGCATACTCTCATTTGTTTCTTATTCTCTTAGACCTTGGAAATCCTCTAGGGTAGGTACCAAGGATCATAATACTATCAGGCTACATATTTGGGGGGCAACTGGCTGAATATTTCTCTCTATTTTGTAGTCACTAAACTTACATTTGCCTATGGCCATGTCAGCTGCCTGTGAATAGAGGGACTTTCTCAGATCTCACCATCTATCCTGTCATCTGCAGGTCTCTGAATAGCAAGTGTTTCTAAAGTACTTGACTGACTCAGTAGTTAATAATTGTAAATTATCTATAAGCAATATGAGGTAAAGAATCCAAATGGCAATCCTCAGAGGAATAGATTACTATCCTTGGACTACTTTTACTGCTTTTTCTAAGGCTTATCATATATATGTATATATCCCAAGATGGAAGATTTTATATATATAATCTTAAACAACCAAAACACCAAATTTTTCTTGTCAAAAATTATCTTAACATTCCTCCACCCCTAAAAAATAGATCTTAAACATTTGTGAAATAGTTGAAATGTAGTGATGGGAAAGACTCAGCCCCAGCTGAGTTCCCTCATCTCCAGGACTGTGGACTTTCTGCCCTGTGAGCTTAGCCTTGCTTCCCTTGACAAGTCTCTCCGAACAATGGGAAAATAAGAACTTGAAGACAGTCAGGCCTGAATCAAATTCTACTCCACCTCTGCAACCTATAAGCCAACTCCTGCTGACCATTCATCTTTACTTTATTTCCTTTATGTATAGGCTGAGAGATAAGGATAGAAATCCATGATTATAAGATCTTACTAAAGATCCCCGATTATGGCTTATCACATATATGAAAATTATCTAAATTATTTAGCAAGTTGTTTTAACAAGAAAATAACAAAATTCTACTTTTAAACAATGTAAGTGGATCTGCCAATTTGAGAAAATAAACATCTTAAAATTACATTGACTCTTTTCTAGCATTTTGACCATTCTCTCTGTTAACCAAATGTGCTGTTCCAGTGTCAGCTACCATTCTTCCACTGAGGAGTGAAAAAAGACTAAAGTAGCACATACTTAATCCTTTACAGACAACTGCTAAAAGGAATCAGAACACATCTTGTCATAAACATCAGATTAGCCAAACATTGTTTATATGACCTTTTCTAGCAACAAAAGCCAATACCTATTATACTCAGCTGGAAGGTCAAGGACTATCCCAAATTCTGTTAAAGGAAGAAGGATAGATCCTGTCAGGTAATTAGCACTCTGCTTTGCTTATTTTATTCCTGGTTCTACTCAATGTTTTATCCCATTAACTGACAAAAATAAACCTTGGCCTAAATGTTACAGAATTTTTCTCACTGTAGTATTTCTATCCTCTGGATACTCACAGGAGTTTTGATTTCACTGATATTTGTTGGTTTTATCTATAGCAGAAGATTTACAGTTTAAGGACTTAACTATTCTTAGAAAAGTTTTACACTGGTCCATCTGATTTAGGTCTGCCTCCTGACAGTTTAATTGACAGCAATATGTACATTGCACTTCTTAAAATAATGGGAAAATACAGTCTAATGAACTCTCCTTCCTGAATTACCACATTAATTTTTGTTGTGTTTTTCCACTCAACAAAGTAAGGAAAGAAAAATGAAACTAAACTATACACAACTGTAGCTCAAATAATCCTTAAAGATTCTGTCCCCTTTTATGTTTTTTAACTTTATTTTTAAATTCTAAAATGTATCCTTTGATAAATTGACACATATACAAAATTAATGAAAAACTTAGGATAATATCTACCTCTATTTTTATCCTTTCAAATTTAATGTGTTTTATGTTCTTTTAGTTCACCTGTGTCCACTCTGTGCCTCTTATGTACATGGAAATGGATCTTCCACTGTATCACTCGTGATAGACCAGTGACCACAGTCCTAATAGAAAACTGACTTTCCTTCTCCTACCTTCTATATTCTCCAGTTTCTCCTCAGTTTTGGGTGGGATCACCTGAATCCATAGTGCTTAATCGAACTTTGGCTTAATTTTGTACCAATCTTATATACTGATAACAGTATCTGTTGTGAATCATGAGAATGACAGAGAATCTTTGTTGAAAAGACACTTTTGAGGTAGTCCTCCCAAACTGCTGGCCCTTAACATTCTTTCCCATTCTTTTTCTTATGTTTCCTGAGATATAGGGATTGGGTGAGAGCTAATAAGGATGTCTAAACTAGGACTGAGCACTCAGAGTCACTTTTTCTTAGCACATTCAACTATAATTATTTATTGAATTCATCTCTACCCAGTACAACAGATCATTCCAGATCTCCTTCTGGAGCTTTACAACCTCTTCACTATGGTACTATGATACATTTGTCTTATAAAGGGATTTTTTTTTCTTTTTCTTTTTCTTTTCTTTTAAAATTATGATGGATGTACAATAATTATCCTATTATCCTTTCTGCTCTGGATGAAAACATAGTATAAAATCACTGTGTTTTTTTCAAACTCTGATTTCATTTCAGATGAGAACGCTGTCATTTGCCACCTTTAAATTTACAATTTGTATGAAGGTCTGGGTTGAATTTAATTTTCAGTTTATACAGTATTTTTTACCTTAAAAAAATCTTTACAGTCTATTTTCCAAAATTGATAGATACAGACTCATTTTCTCTTGTACATAATACATGTTCTATCAGGGCATAGACTGACATTTGCATAAATATTCATATATTATTATCTTTATCCAGCATGTGGCAGTTTAATTCTCATTAAATAAAATATATAATGCTCATATTTTATGTGTAGACATTAATTTTGTATGCATATGTGGTGTACGTTGGGCATAAATGTATATGAGCTTGTTTATTTGTGGCTTTTGTATTTGTGTGCACATGGAGAGCATAGTGGTTGATGTTAATGTCTTCTTCAATCTTTCTTCACACTAAGTACTGAGAACACATATCTCAGTTGACCCAGAGATCAGTCAGTGATTCAAGTAATCTAGCAAACCAGCTTGCCCCAGGATTCCTTGTTTCTGCCTTCTGATCAACAATATTGATGCCTTTACCCAACAGCCATTTAAATGGTGTTGGGATCCAAACTCTCATCCGTACCCCATATGACAAATGCTTTACCCACAGTCATCTTTCCACCTCTGTATTCATTCACTATGAACTATGAGCACAATCAAGGAAATGACTTGCACATCACCTTATTAAATATAATGATATAATTATATTAACTATTGTGATTACTCAGATCACTATATTGATCACTTCAGAAATATACATATTCATGGTCAACTCATCTCGAGCTTTAATTAGACATTTGTTTGTTTTATTTTTTAATGTGAATTATTCTATGGAATAAAGTTATGTATTTAAATTTACAGCATCAAGTATTTAGTCTCTGTTATTGACTTCTTTTGCATCGCTTTGCTGAAAACTGAACCCAGCACATTGGGCACCCCAGCCTAGCACCTTCACACTGAACATACTTTTCCATGTTTGTAAAATATTTCTTTTTATTTTATTTGTATACATCATTTACCTGTATATGTCTGTGAAACATGCATGTGAAGTGTCTGCAAAGGACAAAGAAGGGCATCATATACTCTAGACTGTAATGTAAAGATGGGTTGTCAGCTACCATGCAAGTGCTGGTAAAAAACAAAACAAAACAAAAAAACAACCTGGGTTCTCTGCAAGAACAAAACACGCTTTTAACTAGGAAGCCATCTCTCCAGCCCTCTTTTTATTTATTTAACATAGTAATAATTTGAGGTTTACCCGTGTTTTGCTCGTTCTCGTAACATTTATAATTTTACTCATTCATCATATAGACCGTTATCTTCTTCTCCCACTTTTTCTTACTACAAATAATGTGAACATTTTTGCACATATATATTATAGGGATAGTTTTTTGTCTTAAGTTAATACTTGAGGTGATTTTATCATGTTAAATTTGATATTTTTAATATAATCACAGTTTTCTTGTTAGAATATGTCTTATTCCGGAGTGTTGACGAAAATGCTGGTGATTTTCTCTCTTATTTCATAGTGTCTTCTTTTTTGTGTGTGGAGACACTTTGTCACAGTCTTATATTTAATATGATTATATTTATAAATAAGACTGCCTTCAGATATTTTTTTCAAATCAGTGGTGTATAATAATTTTTTAGTTTTCTTTTCTTATTGGATATTTTATTTACTTTTCAGATGCCATCCCCTTTCCCTATTTTCCCTCCCTAGAAAACCCCATCCCATTTCCCCTCCTTCCTTTTGCTTTTGTACCATTTTTGATTAGATACAAGTATTAAGGTCAGTTCTAAGTTGAGGAACTAGCAATATAATAGATGCAAATAGACACAAGAAGTTAAGACAGCTACTTTTGTTAATCATTTAGCAAAAAATGTTACTAATGTGTTGAATTCTTAGTCTTCTACCACTTGAATATACAGAAGAGTTTGAAACAATTAAATTTTAATTTTTATTTATCTCCATATGTAAGTATAATATAATATAAGTTATTCAGCTTTTTAAAAAATTCTTTTCAATCGTTTTTCTGTATTCTCCATTGTCACAATATATGTGCATCTATAACTTCAACACTTCTAGAAGGAGACTAGTAAGATAAAGGAGTCTTCTCATCATATAGTCTACCGCAAATGCAGGCTGCATGTTCAGTGACAGTTGTCTCAACAAACAAACAAGCAAACAACAACAACAATAAAACAAAAACCAAGGTCAAGAGTGACTGTGATAGAGACATGATATTGCTCTCTTGCCTTCACATGTCCATACACAGGCAAAGAAAACTATATCCATGTGTATGTATACAAATAAACATCACAACACACACATACACACACATACACACCAATATGATATGGTTCATTTCATCCAAATTTTGATTCTTTTTATAGTATAAATAGTTTTATAATAATGATGTAAAAGTTGTAATATTTGTCTATTGATATCCTAAACAATTCTAGTAACTTTTTGGATTTTATCAGATTTATAGAAAATCCCTTACTTTTAAAGTGCAGAAAATTGTATTACTTTCAGTCAAATTAAAAACAAACAAACAGAAAACAAAACACAAAGTTCCAGTCTAGAATGATGTCTTAGTGGCTATGAATGAAAACTTTCATACCTGAGGACATGAGGTCAGTTCACAACACTCACATCAGATATTTCCAAATCATGTGTAAATCTAGCTCCAGGCACCCTGATGCTTCTGCATCCCTAAAAACTTGCACTGACGTGCAAATAACAAAACCTGTATGCATGTGTATAATAAAAAAGTAACATAAACATTTTGCATGGGCCCAGGCATATATATAACAGAGCACTGCCTTGTCCAGCCTCAGGGGGAGAGTATGCATCAAATCCTGTAGACATTTGATAACCCTCAGGAAGGGGTATCCTGCCAGGGGTGAGGTGGGGATGTGTGGATGAGCAGAGGAACATTCTCAGACACAAAGGAGAGGGAGGATGTAGTGAAGAAATAGAGGAGGGGGACCCAGAAAGTGGGCCAACATTAGGATGTAAATAAATACTTCTTTTTTTTATTGGAAATTTTTTATTGGAAAATTTTTTTTACATTCAGATGTTCTCTCCTTACCCCCATTTCCCCCCCTCCCTCCCAGGAACTCACTATCCCTTCCCCCCTCCTCCTGCCTCCACGTTGGTGGACCCCCACCCACCCTCCCCTGTACCTCACCTCCCCACCCTCGAGTATCCCCCCCCAGACGTCCAGCCTTCATGGGACCAAGAATCTCTTCTCCCACTTATATATAGCTCCTTGCATATATAACTGGAGCCATGGGTCCCTCCCTAAGCGCTCCCAGGCTCGTGGTTTAGACCCTGGGGACTCTGGTTAGTTGGGATTGTTGCTTTCCTCATGGTGTCACGAATCCTCTCAACTCCTTCTGCCTTCACTCTATCTTCTCCATTGGGAACCCCATGATCAGTTTAATGGTTAGCTGTGAACATCTGCCTCTGAGTATGTCAGACTCTTGCAGACCTCTAAGGAGACAACTATATCAGGCTCCTGTCAGCAGTACATCCTGACATCCACATCAACCTCTACCTTTGGTGACTGCACATAGGATGGATTTCCAGGTGAAATGGTCTGTAGACAGTCCCTCCTTCAGTTTCTGTCCTGCACTGTGTCTCCATATTTGCACCCTTGAGTATTTTTACTCCTTCTAAGAAGGACTGAAGCTCCCCTATTGGTCATCATTCTTCATGAGCTTTATGTGGTCTGTGAGTTGATCTTGGGTATTTCAGGCTACTGGGCTAAAATCCAATAATCAGTGAGTGAATACCATGTATGTTCTTTTGTGATTGGGTTACTTCACTCAGGATGATATTTTCTAGTTCCATCCATTTATATAAGAAGTTATCAAATTAATTGTTTTTAATAGCTGAGTAATATTCCATTGTATAAATGCACCACATTTTTTGTATCCATTCCTCTGTTGAAGGGCATCTGGGTTCTTTCCAGTTTCTGGCTATTATAAATAAAGCTGCTATGAACATAGTGGAGCATATGTCCTTGTTATGTGTTAGAGCATCTTCTGGATATATACCCAGGAGTTGGCTGGAGAGATGGCTCAGCCGTTAAAGGCTAGGCTCACAACCAAAAATACTTCTTTTAAAAAGGAAAAAAAAATGCGCTTGCATAGGTTCACTTCACACATATCATTCACACTGAATGATAATTGAGTAGAGTTTATCACAATAGAAAATTTTCACAGATTTTAGATACATATTTCAGGGTTTAGCCTTTCATTAGTAAGTTTCAGTCTGGCTTGCATAATTTTCTACAGGTAAAGGATGATGATTAGTATTATTAATTTGCTGAGCATATCTGTCAGAAGAGGTTGCTGAATTTTGTTACTTTGTGTTTTAATGTCTACTGAAAAAACTATATGTCTTTTTGTAGCTTTTAGTAGGATAAATAATATCCTTGATCAAGTGCAGCAATATTACTTAGCAAAATATGTTTTCATTAAATTACAAAATCAGTCATATATGTTAATGAAATTTGATGTGATTTTTTTGACAACCTTTTATGTAGGATCAGAAATGGAGTTTTCTTTTTGTTTTTATTTTATATTATTTGGATTTTTTTGTAGAAACTTTCACCTGCAATATATTTCATGTGATATTACGTTATTTATTGTACTCATAAAATGACTCAACAGTTCTCAATTGTCTGAAAAAAATAGAATCAATAATATTATCCTTAAATATTTAATAAAATCTCACAGTAAAATCTAGTCAGCCTACAGTACTAATCATCAATTAATGACTTCTAAAAGAGGAGATTCAGTCTTTTGCAGTGATGAGTCCTCTGATTGGTTTGCCAATAAGAATACACGTATGAGAAACACTTAAGAGACACAGCAGGTTATATTATTTTACATACACACACTCACATACACTATATATACATATGTATGTATATACACATGCACACAATATAATATGTTATATTATACATATATTATATATACACATATATATATATATACACATGTACTTATGTATGTATGTGTTTATATAATAAAGATTTTGTGCAGCTGCAATGATGTGTTGGTGTGAAAAGGAGAAATTAAAAGAGCTAGTGTAGAGTAAAAATAATGCATGTACAGTACTCACATATAAAATTTTCAAAAGTATAAAATCTTTTAACAGTAACATAATTATAAATATCTTACAAAGAACATTTTATGTTTTATGAAAAGATAGGGAGATAGAATAGGGAATGAAATGGTTTGGAAGAAAATGGCCTCCATAGACCCATAGGAAATGGCATTATTAAGAGGTACGGCCTCATCATATAGATTTGGCATTGTTGGAAGAAGTAAGTCACTGAGAATAGGCTTTGAGATCTTAGATATTCAAGTCATGCCAGGTGTGGAAGTCTCTTTGTAGTGCCTGTGAATCCAGATGTAGAACGTTCAGCTACTACCCCAGCATAATGTCTGTTTGTATGTCTCTGTGTTTCCTGTCATAATGATAATGAACTAAATCTCTGTACTCTAAGCCAAGCCCAGTTAAATGTTTTCCTTTATAATAGTTGTTATGGTCCATAGTTTTACAGGAATAAAACCCTAACTAAGAAAGTAGCTAAATCTAGATAAAGCTCTTTCCAAAACTGAAAAATAGATAGCAAGATATAATTTCTAGGTCTTTTGAAACCTGGTGAGCAAACTGGCAGAAGGATAGGAGAAGCAGAGGGGTATTGAAACCCTACTGGAAGAAGAACATAAGCTGACCTGACCACTAACTTCTCCCAGAGATTAGACCATCAACCAAGGAGTGTACCTGGAGGAATCCATGGCTCCAGATACATATGTAGCAGAGGATGGCTTTGCCTGACAGCAGTGGGAGGGGAGGCCTTGGTCTCAAGGTGGTTTGATGTCCTAGTGTAGTGGCATGCTGGAGTGGTGAGACAGAAGAGTGTGGGTGGGTGGGGGAGCACCCTCATACAGACAAACGGGAGATGGAAGGCAGATGTGGGATGAGGGGTTGGTGAAAGGGTAACTGGGAAGTAGGATATCATTTTAGATGTAAGTGAATGGAATGATTCATAAAAAATTAAAGAAAATAAACTCAAGTTGAAAAAAAGTGCATAAATAAATCATTAGAACTGTTTTGCAAACTTATAAAGGAATTATTTATTTATTTATTTATTTACCTTTCAGCCATTGCGCCCTCTGGATTTCCCCTTCTTTCCTCTTTCCATTCTCCTCCTCCTTACCTCGGAGAGGGTGTTCCCCCTCTTCTCCTGCCTCCAGGCATCCCCCTTTCCTGGGGCCTCAAGTCTCTCTAAGATTAGGTGCAACTCCTTCCACCGAGGCATCTTCTGCTGTATATGTGCCATGGATCAGCTTGTGTATGCTGCCTGGTTAGTGGCTCAGTCTCTAGGAGTTCTCAGAGGGGCTAATTAGATGAGACTGCTAGACATCCTATAGGGCCACCCTCCCCATTAGCTTCTTCAGTACTTCCCCTAATTCAACCACACAGGTCCTGGACATAAGTCCACTGTTGGGTGTAAGGATCTGCATCTGTCTCCATCAGCTGCTGGTAAGGACTCTCAGAGGACAGCCATGCTAGGATCCTGTCTGTAAGCATATCATAGTATCACTAACAGTGTCAGGCCTTGGTGTCTCTCCCCCAGCCTCAGAGATAGATCTCAAGTTGGGTCAGTCACTGGACTGCCTGTCCTTCAGTATTTTCTGGAAATTTGTCCCTGCAGTTCTTTTAGACATGACCGATTCTGGGCAAGAAATTTTGACTGTGGGTTCGTAATTCCATTCCTCATAAGGGGATTGTGAAAATAACCCAAAGAAAAATAAAATCATCCACAAAGATTCATTCTTTTTCTACAAGCTAACGAGAAAATTCAGTGGGATCTTTATGATTCTGTATTTATAATTTATTGAAAGTTCATATGATCAGAGAAAGTGAATCATTACCAAATTACTTTTCCATAGAAACATTACCAGGGTGGTATTCTAGTAGACTAAATGAAAAACATTTAAGTACATGTAACACTAGTATGAACTTCCTGAATTTGAGGTTCATTAAAAAGATCACAATATGATGGAATTTTGTCAACATTTCTAGACATATATAAGAAGTTTCAAAATAAGATTTCTAGTAAAAGGCACAACTGAAATTATTAATTCCATGCATAAATTATTTGGTTCTAATATTAGTCAGTTTTGAGTTGTCAATAGACAAGGATTATAGTTTAAACATGATTCTTGTTGTGATTTAAAATATCTACATTGTTTATACAGTATACATATTGTTTCAGAAACATACTGTTTCAAATAAAAAAGTAACAGAAAGGAATTAATTTTTAAATATGAGTATCTTAATACAATCCATGTTTTCACAACCTCCAGATTCCATTCAAAACATTTGTATTTACTATTTCCATCTGTGTTTACCAAGTTTGAAAATCACATAACTTTGTTGTTTAATTATATGTGTAGTCACACTTTAAATTATGAAATGCATAATGAATACATGAAATATGTATGTACTGTGGAGTAACTTGCATGCATCATTTACTACATAGTGAAGCAGATGCACTTTTAATTAAACTTTATGATGTACAATATATGAGTAGAAGAATTATGCTTGAATAGCCAGTTCTATAATCGGCAATGCAGTAGACATAAATGTCCCTATATAATTCATTAAATAACCTCTGCAGGAAACAAATAAAAGAGATATTTGATTTTTTAATGCTCATTTCATGATATAATTTTATATTTTTTTCAAAGAAATGAAATACTGTGCAAACCTTGAAGATGAATGAAAAGACATGGGTAAGCAAGGTCTTACCTACCTGCTACCATACTATTCCTGGCAGGATGGAGTGTAAGCATAAAAACTGAGAGAATCATTTTCATCATGGATGGAAGTATTGGAAAGAACTTCATCTGCACAGTGTGTAGGACATCTGCTCTTGACACATTCTAGAAGAGCTATTTACTCATTTCCAGGTGAGAGACAAGATGCCAACCATCAAGGCAGACTGTAGATATTTAAGAGAACATTTTCAACCAGGAAATGTATAATGACTATTCAGATTCTGCTTCAGCATGAGTACTCTCCAGATGAAACTGTGAATATTAGCAGGCCAGTAGTGTAAATGATAAGTTGATTCTGAGAGCATATGCAAAGTTCAGACTACATTTATACATTTGTGCAACGACAGCAAGAAGAGTGAGAAGGGGTCTGAGGTAGCTCTTCCATCGTGTGCTGGTTCTGAAAAGTAAGATGTGCACAGCTTATGAAGGAAAAGACAAGACTCTTTGTTTCAGTATAAATGTATACGTCTCATTGCAATTTTATTCAGAAAATGCACTGATTTCTCTTAAAGTATTTGCTCCCTTTATCTTCTAGGACCTATCATTCTCTTATCTCCAAGCTATGAGGTCAGTGAACATCATGAGTTTATTCTCAGTTTTTGCTAAGTTGTTGCTACAAAAACTTTACAGGAATGGGATGATATCATACAACATCAGGGATTGCATTTTTCCAATTCAGCTAAGTTTTCAGGTTTTTTGGAGACATTTCCTAGTATTTGAATGTATATCAACAGTATGTGATTTGTTATTGCCAAACCCTATCCTATGATATGAGTGTGCTATTATTTGACAATTTATTCTATAGAAAACATATATATTTTTATAGATTTTAACTTTTGTGTTTAGGAATACAAAGTAAATTTCTCAAAAATATGTCAGGTTTTTGACAAAATTGCTAACATATTTCTAAAACAGGTGTACAATTTGACATTTTCCAGCAATATATGAATTTGCCAAGCTTTCCAATTCCTCTTTAGAATTTGAGGTTTTCAATGTGTTTTAGTCATTATTGTAAGTCTGTAATGTAATTTCTTTGTATTTACAATAATCATTTATTTGATATTAGTTATGGTAAACATGTGTACTTGGCTTTCTACTGTATATCATTTTCAGATTTTCAGTGATGTCACTTTATTTAGTTTTCCCATTTGTCATTGGATATTTTTTGTGTCTTCTAATATTTGTTGATGATGTAATTTTGATATTTGAATTTTATTTCATGTGGGATTGTAAGCTGGTACAACCACTATGGAAAGCAGTCTGGAGGTACCTCAGAAAATTGAACATAGTGTTACCTGAGGACCCAGCTATACCACTCCTGGGCATATACCCAGAAGATATTTCAACATACAACAGGGCCACATGCTCCAATACGTTCATAGCAGCCTTATTTATAATAGCCAGGAGCTGGAAAGAACCCAGATGTCCTTCAACAGAAGAATGGATACAGAAAATGTGGTACATTTACACAATGGAGTACTACTCAGCTATTAAAAACAATGAGTTCATGAAATTCTTAGACAAATGGATGAAGCTAGGAAATATCATCCTGAGTGAGATGACCCAATCACAAAAGAACACACATGGTATGCACTCACTGATAAGCGGATATTAGCCCAAAAGCACAAAATACCTAAGATGCAATGCATAGACTCATGAAACTCAAGAAGAAGGAGGAAGATCAAAGTGTGGGTGCTTTTGTCCTTTTTAGAATGAGTATCAAAAGATTCAATCAGACCTCCCAGGGTCTAAACCTCCAGCCTGAGAACAGGTAAAAATGAAACACCCGTGATGTCTGCTGGTAGAAGCTCTAATCCTGATGCTGGCCTCCAGACTTATACTACTCAGACCTTTGATGGGCCATTGACAAGGACACCAAACAGCTAGAGATTGACATCACTAATCTGAAGAAATCCTCGTTTCGATGTCTGAATTGATCTCCAAAAATTGCAAAGGACTTTATTGGATTTGATTTACTTTTCTACAATAGAAAAGACTGTGTACAGCTCTTGACTGTGTACAGCCCTTAAAGAAGAATGTTGCCCTTACATAAACAAGACAGGGATGGTTAAAGAGAACATGAAAAAGGTCAGAGAAGGCCCAGAGAAATGACAGAGAGAGAAAGAGAAAGAGAAAGATGAGAGCTGGTACAAGGACTGGTTTTCAACCTCTCTATGGTGTCAACCCCACTTCCTCCCATCTTGGGACCATTAACTGGGTTCTTTCTGCTGATTTCTTTTAGTCCTGGGCCTTAAATAGGCTGACTTAACTTTGTGATACAACAGACAGATAATTCGGTAGCAAAACCTATTCAGATACATTATCATAAGTTAGCTATGGAGGACCACGAGACTCAAGATGAGGTTGTTACTTTATCCAGGGTGTTCCTCAAATCCATCTCCACCCAACCTAAAAAAGGAGACTTCCACCCCTAGACTAAGCAGAGAGGGGCTACCCAGAACCCTCTCTCGCGATCTGAATTCTTGCTTAGGCTGCAAGGCTAAGCACTGCAAGGGAATATAAATAAAAGTTTAAAATATCTATCTGGGTTCCCTGAGGGACAAGTCTGACTGCATAGGGGTTGATGTCAAAAGTCTCCCCTCTCCAGGAAAAAGACATCGGGATGGGTATGACCCTCATGCCTCACTGGACAACAATAGGAGGACCTGAGCCATTACAAGGTCCCCTTCAATTATTGGAGGTCAGGCTTCTATCCTCACCTTCGCAAGAATAGAATCGCCAAGGCCCTTCTATACTTAGAGAAGGGAGGAGATGTCAGGAGCAGCCCTACATATACACTAAAAGCCTAAAATTAGCCATAGACCTAAAGTCAGCAATAGTCCTCACATACATGCATGCTAACACCAAGTTTTGGGTCTCTGTGGAAAAACACTGAAACAGCAGGCTATAAGCTATTGTAAACAGGCGGCTTCTGTGGAAATTTACCAGCCCAAGTAGTCATAGGTCTTATAAATAGGCAGCCTCTGTGGACAGTACCAACTTAGATAAGGACAAGTGAATCATAGGCAGAGTCATAGTGACCTGTTCCCTGAACCTACACCCAGCTGATACCCTGTTCTGAAAGGTATCTGTACTCCCCCTGAACACCTATGCTCCGGTGCCATTCCCTTCCCCACATCCTGCCTTTTTGTGTTTATAACCCCTGTGTAAATAAGTAAATTATGATGTGATTTAAATAACCAAATAAATTTAAACATATTTAAAAAAAAGAATTTTATTTCGACAAATAGTTAAAAATATTTTATTTTGGTTTTCAAATTATCTTCATTATATTCTTTCCATGACATCTGCAAAGTCATATAATTCTTGATATTTTCCTTACATATCATAGAAATCGTTAATCTTATCTATAATGCTACTGTTGTAAACATTTCATTGTCTAGTTTGAGATATTGAAATTCTTCACCTTTATTTTAATTAAGGTTTATTCTTTCAAAATTTTACTTGGAAGTCATTAATTGTTTGTTAGTTATTTTTTCACATAATATTTAACAGAGTGTGAAGGTTTGTATTGTGGAAGTTCACTTATGCAAACTTGGCTGTTATAATCACATCTTTAAAAAGGCTCTGTAATCTCTTGATGATATATCTGCTTATTTGTCAAAATAATATACTTACCTGAAGATAGAGTTTGTACACATGATTATAATCTGTATTTAAAGTATGCTTCTCATTACAATGCATATGTATTTCAATTTCTTCTATTAATCTGTGATGATTGGGTCCATTTAGTAATCCAGATGATAATATTATGTCATATTGTTTTCATTAAATCATATTCACATGATATGGTAAATGATACATCTAAGATATTCAATTTTACTTGTGTTCATTTTTTTTAATTTCATGTATTATGCGATTGAATACTATTTCATCTTGCATTTTCATACTTTATTTGTATTTTATTGCATGTATTCATTCAGTGATCAGGATATTACATTATTAAAAAAAAAAAAAAACTCTTATACTCTCCTGTCTTCACTTCAATAAAATTTCAAACAATTCAATAGAATGCAGAGACATAACTGCTTTTTAATTATTTCTGATGATATACCTGTTGATAACACAGAGCATATACAATAGCATTAGGTATCATTATAATCTTTATTTTATTCATAAAAATAATTTAGTAACTTCAATAGAAGGAAGTCTACCCTATCCCCCATATTTTGGGCCTAATATGTTTTTCCCCCTCAATTTGTTATTCTTTCGCTATTCTATCTCATCTATAGCTTCATGTCCCCATATTTTATAAGAATATTTTTGTTTCTTCCTCAAAATAGTCTTAATATCTTTTCATTACCAAAGCTTAGAGAATCTCATTTCTTTGTCGCTTTTCTTGCTCATAAGACATATTTCCCATTTTGATGATTTCCTATTTATATTTCTAAAGAATGACTTCAGGACTATTTTCCTTTTGTTGGATGTTTCAAAAGTTTAATTATGATATGTTTTAACATACCATCTGTTATGCTACAATGTTTACACTACTAAGGACCTTGATGAGTTAATTAAACCATGGATGTAGGATCTTATCCTCTTAAAGTTTCAATTGTTATTTCAAATAGCTTCTGGGTTCTACAGTATCTCTTTTGTCTCTCAGGCAACCAAAGGTAGATCTTTTGTTATAGCATCTTAGCTCCCTGAGGTTCTGGTCATTATGTTATTCAAAGTGTATGTTAAATATTTTTAATGTTGTTTATTGCCTTTTATGTACTTTATTTCTGATGTTCTCTTATGTAATTACCATTGTACTATCCTGCATTTTATTGGTCATTTGTTCTGTCTTTTCTGCCCTTTAATTATACTTTATGTATTATTTTATTTTTAGTACAAAATTTTGTATATACATACATATATATGAATATATATATATTTTTTATTTCATGTATTATGTGATTGTTTGAATACTATTTCATCTTCCATTTTCATATTTTATTTGTATTTTACTGCATTTATTCATTCAGTGATCAGGATATTATATTTCATTAAAAATATTCTTATATTCTCTTGTCTTCAGGTCAATAAAATGTATATATTTATATATAAAATTTTATTTATAAATTATTTTATTTAAAAATTTATATAAAATTTATATATATATATATATATATATAATATATATATGACAGTTTATATTTTTGTTCCTTTTTGTATCATTCAGATCTCATAATATATGATCAGTTTCTCATGGTAATATTTTTCTCAAGCCTATATGAAAATATTTGTCAGATAAGTTTCATATGTCCACCAAAATAGCATGTTTTTATGTACCAGTCTGATGACTGGTATGGACAACATTTACTTAAAATCCTTGTGTTTGAAATTAGGTGAATTTCATATTAGCCTGATAAAGTTCCCACTTGGGTATTACATTGTGACTGGGCTGTGACCACTGTAGTTTTGTCCATGGTATATTGTTTATAAAGAAGAAGTTCTGTTACCAAAGATTTTAAGTTATCATTCTTATTTCTTCATCATTGTCTAGAGAGATCAGTTTGTGACTAAAGTATAAATGATCTATGTTGGCATTTCCAAGATAATAGATAAAATCCAGGATACAAAAGGTACAAAGCAAAAGTAATTGTTTTAGTTATATTTTATGTCCCTTACACCTCAAATTGTCAGCTGTCTTTTTTTCTATAGATTTAAAAAATTTCATAAGTTTGTTATGTGATATTTTTTCTTGTCATACATAGAAGATTCAGTAGTGTCAAATGCATCTTATTATATATAATATATTATTATATATATATATATATATACTCTGAGCCTGAATGTGGAATATTTTCCATTAATCAATTTACAAAATCAACCTAAGTGTCTCTCAAAATCCAAACTTAAGAAAGGGGTAAATTAAGTATCCTTGTCTTAGATTATGAGAAAGTTGCACATTTTTTTATCATATTACCCAAACTTACTGTGGCATATGGGCATCAAATTATATATTCTAATGTGCACTGCTCTGGTTACTGTCAAGTACAGTAGAGATCTTAAGCAGTCTAACTGAAACAATTCCGTATATAATGAAACACACACTAACCAGTACTAGTCTAAATCTTTATGTATATAAAAATATGTCAAATATCCTACAGGTGTCTTTAAACTTTTTTCTAATTATTATGACAATCATTGTAAATTTCAAAAGTAACACTACTCTAATGATATTTGTCATGAAACTTGGGATGGCCCCTAACTCTTGAACCCTGAACCTCCTTCAGATAATTTGAATATTTTATAGAGCATCATTGTTGTTCCAGATACCTAGATAAATCAGTTTGTATCCTCAATACATTAGAAACATTTTTTTGCTAGATTGTTAACAAAAATAGTTGTCTTAACTCCTTGTGTCAATGCTATTGCAGAAGCAGTGGTGCTAGCAATTGATGAAATTAAAGATGTTATACCAGAAATAATCAAGCCTGCTACCCTCTTGCTTCTGCTTAAAGTCTAACTTACTTCTTCCAGCACTTTCAAGCTTTTTTCAGGGAATCAAGGATTTCTAATACTAAAGGCAGTAAGACAAATGCTGGTTGATAGACACCCATAACTAATACCTCTCTGGGTAACACATGTGTTAACTTTGCATAGTGAGATTATGTATTTCAAGAATGCTGCTCTGTTGACTTTTGATTCTTCAGATAATACTGATAAAATTATCCATGGCCTGAGATCAATATTTCCATTTTGTTCAAACTTCCAGAATGGCATATATAGTTTGATCAGGCTAGCCCTTCTTGTCCTGGGAATACTTTTATTCCTGTCCATCATATTAAAGCTTGTCTCTAATTACATCAACAGGCTGACAGCCAAAGTACATGACTTGAAACTGATAATGGACTCCCAAACAGCGTTTTTAATTTAACAGCTGGCAAGCCAAGGACAGGTAAGATTCATTCACAGAGCCTTACCAACTTAAGACATAAATGCATTGCTTTTGATAATGCATATTCTATGAAGGGTAAGGAAGGCATTCTTGTCAGAACAACCTAAGACAGGCTCAGTCTTCTTAATGAAATAAAAAAGGGGTGAAGTGGAGAGCCTTTGGGGCTGCTTGGCAAGAATATGACATGGGCCAAGGACAAGCAATTGGGCTTCATGCAGGAATCAGACATTAGACTAGAACAAAGAAGCAATTTCTGGTAGGAATCTTAATCTTGGGCTACAACAAAGAAGTAATCTAAGACAGAAATCTAAATATTAGGCTAGAACAAAGAAGTAATTTCAGACAGGAATCTAAATTTTAGGCTAGAACAAGAAAAGAGGCTTCAGACATGAAAATGCTCTTGGGGTAGGACAGGGAAGTAGGCTCAGATACTTTGGTCATCCTGATAAGCATTTAGAAAAAGTGATCATGAGAGTGTTCATGTAATTGGGTTTAATGCCTTGCTATTTTTTGACTATTTATGTTTATCATATTGCTTGTTCCTTGACTGTTTGCAACTATTGTATGCTAGACCCTCAACCTAGAACTGACCTTAATACATGCATGTAATCAAAATGGTATAAAAGCATAAAGGAAGAGGGAGTATAGGATGGGTGTTTGACGGGGGAGGAGATGGAGAAAGGATGACATCTGTATTGTAAATAAATGAAATATCTAGTTAAAAAAGTATGTCACATGTTATAAACATATAAAATGCTATGAACTTATTAATTAAACCAAATTCAAGTGTAAAATTATAAGTTAATGAAAAATCAAAAATATTTAGAAAAGTATTAACACATGGTTTCACTTTAGAATTTACAAAATTTTCTTAAACTTTGAGTGTCATAGTAATGTCTAGTAGAAAAAAATCTTACTTTGAGCATAGAAACTATCACATTAAAATGAAAAAGTGGGAGAAAAAAGAAAGAACAATTATATGAATTGGGTAACTACTTGTGGATTGTATAGAAAAAATAAAACCAAACAAAAATTGTTGTGACCTTAAATGTCTCATGCTTCTCAGAGGACCCTTAATACCATCAACTTTGTAGTCAAATTAAGAAAACCAAGATCAGAATCTATTTTCAGCTTATACTGTTATAGTACTTTTTAATAATATCTTCCATTATATATCCTTTCTTTTATTAGAGAACAAGAAGACAAAAAGCCCACTGACCATCATTCTCCTTAACATTTACTCTCTGTACTGAAGCCCACTGGACCATTTTTGCTATAATTTAATTTCAGACAGTTTGATGATCCTGGAATAAATCAATGATCTTGGTGCCAACCAAATTACTTCTGTTTCTCCCATGTCTTCATGGAAGGTCATTGAGATGTTCAATATATTCTACAAATGTGTGGGGGCCACAATAACTCACATTAGCTATTCTAAATAGCTATGTTTTCTGATGCAAATGTGTTTATCTATCAAGGGGAACTGTCAAGTAAAACTTTGAACAGAATATTGTTGACAATTGATCTTACTTGCTAATGCCAATGGACACAGCTGACAAATTGATCAAAAATGACTATAATGATCAAATAGCATCATTTTTCTGAGTAAAATGTTTTCAAATACAGACTACAGCAGATGCTAGTTATAAAAGATATATAATAATGGGTATTAAGGAATTTAATAAAATGATACTTAGTAACATGATTTGATTTATCTCCACATACATCTTTCAAGAAAATTGTTTACATAAAAGTTCACATTTAATATATTCTAAAACAAAACAATTTCTAGGCGATAAAATTGACAGACTGTTAAAAATTAAGGCTTTGTCAAATACAACTGAATAATATTTCCTGAAATGAATCATCAGGACCCCTGCTTTCTAATGTTTTGTCAGTAGTACAAAATATCTGAGGTCTAGTTATCTCCAAGATATTAATTGTACTATTCCACAACTATATATAACTTGTAAAGCTGATTGTTATTCTTATTCAAAGGATGTACAATGTGAGGAGTACTTATCATTCTCCCCCCACACCCCCATAAACCTATTTAGTCCCATCCTATATTGTAAAAGCTAGGAGGAGGCCTCCAGTTCACCATCAGCTTACTTTCTCTAAGCCCAGGATCTTACACTCAAGTTCTTGGAGGCAACCAAGATCGATGAGGTATTATTTTGTGGGTCTTGTAGATTCCCTGACTAACAATTCAAAGGGAGCCATTAAACATTCTACAACTTCTACTGTGGTTTCAATTTGATAGTTTATGGCCTCTGAACAGAATAATTCTCTACCCAACCACACTGCCAAGTGTGGTCATTTCAATTAAATATATTTTGTTTATGAATTTTAACAAAGCTTATAACATAGTAGGTTCTTGGGAATAATCAAAGTAAAGTTAAGGCATGTTCAATAGAATGGAACTTATGACTGGTATTGTATCCTTACAAAGGATACAATTTACAATGCATGTAAATAAACTTTTTTCAGGGACCAGTTCCATTATAAATTGTCCATCTCTATTCATGTGTTTCTTTATATACCAAAAACACTAAAGGTGATCTGAATTTGAGAAGTGAAAAGTTTGGGTAGAAATGTAAGGAATTGGAGGAAGAAAGGAGAGGTGTGTATGATCAAAATATATTAAATTCATGTATGATATTGTTAAAAACATAATAGAAGGGTTAAAAACTAAAGCTCTATGAAAGGGGAGAATTTTTAAAAGCCGCAGCATGATCTGGCTACCTGGACCACCTCCATGTTCCTGCATTAGAAGGGGTCAGAGTCCAAGGAGGCCTCAGCTAGACCCATGAGACATTAGTGTGGTGGCAGTCTCTGCCAGTCAACTCCATGGAGACCATGCCCCAAAGCATGGTCCTTGGGCCAACGATGCCATCCTCATAATGATCGGCTGAGCCCCAGACAATAACTGCCATGCTCGCAGTACCCGGTAGAATGAAGACGCTTAAAGATTATCTAATAGATTTACATATTTAGAAATGCTCAATACACAAGCTGTCCACACAATTAGAGTTGTTACCCAATATTTAACCTTTTGATATGAATTATTACCAGAGCCTGCTAGAGACCCAGCAGTCTTCCTCCATGTTGCTTGCCTCTTTCCTTCCCTTTTTCTCCTTCGTTTTTCCTCTCAACTCCTTACTCCATCTACCTCTTCTACTGCCCAATCACCAAGCTCCACTGCAAATACAATGTAGCAGGAAAATATCTACAGCCCTATAAATTAATTAAAATAGCTCATTGACGTTTATGTCATAATAACTCACTCCAAAAAGAGAAACTTTCATAGCAGTTTTCTCATCCTTCTGAATAAGTATGGTACAATTATTTTTTATTATTTAATTTTTTGTTACTTACCAACTCTACATCCTGCTCACTGACCACCTCCTGCTTACTCCCTCCCAAAAGCCTTCTGCAATCTCCCTCACTTTCTCTTCTGAGCTGATGCAGTCAACCCTGGTTATCTCTCTAACTTGGCACTACAAGACTCCGTGAGACTAGGTGTTTCCTCTCATACTGAGACAGACAAGGCAGAGAAGCTAGAAGAACAAAATCAATCTACAGGCAATAGCTTTGGAATAGGTCCCTCTTTAGTTGTTCAGGACCCATATGAAGACCAAGCTACACATTTGCTACTTATGTGCAGAGACCTGTGTATGGTTTTTGGTTGGGGTTCAGGCTCTGAGAGTCCCAAGGGTCTAGGATAGTTGACATTGTTGGTTTTCCTTTGGGGAAATAATCCTTAGGGGCTATAATCTTTCCTCCTATTCTTCCATAAGAGTCCCCAAATTTCATCCACTGTTTGACTGTTGATGTTTGCATCTGTCTGAGACAGTTTCTGAGTAGAGCCTCTAATTAGACAGCCGTGTTAGTCTTCTCTCTGCAAGCATAACAGAGTATAAGTAATACTATCAGGGATGGTGCTTACCCCTGGGATGGGTCTCAAATTGATTGGTCTTTACTTCAGTCTCCACTTTATCCCCAGTGCCTCTATTTTCTGTACACAGGATAAATTTTGGGTTAACGTTTTCTTGTGGGAGGGTTGGTGTGTCTATCGCTCCACTGGGTTTCCTGCCTGACTACAGGAGCTGGACTCTTTTAAGTTCCATATCTCCAATGCTGTGAGTCACACATAAGGACATCTCCATTGTTTCTTGGGTGCCCCCCCTTATCATTTGTCTCATCCTGCAGATGCCCCACACCTCCCACATCTGTCAGTTGTAGATTTCCACTCATTCTCATGGACATCTGTCTATCTCTTTTGTTCCTCCTCACACCTAAACACCCCTATTCTTCTCCCCATCTCCTCTCCCTCCCAGTTCCTTCCCTCCATTTGCCTTTTATGACTATTTTATTCCTTCTTCTAACTGAGATTCAAACATTCTTCTGTAACTTCCTTCTTGTTTAGCTTTTTGGGTCAGTAGAGTATAACATGAGTATCCTATATTTTATGACTAATATCAACTTATAAGTGAGTACATACCATACATATCCTTTTGTGACTGGATTAACTCAAAATGTTATCTCAGGTTTCACCAGTTTCCTGCAAAACTGATGATTTTTTTGTTTGTATAAGTTGAATAGTATTCCATTGTGTAGATGTACCATATTTCCTTTATCCATTGTTCAGTTGAGTGACATCTAGGTTCTTTCTAGTTTCTAGGTATTATGAATAAAGCTGCTAGTGAACATAATTGAGGAAATGTCCTTATGGGATGATGGAACATCTCTTGGGTATATATCCAGGAGTGGTATATCTGAGTCCTGAGGTAGAACTATTCCCAATTTTCTGAAAAACTGATAAATTGATTTCTAAAGACTCAACGAACAATGAAACTTCAGACTGATTTCTCTTATAAACATTGGTGAAAAACACTCAATAAAATACATGCAAAAGAAATTCAGGAACACATCAAAGACATCATGTATCATGATAAAGTAGGGTTTGTCTAAGTGATGCAGGAATAATTCACTATACATAAATCTATCAACATATTCCAAGATATAAACAAATGAAAACAAAAAAAATCACATGATCATTTCATTAAATGCTGAATAAACCTTTGATAATATCTGACACCCTTCCTGTTAAAAGTATTAGAGATATCAGAGATATAGGGCACACATATCCACTTAATCTAAGCAAGATACAGCAAGCCAAAAGCTAACATCAAGCTAAGTGAAGAGAAACTTAAAGCAATTCCACTAAAATCAGAGACAAGAAAAGGTTGCCCACTTTCTCCCTATCTATTCAATATAGTACTTGAAGTTCTAGCCAGAGCAATAATACATCTAAAGTAAATTAAGGGAATACAAATTGGAAAGGAAGAAGTCAAAGTATCGTTACTTGTAGATAACCTAATAGTATTCATAGTAACACAAAAATTTTTTCCAGTGAACTAAAACAGCTGGTAAACACCTTTATCAAGATTCAAGTCTTAAACAATGAGAACAATTCATCATAGAGCAGCTCCATGGATAAAACAAAATTTTTCTGTTAAGTGGCAACTTCCAGTAGATTGATATCTAGGGTTCTTCCCTTTTAAGTCTCACATCATATGAAAGATGGTAGAAAGAGATATAGTATAGAGATTACAAAAAGTTATAATTTTCTCATAGTTTAAAATAGAGGAAAAATAGAGGAAATATATGTTCTTCAACAATACATTGAAAGCTTAAAAAACATATTTTTTCAGACATCTCATTAGAATGGTACCATGCACAATTTCCACACACATCAATGTGTGACATTTTAATGCAAAACATATGAAAATATACTCATCTACCCACCAATAATGGACACAAAACAGTCCTAAGTACAAGTATAATCAAAGTCTAATTTGATGAGCCAATATATTTTATTGTGGTTACTTAGAAGAATATAGATGTGGAGTTGTTTATGGGAGGAGAAATGACTCAATGACATCCAAAAGAGCAAAATAATACTCAGTAAAGCTGGAAATCTGGATTCACTATAACTACACTCACAGGCAGCTGAATGGGTTAAGGATTTTCTCCTAGAGGTCAACTATTCTCTCTGAGACTCCCATGCTTGTATGAGCACTCCTTACAATTCAATATGCTTAAAAAGTGAAAAGTCCAGTGAATATGCTTAGTTTCAGGGACTTCCTGAGTCCTTTATGTTATTTGCTTTATGAGCTTATTGAGTTTTCCTACAAGATAGAATGTTTCACTTCATTATAGAACACCATACAGTTTTACATGTTTCAATAACAAACATGATATTCCACAGCCCCTTAGTGTACCCTATTGTTTAATTATTTCTAGTACACTGTATCCTAAACAGATTCCCTCCAAGATAGAACAATTTAATTTTAGAGGAAACTGCTACAGAGCCATCTTCTCTGAACTTATTCTAGAATATAAAATTGTAAGAATGCATACCTCTGGCATTTCTAAGGTTAGAGAACATAGTTACCTCCAATGACAGCAATAGTAAATTGAAAATAACCAGAGGAATAAGAATGTATTATAATTCTTTCATAGATAATGATTTAATATATACTTTATCATCAAGATTTATTAGTCCTCCAAAAATATTCACCAAGCCTCCTTTGTAAAATTAGACACAGCAAAGTATCTGTAAATAAAGAATTGGTACATAGTTGATTGAAGCTGGTAGTTTGCTGTTGTACTTTAAACGATCTGACCTAAGACCTGGCAGGCAATTAGGCATAAGTAGGCAAATATTGTAGTTGGTTGTAAATCTGAATGAAAACGTGACTATCAACTATTTTTTAAACGCAAAAAGAAATCAAACTTCAAGCAAGAAAACTTAGTTTCTAATCATATTTTACTTTTACTGTATTATATAATTGATGTTTTTTTAACTAATTTAAAGTTATTTGGAAAATAGGGAGGTTAATATATCATGATTGGAATGGATTTCATTTTTAATAATTGTTTTGCTGGACAACTCTATTTATCTGAATGTCAAAGAAAAGCATGGAAGCTTCCAAAACAGTGAAATAATGGAGAAAAATGAATAAATGAGTTCAAAGATCCAGGGGATACATATCCACAAGTAAAGTTGAATTTTTTACTTCTAATATACTGAACTGCTTGGAATTCTCACAACTTTTACTCTTTTTATAGCCTGTTTTCTATATTGAGAATGTCCTTTGTTCCTCAACCATTTGACTTTACCTGTATCTAACATTGATTCATCTTCACATTGATCCTTTATTTTCAGTTTGAAGTACATTTGTATTTCTGTAGTATTGGAGCAAAACTCCATCAGAGCAGGCTTTGTTGAAAATGGTAATACATTTTGATTTTACACTAAACATTGCTGTGTCCTTTCTAGTGCATCTCTCCAGCATCTAATCCAGAATGTTTTATTGCATTGACTTAGTGGAAAGTAAATTTGTCCTGTCAGAAACAAATCTGTCTGTGGAACTGACCTGGAATTATTCCCCTTCATCTATACTTACAATTAGAAAATTTACTTTTTTCTGTTATATTCCACATTTCACGTAGTTCCTTTCATGCATTTTTGAAATATTGTTTTCATATTCTTGTCTGTGTATATCTAATTCTTCTATTTTATCTTCAAGTTCTGATATATAGTCTGTGTTCAGTTAGATCATTCTCTTTGTAAGATGATTTCAATTTTGTCTTCATTTCAGGTTAAGTTCTTGAGCATTTCTATGTCTTTACTGAACTAAGTTTTCAATACCTGAATTGTCTTAGTATCTTCATTCATCTATGTGTTGATACCTGACACTGGTAAGATGGTCAAAGACCATGAATGGATAGACCATGAGACTAGGGGAAAAAAATATTATTATTCTGCTAAAGGAAAAGGTATAAAATGATTCTTAAATTAATTATTTTTACCAATATGTAAATGCCTCATTCAGCCATCTTCTTGCAATAGGTAAGAACTAACTCAGAAACCTCAGCTAGACAATAGGTAGTGAGTGATAGAAATTGGAGCACTGAGTCCTAAATGGGATATCTTCATCAAACACTCCCAGGGCTCAATGACCTATGTGGAAAAGGAGACGGTTGTTAAGAGACAGAGGAGAGGGATGACTTTAAGGAAACTGTGTCTTCTAGACACAGGAGGACTGATGCACACATGACCTCACAAAGACAGGTTCAAGAAAGATGAGGTCCTAGCACTGATAGGAGAAGGTGGGCATAGACTTCTAACTCTAGCTAAGTGCTTACAAAAGAAAAATAAGTTTTCTCAGATTGAGTCTTACGGGATATATTACCTTCACTTCAAGGTAGGTCCAATATCTAGGAAAATCTACCCAACACAAACAAACACAATGGTATTTTTGTGATTTTTGTTTCAAATTGCCTTGTTTAGGAATTTTTGGTGTTATTGTTTTTGTTGTTGTTGTGTTGGACTGGATTTTTGTCTGTATGTTTTGGTTTCAGACTTTGTGGTTTTCTGGGTATACCTGTGAGGAATTTATTTTTTTATTAAGTAAATAAATTGAAATGGGAAGACTCACTTTTAACTTGGATCTTCTGCAGTAGAAAGCTCCACCTTTATCTGACCCACACCTACTGGCAGTCTATATAAATGACATGGGAGAAGTGTGGCCTCGTTAAAGTAGGTGTGCCTTGTTGGGGGAAGTATGGCACTGTGGAGGTAGGCACTGAGATCTCTCCTCCTATGCTCAGATTCAGCTCAGTTCAGAGGAAACCCTCCCCTGGTTGCCTATTTAAGACAGTGTCCTTCTGCTGCTTTTAGATGAAGATATAGAACTCTCCATTCCTCCAACACCATGTCTGCCTGGATGTTGCCATGCTTTATGCCATGAAAATAATTAAACCCCTGAAACTGAAGCCAGCTCCAATTAAATATTGTTCTTTATAAGAGCTGCCTTGGTCATGGTGCCTTTTTACAAAAATGAACATCCTAACTAAGACACTCTCCCTTTTGCTGGTAAGTCCATTACTTCACTAGCATTAGAGCACACACTTAGGAGATTTAGTATATACTGAAGACAAGATTTCACATCTAGCCTTGTGGATTGAACAACTACCAGATCTTCAGATTTCCATTACAGAAGGTCAATGTATCATGGCCATAGCCTGTAAGCTACTCTAATAAATTATAATTAAATATTTCAGTTCTGGTCCTGTACAGAATCATAACACAGATGCTCAGTGTTATTTGACATTAGAGAAACTGGATAGTTCTAATTAATTAAATACCATGTGGGTAAGACAAATGGTTGGATCTTCTTTGGCTGTTGCATGTTTGCTACCTGATCTATGCCTGGGATTATGTAAATAGTATGGGTAAGCTGGGATCTTGGGCACACATTTGATAGTAAGCTGCCACACAGGCTGTACAATAGAGGTTAGGTTAATAATAAGAGGTTGTGCAGATACTTTTCTAATGATCTGAAAGGCTGAGCAGGTATACAAGTATGCATTACAATTTAAGCCTAGATGCTAAAAATAGGATATGTTGGATAGGGCCCATGGAACTCATCAGAGTGGACCAATGCACAGGAATTATGGCCTGGACCATGTTAGAATGTTGTATATGGTATGGTGGACTCCTGTCCAAAAGTCTTACTAGGCTGGAGTGATGCTTAGGTTTTGTGAGTAGGACTAAGCTTGAAGTTGAGAAACAGCACATTAGGGACTCCCTTATTTCAGACCATGTACAGTATATGCAAGTCAAGACTAAGTTTGGCAACTGCTGAGAATGCAAAGGGTAGAAGCTTAGTTTAGGGAAATTCACCAGACTAGACCAAGGCACACAATGTACACCTGGGCTAGGCCTCCTGGTGGAATATGGTACAGTCAGTGTAAAGTGAGGTTGGCTACTACACAGAAACTTGAACTAAGCACTAAGCACAGAGGTTTAGAATACCACATCAGGGCTCACAGATTAAACCAAGTCATGGAATGTGCTACCAAGGTTAGGCCTGCATGTTACTTCTGTCTGATCAATTTTTAAGACAGTATCTATTTATGTGTTCCTTACTGACCTCTAACTCATAATCCTCATGCCTGATCTTTCAAGTGCTGAGACTATAGGCTTGTAGCACCATAAATGTTTAGAGTACTTAGAAGTAGTAATAAAAATTTAAATATACGAAGAATGTTAGCAACATAGACATATAATTATCAAAATTCACCAAGTTTAAGAACTGTATATGTTTCTGAGTTATAGAATATAATTCAATAAAAAAAATCCAGTAAATATGTCTAACATGTTATTTAATCCCTTAGCAGGTTCAAAATTTGACTCAAAATTTTAAATTGGGTACTAATAAGCAACTAATATTCAGAATTATATTACTACTTCAATCAGTTCCATGAACAATCAGCTTTCAATTTTTCTACTTTCTGAAGTAAAAATAGGTAAAAAACAACATAATTTTCTACTAATTTTTCTTAGCTTTATCCAACACATTGAAAGCTTGTTGCTATCTTTGTTGTTGTTGTTGTTGGCTCAAACAGGTCAACTCAGCCCTGTCATTTATAAAGTTTTCCTTTGGTCTCTCTATCATTGTTTCCTAGTGGAATAACAAAATTGACTTTTCAAACACATATCATAATATTGAGATCGTGACTCATAGCTACAATATCTGAACTATGGCATTACAAGAAGTAGAGTCAAGAGTAAAATGTCAGCCTCAGATATGTAATAGTAAGCTCAAAGAATACTCTGAGCTCTATCAGAGTCTGTCTGTTTCAATGAAGAACAGAGAAAACCCTATTATATCACCCATAGTTTCTCCTGCAAACCATCCATTGGCATCTGCTTAAATAAATCAAAGAGAGGAAAAGAACCTGTACCATACCTTGCACCTCCACTTCCTACCACCCTACTTCCTTGATTTTGTCTTTTACATTGTTGACCACAACCCCCATTAAGATATAAACTGATGCCTCTATGCTCAGATTTGTATGAACATTACTTTTTCATACAGACAACCTCGGAGCACATAGTAGGCTCTCAATGACAGATTGTATAAATGACAAGCAGATGCATATGCATTTGGCATATCACTTCTTTCATTGATTTGCATCCAGAAGCATCATGGTCTCTCAGGAGTTGTTCCAGCTCAAACAGCAGCTTTGCAAGCACCAGTTGCTTTTCCAACCTAATTAGCATTACTTACAAAGGAAATGTAGAGCAGCCCAGTGCAAGTGTAAAGAAAGCATTAATCAACTTGAGTGCAAAGCTTATAAAGCAGATAGTAACAGAATCTACTTCCCTACTCCTTTAATTATTCTGGCAGCCACAAACAGAACAAAATGATGAGAAAGAACTGAACTGCTCAAAGAGCACCGCAGTGATTGTGTCCCAAGGAAGTCATTCTTTCTCCCATTTCATCCAAGTTTTTGGCACCTCCACCTTACAGAGTTCCTCCAACTCCATATTCATCTACATTTATAGTTCTAAATCTTTGAGAAGTGAACACAGTATCTCTAGAGGGGAACATGTCTGCATACTAACATTTAACAGCCTGGCTTATTTCAATTAAATGAAAATAAAACTGTATTCAGTGTTATTCAGGAAGAGAGGGAAACAAAACTGAGCAAAACAATGCAATAACTCACCTTAATACTTAACTTTATATTTTATGCTCTTCTAGCTATTAGTATTCTTCATATTACTTGTTAAGTCTACTTTCAGAGAGAGATGCATGTATTATTTCTGCATAAATACAATGTGAAAACTAGTCAACCATTTTACTCAATGTATCCATTAATGAAAAAAAACAGTACATTTTTAAAACAGTTGAAATTAGAGCTTAATCCTAGACATTTGTATTCTCTCCAGGACAAAACCATTTGACTCCTGCGATTAAGGATCATTTGCATTGTTGTAACACAAATGTTTCTACAGGTTGACTTTTATTTCTGTCATTGTTTAGCTGCTAATCAAAGACAAATTTGCACAACCCATTTGATTCACATAACCTCTAGAGGACCTACTAAACAATAGTAATTGTTTAGCTCATTTCCACGTAATGGGCAAATTTTCCTGATGTTAAAAATAATGAAATTAACACACTGAACTCTAACTTTGCAAGTTGAACTGAAAATGCTTTGAGCATGACAATAATTTGTACATCTGTTTGATGACAGAGACTGTCCCTGTAGAGGGGATCAGCCATGTAGTACCTTCTAAGCTACTACAGTCCTAATAGAAGCACCAGCATACAGTGTGGATATGTGCTATGACTAAGATCTAAATCAGGAACTAGGATTCTATGTATAATTTTGCTTGACTGTTGAACTCAAAGACTTACCTTTCACACTCAAATACTCTTCTTTTTTTTTTTTTATTAATATTTATGTATGTATTTATTTATTTTACACTCCAGATTTTATTCCACCTCCAGTCCACCGTCTGAACGCTTCACATCCCACACCTCCTCCTGGCCCCTGTATCCATGAGGATGTCCCCACCACCATCACCCCACCCAACCAGACCTCTAAACTCCCTGGGCCACCAGTTTTCTTGAGGGTTAGGTGTATCTGCTCTGACTGAATCCAGATCCTTTAACTCTATCAACCCTGCCCTCAAAAGTCTATAAATAAAAGGAAGTCCTGTTGTTACTAGGGTGGCTGTTTGTCTCCACCATTCTCCATCTTCTTCTGCTACATTTCTAAAGAGTATGATTACCTGGAAAACGTCCCAGCAATTATCTATACCCACTAACACTCCATCCAGGTTTTCTTTTCTTACCTACCAGTATTTTTATGATGCAAAACAAAAACAAAACAATCTTACATATTTTCCTCTGGGTTTTCCTTTGAGTCAACTTTTAAAAAATGTACTCTCTAGAGGCACTCTTTTTTTTCTTTTCTTTTTTTTTTAAGTAAAACCATTTTGCTCTTTATTGTTGCTTTGAAGCTACCATTTATCATCAGTTTTGACTGCAAAAATGGTAGAAAAGCAACGGGAAAAGGGCTACAGGAATTCTTATTTACATTTATTGTTTTCCATTTTTCATTTTCGTGTGTCTAAATCCTGAATGTTCTGCTAGCAAAGAGAAACTGTCTTTCCTATTTGGCAAAGTGAACTCATTGAACAATGCCATATACATTGTGTGCTACTGTTCTTGCAGTTGCACTAAAACATATAAATATAAATCTCTGCATTCTCAGGAGATTGCTCTTTCAATATTTTACATGCTGCTTGGCTTCCCAGTGAGCATTTGGATTTTACAGTTCTTTGTGTTTGCAAATTAAGACATTTTTAGAATTGAAATATACTTACATCCTAATGGCTTACAGAATGTAACCACAAACTGTACAAAAACATTTAATTAAATAGTAACATAAATTAAGTATTTCTTGTAAGCAATTTGGAAAAAAAAGAGGAATAGATCCTGAAATAAGTTTTTGAACACCACTATTTTTTGTTCAGTTTTTTTTTTTATCAGTCTAACATCAACTGCCATCATTCCATGTCACAACACTCCAGGAACAAATTCTCATGTTCTTTTATCCAAAGAGAAAATATTCTTAGAGCATATAAGTACAAATGGCAACTCATCCCTCAAAGAGACTAAAAGATAATTTATTCTGGTGCCAAGTATGAGGGCTCCTGTTCTTTAATCATAGATTCATATTACCAAAGTTCAATTTTCTAAAGTTAAAATGGTTTTCTCCGATTTTTTTTTTTTTGATTTTTCGAGACAGGGTTTCTCTGTATAGCCCTGGCTGTCCTGGAACTCACTCTATAGACCAGGCTGGCCCCGAACTCAGAAATCCACCTGCCTCTGCCTCCCAAGTGTGGGATTAAAGGCGTGCGCCACCACCGCCCGGCTTTCTCCGATTTTTATAGTTATAAAATAAAAGTCATATGTCAGGGCTCTTTTCAAATACTATGTTAGAAATCAGTATGTAAGTTATAGAAAACAGCAGATTCTCTACAGTTGGGTTTTGATGTCTGCTTACCATCTTAGCTTTGGGGTTGATGGAAGGGAGCTATTTTCTAAAACGTTTCACCTGGGAGTAAGAAGCATGTTAGGGCAAACAGAGAGGTGGGCCATTCATAACTAGTAAGGATGCAAAGAATATACAAAATAATTTGGTCATTGGTCTTCAGTACTCTACCTCCCCTCAAAATTACAAAGTACTGAGCAGTCAATTGGTTTCATAGGATCTTTAGGATGTCATTGTTTTCTCTATGACTTTCAGTTGAAAGGTATTGTATTCTTTTCAGGATCAAACAAATAAAAATGTTAGATTGACAGTCCATAAGGACATAGATCCAAAACACCTACAGTAGGGTCAAAAGTCATCTCGAGTTGAGGCTCACATAATTAATCCCTTTTAATAATATCTGTTCCATTTATTTTATATTTAATTTTTCATTGTATACTTATTATTCAGTCCTTATGATATAATTATTATTTCAGTTTAATCCAGATAGATGTGTTTGTGTCACCGAGTAAACAGTGCATGGATTACTCATTATGTCTTCATACACCAATAACAGAAGATGACAATGAGGTATTTACATGTGTTAAAGCATACTTTAAAAGTTATGGATGGTAATATATACATAATCTATTGTAAGTAAATACAACTGTCCTCAAAATGATAAAACATGCCAGCTGTGAAATCTGCTGATTGTAATATCTATACTACATTTTTACTCTTCCATTTCAAAACAACTTAAAATATATTACGAAATCTAAATATAAAAGAGCAATAAAAATAACACCTATGCTTGACAAAGAAGCCAAAACCATATAATGCAAAAGGGAGAGCATCTTTAACAAATGGTGCTGGACTAACTGGATGTCTGCACATAGAATATAAATAGATCCTATATCTGTCAAGCTACACAAAACTCAAATACACATGGATCAAAGTCCTCAACATAAAACCAGACACATTGAATCTAATAGAACAGAAAATGGGGAATAGTCTTGAACTCATCATAGAAAAGACAACTTCCTGAATAGAACTCCAGTGTGTCAGGCAGTATGGTCAAGAATTCATAAATGGAACCTCATGAAACTGAAAAGTTTCTGTATGTCAAAGGACACCAAGGACAGCTTACAGATTGGAAAAGACCTCTTCATTAGCACTATATCCAACATGGCTAATATCCAAAATACATAAAAAACACAAGAAGTTAGACACTGAAAAGACAAGTAACCCAATTTTAAAAATGGGATAAAGAGTTAAACAGAGAATTCTCAGTAGAGAAACCTCAAATAGCTGAGAAGCTGCTAAAGACATTTTGAACATCTTTAGTTATCAGGAAAATGCAAATCAAAACTACTCTGCAATTTCACCTTACACTCATCAGAATGACTAAATAAATATTTGAAGGACAGCACATGCTGTCAAGGTTGTTGAGCAAATGGAGCCTCCTCCAGTGCTAATTGGAGTACAAACTTGCACAACAACTCTAAAATTTGGTGGCTTCTCAGGAATTAAGTAATAGTTTAACATCAAGACTAAGATATGCCATTCTGGGCATATACCCAAATGATGCTTCACTATTCCACCAGAAAACTTGCTCAACTATGTTCATAGTAGCTTTGCTTATAATAGCCAGACACTGGAAACAACATAGAGGACTCTAAACTGTAAAAATACAGAAAATGTTGCATGTCTATGCAATGGAATAGTACTCAGCCATTAAAAGAATCAAGAATTTTTAAAGCAAATGGATAGAACCGAAATATCATCCTGAGTGTGGTAATCCAGACCCAAAAGATAATCATACTATGTACTCACTTGTAAGTGGATATTAGCCATTACGTACAGGATATCCATTCTGAAATTAAAGGCCTGTGTCAACAAGCCTGGACCTAAACTCAGATCTTTCCCCAAGGTCACCACTCTCTTAATTCAGTTTAATATCCTTGATCATAGGATTCAGCTCCTTTTCACTTACTTGTGCCCCTTTAATACTACAACTATATGTTTTATATTTTTTCCTTTCTAAGCTTCCTATATTTGTTCAAAACACTCTTCATGAGACTTAACCAGAGATCAAAGTCTATGATGGGCATTTCTGAGATTTCCTTTGTCAATCCAATTAATATGAATCTTATTACCTTAACCTCTGGTAGACTCTTCAGACAAGGGCAAAAAGCAGCCAAATTCTTCACCAAATACCACATAAAACAGTCTCTAGGCCACCTACTGAAATTTTTCTCCCTGAAACATCCTAGGGAAGATCTGCATAGTTCAAATCAATCCCAGCAACAAAGTTGTCCAAATTTCTATTAAGTTCCACTTAAAGCATTTCACTGCTTTCCAGATTAAAAATCCCAAAATTCATATTTTTCCAACTAAAGCATGGTCAGTCCTATCACAGCAATGCCCCATTCCTGTACCAACTTCTGTCTTAATGTTTTACTACTGTGAACAGACACCATGACCAAGGCAAGTAGTATGAAAGGCAGCATTTAATTGGAGCTGGCTTACAGGTTCAGGTTCACTCCATTATCATCAAGGTGGGAACATGACACCATCCAGTCAGACCTGGAGTGAGCTGAGAGATCTACATTTTCATTTGAAGTCTGCTAGAAGAAGACTGGCTTTCAGGAAGAAATGATAAAGGCTTTAAAACCAAGCCCAGAGTGGCAAACCTATTCCATCAAGGCTACACCTCCAAATAGTGCCACTCCCTTGGCTAGGCATACACAAACCACCACAAAGTAGGAGGAAACTGGATAGAAGAAGGAAAAGGGAAGTTAGTGGGTATGGGATTGGCAGGGAGAACTTATATAGGGAAATCAAGGAGAAATTGGCTAGGGGGTGCCTTCTATAGGACAGTCCAGAGAACTGGGATGGATAGGAGCCCAGAAGGCCTAAGGGGTGACTGTAGCTGTGGATCCTGAAGTGGCTACTTTTTTTACCCAGGGAGGACTACCATTGAAAAGATAAGGACATTATCCCACTCACATAGCCTTTGACCAAAATATGTTCTGCCTACAAAGTGTGCAGGGCCAAAGACAGAGCAGAGACTGAGAGAATGGGTAACCAATAATAGGCCCAACTTAGGACTCATCCCATGGACAAGAACCAGTCCCTCACACTATTATTAATACTCCATTATGCAAGCAGACAGAAACCTACCATAACTGTCCAACACACATGACTCCACACAGCAGGCAATGGAAAGATGTAGAGACTCCCACCCAAACAGTAGATGGAGTACAGGGAGTCTTACAGAGACTTGGGAGAAGACTGAGGGTCCTGAAGAGTCTTGGGGAATAACTAACCTGAACCCTTGGGACCTCCTGGAGACTGAATATCCCATCAATGAGCAAGCACATGTTGGACCTAGGCCCCTTGTACATAACTAGCAGATGAACAGCTTGGTCTGATCCCCCATACAACTAGAACAGGGACTTTCCATGAACTTTTTGCCTGCCTGCCTGCCAGTGATTCACACATCTACAAATGGACAACATCACTGGGAGAGGATGTGCCTAGTCCTGCCGTGACTTGATGTGCAGAGGTGGGGGGAATTCATTACGGGGGCTGCAAGTTGGGAGACATCCAGGTGGGGATGTAGAATATGGGGGAGGACTTGCATGAGTGGGTACTGGGAGGACAGGGAGGGCTGATATTGGATTATAAAGTACATAAATAAATAAAATTTTAAGAAGTAAAAACTAAAAGAGAGAACTAAAAAGGGAATTCTTAGTTATTACAAATGCTTTCCCCACCCCCCTGCAAAAAAGAGATATTCTCAGGAATGTAGATTGACCTGGAAAGCATTATAAATCATTATAGTGGTGGGAAGGCACTGATGAAGTTCAAAGGAGACAAATACTCTATGTTCTTTCTCAGATGTGGAACTAAACATGTTACTGCTGAATATTCATGCCTAGTTGGGAGTAATGCAGGTAAAGGCCAAGAAAAAAAATCTATAAGCACAGAGGGAAAGGTCTGTAAGGGTATGAGATGGAAAAAACAAATGAAAGTGGAGAATACTAGGGGACTTTAGGTTGTAATACCAATGAAAGTGGTAGGAAGGTAACTGAGAGTAAGGAAGAACCAACTAAACTGATTATATGTAGGAAAATCCTGTAGGGAAGCATATAAACTAATTACAATGAATGAAAATAGAATGATTAAATAATAGTAACCATAGGACTAATGAATAGCTAATTCTCAGGGGAAGAGTTACAAAAGGCTGATGGATATTTGAAAAATATTCAAAGGACTTAGTCATCAAAGAAGAACAAACTAAAATGAGTTTGATACTCTAATACATATGAGTAATAATAAAATCAAGAAAATAGCAATACATGCAGGCAGAATTACAGGGAAAAGGTCATCCTCATGCACACTGAGGGGAATGTGACTGAAGAGAAAAACGATGCAACTCATTATGTTTGTACAACAAAAACATCACAGTAACATACACAGCCCAACTATGTTTAGGATACATCCAGCTAATGTTAGGTTGCAATAATATAGAGATACTTGCACTCTATTATTTACTGCTTCAACTTTCACAATAGCCTCAATATGGAAGCAGTCCACATGTCCATCAGTACATGATCATGAAAAGCAAATGTGATATGCTTAAATATACAACTTTATCCCCCAGTAAAGACGAATGAAATTGTGGCACTTGCAGTAAATTGACTGAGATTGGGCTGCAGGACATGTGATTGTCTGGCCGTGGAAGGGTTGCCATTGGCCTGGAACCCTGAGATTGCAGGTGTTTGGCCACGCCCCCAGAACCTGGGGCCCTGACCATTTAACCTGTACCTTCAGTCAGGGAAGACACAGGTATGGGGCATGACTAAAAGCCCTCTGCCTTGAGATGTACATATTAATGAGGCCGGGGGACATAGCTAATTAAAATTTCCCCTCCCTAGCTCCTCCTCTCTCCCACTCCCCAATATAAGGGACCCCCTATGGGCATTTGCTGGGGGAAGTGCACTCATCATCAAGATTCTAAAATCCTGTCATGGATAATAAAGCTATTAATTTCCACATGTCTCCTGTGTCTGCTGCTGACATCTTCGAACTTTGGACCTTTTCACATATGTGGGAAATCACCTCCGCGGGAAAAACCCCAGCCCTGGACTCTCCCAGGCCCGGGGTTCCGCAGCTCCATGCGTGTTTCTTCTTTTTTCTTTTTTTTTAAACCACATGTGATCATACTATGAAACCTGGGATTATATTATTTACTAACCACAACAACAACAACAATAACAACAAACACTCGTTCTACTTGTAATATGGCTCATCTTTAACACACACATTTAATCCCACTGGGTAGATTATAGACATGCTCTCAGTATATACCTTAAATCCCAATACACGAAGGTAAAGTTATTTTGTAGAAGGAAGCACCTTTGTTCGAAAGTGATGTGTAATTGTTTGGTAGACAAACTCAGAGAAAGATAAAGAACAGTATATGCCTAAATTTCAGGGCACATGACAGGAAAGGGAAGCTACTTAAAAGAGAGTGTAGAGAGAGAAAGTGAGAAAGGAAAGAGACAGTTTTACTGGGATCATTCCACAGAGACAGTTGAGTAGACATAGGTAAAGATAGAATGAGCCAGAGCATGAGAAGGAGTCAGAAGATTAGCACATATTGTCAGGTCCTTTGAAGCCAAAGCAAGCAATTTAGGAGAAGCCAAGTAAAGTCAGATAGACTCAATCAGCTTGGAGAGGAATTTGAGTCAGAATATCTGAGTTTAACCAGCCAGCTGAGAATTGGAAAGAACTAAAAAGTATGAGCTTATTTTACAGTAAGGTGTTGGGGTAAGTTGTTGGATTGAGTCCTGTGTCTGTCTTGGCACAGGGCTAGGGCCACTTATGAAGACAGAGGTGTGGGAAGTTGACTATGTTCTCCCCACATGGGCACTGGGTATGTGAAGTTGTGGAACCCTGTTCAGGGTGGGGAGCACAGTCTGAGGTCCCACTGGAAGCCAGAACTAGCTTATCTGGTTCTCAGCTCTTGGATCCCTAGTCACCATTGGGGGCTACAGAAAGGCTGAGAACAAAGTGGGGGCATATGGGCTGGATTTGCCCGCAGTCGAAGGGCAAAAGGAGAGAGAAGCTCGGACTAGGTCCCATGAGGATGAGAGTTCTTAGTCGCAGCAACTCACTTGGCTGGATCAGCTTGCTTGCCTTGGTTGGTGATAACATGGCTGGAAATACAGAGTTCTTCTGTGGGAGATTAGGTGGCAGCTCTATAGATGAAGACCTGCTCCACTGTTCCCCACAGTGGATCCTGAAGAAGAAGAGAAACAGTCCATGGTCTTAAGAAGTTTATTGTAATGGCAGGAAGTAAATGAGAGACTGTATCCCAGTTTTCTCAAGAAGGAGGGTCTGGGAAGGAATGTTTAATTGACTACTCCCCTCTGGCCTTTAGGGATCTGTCTTTAGGCTCTGTGGCCTATAGTCACACCCTCTACCTGTGGAGAGTCTAGGGGCATTGTCCTACATGACTGAAGGACAGAAATCTATGAAGGGCTGCGGCCTCCTGTCAGGAGCATGGAGTCTGTAAGCTTGGCAAATGCCAACCAACACTTGCAGGAAACCCAGCAGAATCACGTGCTGGTTCACCAGGGTTTCAAACATAGTTCAACCAGAAATCAGGCTGCCTTTCATGGTCCTACGACAAGCCTCAGACTGAAAACATTCTGGACTTAGATTAGATTGTATAGAGGCAAGCAGTTTCCAGGACTAGGTCTAGGTTAGCAGATTGAGGTAGTAAGCCTCAGAGATGACAATTACCAATATGAGAGTATAAAAGACACTTTTACATGACTGAATGTCATGCTAAGCAAACTAATCCAGAATCAGGAAAGCAAGTATGATGACTACACTTTCACAGAAACCTATCTTTAAGTTTATAGACACTAATACACATGCAGGGCATGAAAATAGGAAACAGACTATGAAAGCAAAGGAAGAGTTCTGAGATCACAATAAAAGAGGAAGCAAATGAGAGTCAAAGAAGGTATGAACCATGGAAACACTATGGGGGTCCATTAAGGAGCAGGAAGTGGATTAGAGAGATGTGGGGCACACTACAGGAGAGAAATGTGTGTGAAAAATGGCATGGTTAAACCCACCTCTCCCCATGGCATCAAACTTGAAAAAGAAAAGTTATGTGGCACTAAAAACATACTTTGACTGTTTGGAAATGGTTGAGTTAGTAAAGTGCTTGCTGTAAAAGCTTGAAACCCTGATTTTGATCCCCAGTAGCTAAGTGCAAAAGCTTAATACTTTAGCTCACTCCTATAATGCCCGCCCCCCTGTGAGGCAGAAAAAGGCAGATTCCAGGGGTCTAATGACCAAGCAGTCAAGCTGAATTGAGAGAGGAGAGAGCTTCTGGTACAGTGGAAGGCCTTGCAAGGAAAACAAGGTGGAGGACTTAGGAAGATAAAAGATGAAAATCTCTGCTCTTCGTGTTCACAAAACTCCACATATATGTGTGCATGTGCACCCACAAACGTGTGCACCATATGCACACACACAAACACACATATAAACACACAGGCATATACACACAATGGACACACAAATATAATATTAAAGTTTTCTATTAGTATAGTTAATCTTGGCTGAGTTCCTGTGATGCATTGTAACTAGTGGAAAGACAAGTTATTGCTGTCATTATTTAGAGCAACCAAAAATAGTCAAGTTCCTTTGAATTAATTGTGTTTTATAAGAGGTTTCATTTTGAGAAATGAAATGTAATATTTTCCAGGACTAATCAACTAGTTTCACTTTTTGAAATATGTAACCAAGGTATTATGATTTCTCCATAACATAATAAAATTAAGTTAAAATTTAAGTTAAAATGCCACTTTTGCATGCTTGGTAGTTTTGTGATTTTATTTATGAACTGTCAACTGAAAGTACAGATTAGTGCTCCTATAATTATTTTCATATTTATTTAAATGTTAATACCAATTGAATTGTAAAGCATAATATGAATACTTTATTTAATTAGTTTATTTTTCCTGTGATTGACCATTCTGTTATCTGCTGTCTTCATTATAATGTTCCTAAAATATGAAGTGAAATATAAAGGAAATTTAGTAAATACCCTGTGCAGAATTTGAATCAATGCAGTTATATTTACTTCAATATTATTTAAAATTAATATAATAGAGAAAATCATTTGAATGACTTTTAAACAAATATAAAATTTCTAACAATTTTGTTGTATAAAAACAAATTTCAATAAATTTAAAGTAAATTTAATTTACTTTACTTAAGATTTGAAATAAATCTGGAAGTAGAGATTCATACTGGTACATTGGTAGACATTGGTAGAATGACAGAAATACATATTTATGAAGATATATTGCAACAATTATTACTAATATGTTAATTCAAGATAATTATGATTTAACACTAATCAATCTTCCTGATGAAGTTTCCTTGAATATTTTTTAAAAAATTACCCAACTGAAGGAAGATAACTTTACTACTTTTTTTTTAATAAAATAGATACCTAATTCTATTATTAATAGATTAATGGTTATAAAATATATTTCTTTTGTAGTAAACACAATATTTATTGCCTATAAATTATCATAAGTTACTAAAAATATAATCAATATACCAGTAGAATAACAATGCAAATTGAGTTAAAATGTTGTATTTAAATTCAACATGCCTCTTTCTAGCATAGAAAGAAAATGTGGAAGATGGGAGCACTTGGGAACATAAAATTATCCTGGGTTAATTGTTTGAAAATGCTTATCAATGAACAAAATGGTGCCTTTTTCAATTATATTTTTTATATTTTATTTATTTACATTCCAGTCATTCCCTCACCCTGTCCTGCTTCTGCTTCCCAAAGTTCCCCATCCCATTCCTTCTCCCCCTTGCCTCCAAGAGGGTGTTTTCTCCCATCAGACTTCTCCCTTTCCTGGGCCTCAAGTCTTTCCAGGATAAAGCACATCTTTTTCCACTGAGGCCTTACCAGGTAGAGCTCTGCTATATTTGTTCCAGGGACTTCAGACCAGCCTTGTATGCTCCTGGTTGGTGGCTCAGTCTCTGGGAATTCCCTGGAGACTGCATAGGTTGAAACTGATGTTCTTCCTAAGGAATCACTTCCCCCTTCAGCTTCTTCAGTTCTTCTCCTAAATCAACCATAGAGGTCCCCGACTTTGGTTCAATGTTTGAGTGTAAGTATCTGCCTCTGGTTCAGTCAGCAGCTGGTAGGGCCTCTCAGAAGGCCCCCATGCCAGGCCTCCATCTGTTAACTAATCATAGCATCAATAATAGTGTCAGGACGCGGTGCCTTCCCATGGGTTGGATACCAATTTGGGCCAATCATTGGACTGCCTTTCCTTTAGTCTCTTCTCCTTTTGTCCCTGCAGTTCTTTTAGACAGGAACAGTTCTGGGTCAGAAATTTTGACTGTGGGTTAGTAATCCTGTCCCTCTGCTTGAAGCCCTGTCTATCTACTGGTGGTAGACCTTTTGAGTTCCCTCTCCCAACGTTGAGCATTTTGGCTGAGGTCAGCTCCGTTGATTCCTTAGAATCTCTCAACTCCCATGTCTCTGGTATTTTCTAGAGGGGCTCCCACCTCTCAACCCACAATGCTGCTTATCTCCATTCATTCTTTTGGCCCTATGGGCTTTCTGCTACTCACTCCCCCAATAACTGATCCTGTTCCCCTTTTCCTCTCCCCTCTCCCATCCAGTTCCTTCCCTCCCTCTGCTTCTTGTGATTATTTCCTTTCCCCCTCTAAGTGAAATTGAAACATCCTCACTTGGTGTAGCTGCCAGCAGACACGGATGAACTGGGTTCACTTGAATGGAGGGCTGGAAACGAAAAGGAGACAGAGGGGTGAGAGAAACATGGAGCCAAGACAAAGTTCTCTGATCAAGACTCAAAGTTTAATATTCATCACTTGTATATATAAGGAAGTCACAAGGCAAGGTCAGCTGGCAGTCTATTCTTCTAAGTTCCTGTAGGAAATTGTATGTGAAACTCCACCTAGGTCCTATTACAATAGGTCTATTGTGGTTAACAAGGCCTTTCTGGCCGGCTCAAGGCTGGGGAAGCACACAACTTGGGCCTTTCTGCCTGTTACACTTCTCACAGTCTATGAGTTATATCCTAGGTATTCTGTACCTTTTGCCTAATATCCACTAATCGGTGAGAACATACAATGTATGCTTTTTTTGGTCAGAGTTACCTCACTCAGGATAATATTTTCTAGTCCTATCCACTTCCCAACACAATTCACAATGTCTTCTTTTTAATAACTAATATTATTGCATTATTTAAATTAACCATTTAAATGAATTATTTTCGGTATCTGTTATTCAGTTTAGTGACATCTGCGTCGTTTCCAACTTCTGGCTATTACAAATATGGCTTCTATGAACATAGTGGTACAATATCCTTGTGATATGGTAGGGCTTCTTTTGGGTATACACTCAAGAGTGGTATAGCTGGGTCTTCAGGTAGCACTATTCCCAATTTTCTGAGGAATCTCCAGATTGATCCAGAGTGGCTATACCAGTTTAATATCCCACCAGTGGACGAGTATTTTCTTTCTCTACATCCTCAGCAGAAACTGCTGTCACCTGAGTTTTTGGTCTTAGCCATTCAGATTGGTGTTAGGTGGAATCTCAGGGTCATTTTGACTTGCATTTCTCTGAAGAATAAGGACTTTGAACTTTCACTATGTGCTTCTAGGCCATTTCAGATTCTTCTGTTGTAAATTATCTGTTTAGCTCTGTACCAGATTTTTAAATTGCATTATTTCGGTTTTTGGAGTTCTTTATACATTTTTGATATTTCTGTTGGATATAGGTTTAGTGAAGATTTTTTCCCAATTTTTAGGTTGCTGATTTGTCATACTGAGGGTGTTTTTTGCTTAACAGAAGCTTTTCAGTTTTGTGAGGTCTTACTTATCCATTGTTAATCTTAGAGCTTGAACCATTAGTCTTTTCTTCAGGAAATTTCTCCATGTGCCATTGAGTTCAAGGCTCTTTTCATCTTTCTTTTCTATTAGACTCAGTGTATCTGATTTTATGGTGGGGTCCTTGACCCATTTGATATTGAGTTTTGTGTTGGGTGATAAATATGGATCTATTTTCATTCTCCCACCTACAGACAGCCAGTTAGACCAAAACCATGTATTGAAGATGCATTCTTTTTTTTCCACTGTATGTTTTTGGCTTCTTTGTAAAAGATCAAGTGTCCATTGGTGTGTGGGTTTACTTTTGATTCTATTATGTTGATAGACCTGTCTGTCTGCAATTTTTATCACTATTGTTTTATATTATAGCTTGAGGTCAGGGATGATGACTTCCTTGGAAATTCTTTTATTGTTGAATGTTGTTTTGGCTAACCTGGGTTTTTTTTTTTTTTGTATTTTGCTATGAAGTTGAGAATTGTTCTTTCCATGTCTGTAAAGAATTGTGTTATAATTTTGATGGGGATTACATTGAATCTGTAGATTTCTTTTGGTAAAATGGCCATTTTCACTGTTAATCCTACCAATCCATGAGCATGGGACATATTTCTATCTTCTGAGGTCTTCTTCGATTTCTTTTTTCAGAGATTTAAAGTTCTACTTATATAGATGTTTCACTTGCTTGGTAAGATTTACACCAAGATATTTTATACCATTTGCGGTAATTGTGATTGTGTTGCTAATTTCTTTCTCAGCCTGTTTATCCTTTGTATAAACAAAGGCTACTCTTTTTGTTTATTTGTTTGTAATAGGTAATTTTATATCCTGACATTTTGCAGATGTTGTTTATCAGCTGTAGGAGTTCTCTAGTGGAATGTTAAGGGTCACTTATATATATATTGTCACATCATCAGTAAATAGTGAATATTTGTCTTCTTCCATTCCAATTTGTATCTCCTTGATCTCCTTTTGTTGTCTAGTCACTTTAGCTACAACTTCCAGTACTATGTTGAATAGATAGGGATCTGGTAGGCAACCTTCTTTTGTTCAGATTTTAGTGGGATTGCTTCAAGTATTTCTCCATTTAAGTTGATGTTAGTTGTTGGTTTGCTATATATATATTGCTTTTATTATGTTTACCTATGTGAATTGAACTCTGATATAGCCAAGACTTTTAACATGAAGGGATGTTTTATTTTTCAAAGGCTTTTTCAGCATCTAATGAGATGATCATGTGAGTTTGTTTATATAGTATATTACATTGATGAATTTTTGCATATTACACCACTCTTGTATCCCTGGGATGAAGCCTACTTGACCTCGGTGAATGATGGTTTCCAGTGTGTTCTTGAATTCAATTTTCTATAATTGAATGAGTATATTTGCATAGATATTCCTAAGCCAAATTGGTCTGACATTCTTTATTGGTTCTTTTTGTGATTTAAGTATCAGAGTAACTGTGGCTTTATAGAATGAATTAGGTTGTGTTCCTTCTATTTCTATTCTGTAGAATAGTTTGAGGAGTATTGGTATTAGCTAATTTTTTTTTTTTTTTTTTGATGATCTGGTAGAATTCTAAACTAAAATAATCTGGCCTTGGGTTTTTGTTTGTTGGGAGGTTTGTAATGACTATTTATATTCCTTAGGGGTTATGGGACTGTTTAGATAGTTTAAATGAGCTTGTTTTGAATTTGGTATGTTGTATCTGTGTAGGATTCATCTAGATTTTCCAGGTTTGTTACAGTATAGGAATATGTTCTAGTTTTGTAGTATGTTCTGCTGATATTTTGAATTTCCTAAGTTTTTATTGTAATGTTTCCCTTTTCTGTTCTGATTTTATTAACTTGGGTAGTGTCCCTGTGTCCTTTAGTTAATTTCCCTAAGAATTTATTTATCTTGTTGATTTTCTCAAAGATCTAGCTCTTCATTTTGTTGGTCTTTACATCTTTCTTGTTGTTTCTAATCAATTGATTTCAGTTCTGAATTTGGTTATATCCTGATGTCTCTTGGGTATGTTTGCTTTGCTCTGTTTTAGAACTTTCAGGTGTGCTTTTATGTTGGCTGTACAGAATCTCTCCAACTACTTTATGAAGGCACTATGTTCCATGAATTTTCCTCTTAACACTGGTTTTATTGTGTCTCATAAGTTTGGGTATGATGTGTCTTCATTTACATTGAATTCTATAAAGTCCTTGATTTCTTTATTTCTTCCTTGACCTAGTTATCATTGAGCAGAGAATTGTTTAGTTTACATGAGTATATGGGATTTTTGTTGGTTTTTTTTTTGTTTTTTGTTTTTTTTTTTTTTGTTACTATCATCTAGCCTTAGTCTGTGGTAATCTAATAGAATGTATGTGACTATTTCATTCTTCTTCAATCAGTTGAGGCATGTTTTATATTCAATTATATGGTCAATTTTAGGAAAGGTTACATGAGGTGCTGAGAAGAATGTATATTCTCTTGTTTTGTGATGAAATCTTCTGTACATCTATTAAACCTATTTGATTCATAATTTTAGTTAGTTTCACTGTGTCTTTGTTGAGTTTCTATTTCAATGATCTGTCCATTGGTGAGAGAGTACAGTGTTGAAATCTCCCACTATCACTGGGCGATGTTCAATGTGTGTTTTGAGCTTTAGTATTATTTCTTTTAGAAGTGTGAATCCCCTTCCATTTAGGGCATAGATGTTTAGAATTGAAACTTCTCTGTGGGGGGTTCCTTTGATGAATATGAAGTATTCTTACTCTTCTTATTTGATATCTTTTGGGTGAAAGTCTGTTTTATTGGATATTAGAATGGCAATTCCAGTTGTTTCTTGGGACCATTTGCTTAGAAAACTTTTTTCGACCCTTTTACTCTTAGGTCGTGACTGTCCTTGTCAATGAAATGTGTTTCCTATATGTAGCAAAATGCTGGATCTTGATTCTATATCCAGTCTGTTAGCCTGTGTCTTTTTATTGAGGAATTTAGTCCATTGATAATGAGAGATACTAAAGACAGATGGTTGTTAGTTCCTTTTATTTTTGTTGCTAGAGATGGTATTATATGTGTATGATTCTCTTCTTTGGGGTTTGCTGTTAAATAAATAATTTTTTGTGTTTTCTTGGGTGTAGTTACCCTCCTTGTACTGGATATTTTGTTCCAGTATTCTTTGTAGGGCTAAATTAGTAGAATGATATTGTTTAAATTAGGTTTTGTCATGAAATATCTTGATTTATTCATCTATAGTGATTGAGAGTTTTGGTGTGTATAGTATCCTGGGCTGGCATTTGTGTTCTCTTATCATCTGTGTGACATCTGTCCAGGATCTTCTGGTTTTTAGAGTCTTGTTTGAGAAATTTGGTATAATTCTAATAAGTCTGCATTTATATTTTCTTGGCCTTTTCCCCTTACAGCTTTAAATATTCTTTCTTCTGTGCATTTAGTGTATTGATTATTATGTGATGAGAAGATATTTTTCTGGTTCAATCTATTTGGTGTTCTGTAGGCTTTTTATACATTTATGACCATCTTTTTCTTTAGTTTATGGAAGTTTTCTTCTATTATTATTGAAGATGTTTCCTGGCCCTTTGAATTGAGATTATTTACCATCTTCTATTCCTATTATTCTTAAGTTTGATTTTTTTTCATTGTGTCTTGAATTTTCTGAATATTTTGGGTTAGGAGCTTTTTACACTTTGTATGTTCTTTGATGGATGTGTACATATTTCCTATGGTATCTTCAAAGTCTGAGATTCTCTCTTCTATCTCTTGTATTCTATTTATGATGCGTGTATCTGTAGCTCATGATCTCTTTCTTAAGTTGTCCATTTCCAGGGTTGCCTCCCTTTGTGTTTTCTTTATTGTTTCTATATCCCCTTTTAGTTCTTGAACCATTTTCTTAAACTCCTTCACTTGCCTGCTTCTTGTATTTCTTTAAGGGATTTATTTGTTTCCTCTTTAATGGCTTTTACCCATTTACCTGTGTTTTCCTCTATTACTTTAAGGGAATTCTTTATATCCTCTTAAGGGCTTCTAACATCTTCATGAGATGGGATTTTAGGTCATTATCTTGTTTTTCATGTGTGTTGGAGTATCTAGGGTTTACTGTGGTCGAAGAACTGGGTTCAGGTGGTACTGAATTGCATTGGTTCTGTTGCTTATGATCTTGTGTTTCCCTCTGGCCATCTGATTATCTCTGGTGTTAACTTGCCTATGTGTCTCTGACTAGAGACTTAAAGGCATGTAGAACCTGTTTTAATGTAGAACCATTTTTAATAAACACTTTATAAGCTTCTCTCTTATATTTGTCACTTGTCAACACTTTTCCTTACTTTCCCACCTTTCGTTACAAATACAGTGTACTTAGAATTTTCAAAGAAAAATTATTAAGTGATATTAGTCATACCATAAACACTTTTCACATATTTTACTGCCAAGATTCTGATTCAAACCATTATCTTTTATTTGAATCATAAAAGTAATTTCTATCTTACTATTTTCATGACAAGCTACAGCAATTTCTTAATGTGATAGTTCAACAATATCCAATGAATTGTCATATAATTTGCAATGATATCTCAGTATTTGTAGGGGAAAACATGAGCTTTGTAATTACCTCTAGGGAAGAAGAGGTCTAAACAGAGAGAAATAGAGGAGAAAGAATGCATGTTTGAAGCACAGTTTCTGTTAAATTATTATGAGCAATGCCACAGTGGGTACAATGGAGATGATGTTAGCAAGTGAGATAATAGACATGAAACAGTAAGCATCTGGGACAGTGCTTAGATATAAGTACAACATGACATAATCCCTAACAGAAACATCTGTAAAGCTTTACTTAATCAAAAATTTAAAATCTACTATGTGAAAGACAGTAGAAACAGGTCAATCAGGCTATGGAAGAAAATATTTGTAAAAAAAAATGACTGATTAAAAAAATTATCCAAAAATACACATAAGTTTTTGAAAATAAAAATATAAACAAGCAATTACAACTTACAATAGGTCAAAACCACAATGAAGACCTCATCAAAAGTGCACAAACAGCAATAGATAGATAGATAGATAGATAGATAGATAGATAGATAGAAAAATAGAAAGAAAACAAGGAAAATAGGCCTCATCAAAATATACAAACAGCAATAGATCATAGACAAAGAGACAGACAGACAGACAGACAGACAGATACAAAACAAGGAAAGCAGGACATATACACTGAAAGAGAAATGGAAAGCATTACATATCTCTCATTGTGGTAGTAATTCTGTACACTGAAAACACAAATTTCTGGAGATCTCAAGAATCATAAAAGTTTTGTTCTTGCTATGGAAATTCAGACATGATACAAACCCTTTGGAAGACAGTAAGACAGCTTATTACATATTATATATTTTATAAAAAATACACAGTCTAGCCAGCTCTGACAAATCCTCATGGCCATATTCAATTTTCTTGTCATGTTTCAAAGAGCAACCTGGTTTGTCAGATGTGTTTTTCATGTCTACATGTATTTTATATATAACTGTTCTCACTAGTCTAATTTTTGAACTCTTTACTATCTGTAGCTAATAATTTGGTTTATCTTCAAAGTCTTTGCAAGTTTTCCACATTTCTAGTTATTATTGTGACAGAAATGACATGTTGATTGTTATGACACATGGGTGATCAGAGGCTATTTTTATAACTAGGAAGAATATTTCCATGTTGAAAACATCGTATTTCAGAGCTATATTTCTTTTCAACTGATGGAAAACTAAAATTTAAAGTTTTGTTTCTGCCTATGATGTCACAGAAATGTCTTCATTCATAGTTGGTTTAGATATTTCCTGCAGTCGAAACTTGTTGGTAATATAATTGTAAACATTTATTTCATTTTTTGGATTGTCATACATTGGCAAGAAACACACACACATAGTCTTAAAATTTAGAGAAAATAGGTAAGTGATAGGGAGATACATGACAGATACATAAATTACATAGGTCAAAACTCAGTTTTAAAAGAAGTGAAGACAATGGAATTATATAGAGCATGTAAATATTAATGGAAGTAGAAAACAGTTTGCTAAATCATTTATACCATGGTTGATGCAAATTAAGAGATATCTTTGATTAGTGGAATGGTCCATCGGTTAGAGGTGGTTGATTACAAGATTCAGGAACTGAGTTTAATCCCTGGGTCTACAGAGTTATTGAAATAATAAGAGAGGGTAAAGGAAAAATGGGACCAAAATATATTACATGTATTAAATGTCACATTGAAACTCATAGCTAATACAATATAAAAACAAAAACTATTTAATATTGTTGAACTTTTTCAATGAAAAGAAAAATCTATGAGCACATAAAAAACAATATCCTTTCCTCCAAATTATTTCTTTATTGATGTTCATTTTTTTTCTGCACAGTGTAGTGGCATTAATTAACTTGGAAAGCTGCTAAATTTTAACATAGTTTTCATATAAAGGACTAATTGTAAATTTGCTAATTCAGATATTAATTTGCCCACAGACTAGTGGTAAATTTTCACAGATATTACTTTTCATCAAAGGATTTCAAAATGATGTTGCATGAGTCTGCTTAAGGAAAGCAAAGATTTTTCTTTCTTCTTACATCTTTTCTGTGTTAGAGGCAGAGTCTTAGCCTTATTATCAGGTTTTGTTGACAATCACCTATCCAATATCACACACACACACACACACACACACACACACACACACACAACACACAGAGGGGATGATGAAGAGGAAAGAGACTATCTGTATATTATCTGTAGTCCTCTCAAATGCAACGTGAATGTCATACTTCAACATATGCTAGCAAATGTTTCCTCTACTCCGATTTTATATTTAGTCTAATAAACAACATGCTTAACAAGTAAATGACATATGAGAATGCTGTCTGAAGTTGAACACAATACACCTTGGTTAATAACCTGGAAAAGTGATGTTTGAAATGATTACACTAATAATCTCCTTAGGTTACATCCCCAGTCTATCCCAGAAACAAAAGAGTCCTGGAATAATTTGTACTAGCCTACTTACCCAAAAGTCCATTATATGCATTCCCAGTCTTCTTTATATTGTTGTATTTGATATTACAAAGAGAAGCAGCTTGGAGAGGAAAGGAAGGATAGGTTTAGTTCATGTTACAGGATAAATTCCATCACAAAAGAAAACAATACAGGAATTCAAAGCAGGAATCTGATGTAGAAAACATAGGGTCATTCTAATAAAAGGATATTACAAGACCTCCATAGTTAAGTACAATATAAGAGAAAAGCCATAAGGTTAAATATTGCAGACATGTGCACATCCTTTTTAAAAATGAAGTAACTAGCATGATGATTAAAGTACCACAAAATATTATATGCAGATCAGCGTAATCATCAAGCTTATTCTCCTCTGTTAGAATATTTGCTTTGGATTGAAGTTTGCTTTCTTCATTTTACTTTAGTATAAAAAGATGCAGAACTATGAATTAATACCAGTTCAAAATTTACAAAGATCATTAGGAGGATTTCCTTCCTGCATATTTTAACTTGTTCTACTTTCCCAGGCTTCATAAAAGTCATAAATTATCCAAATTTTTGTTGTTGTTTTTGCATTTCTAATGTTAAACTTCTTTCTCATGAATGATGCAGTATATTATTATGAATGTATAAAAATGTATATATATATGCAAGCACGTTCACACACTAGGCAGAATCACTAGTATATGCAGAATTTAAATAGAGTTGATATACACAGATAAAACTTCTGATTGCTGATTAATTCTCCAATTATTCCTATTGAGTTTGCCTGAAGAAGTAGTGGCTGGACTGAGGTATTCATTAATATTTTCAAAGGGGATACAGAAGAATGGATGAAATCACATATGTAGATAAATTTGCTTTAAGTTATAGTAATTTTCCAATTATAATAAAAAGAAATGAATATTTACACAACTTTCATGGAGTCATTCGGAAGTCCCATTCACTTTCAAGTATTCAATACAGAATTAAAAGCATTCTTCCAAATTTTCAGTGAATGATATGTAAAACTATTACATTTAGTAAAATAAAATACACTGCAATTGAAAGAGAAGTCAATGAATCTTAACACAAATACAAACTTTTTGGTTACTTCATTTTGCTTGTTCTTTCCATGATGAATGAAGGCATTATGAAAATTGCTTTGTCTATGCTTACCAATAAGGTAATGGACTCAGTTCATGCTATCTCAGGGCTCAATCAAACCCACCGGATTTAATTTATTCAACTGAGCAGCATCTGCTCAAACACTAATGTCTAGCACAAGGAAAAGGATAACAACTAAGCTCTTCAAAGTTGTTGGTGCCTGTTTAACTATTACAGGATCAGTGAAGGCCATTTCCTGGGCTTTTCCATTGTTGGTGATCAGGTTTTATACAGCACACCTACTGTAGTATTGTGATTTCCTTGAGTAGTATTAATATCTCTTTGTCAACACTAAGCCAAAGACTATCATTTCAGGAAACTATCTTTTCATTTTTTTGGAAACTGTCTTTGACAAATGCTTTAGTCAAACATTCAAACAAATTTTGTTACTTTTTTTAACTGATCAAGCTTCCATATTAAGACTAGACTCTAATTTTATGATTAACATTTTATTCAACTACTTTGCTAAAAGTGTTTAATCTGTTGCAGGAGTTTCCTGAACAATTTTTGAGTCACCTGTGATGACTGTCATACCATATACAAATAACAATATTTTAAAAATAAAATCATAAATAAAATAATTACTTTATTTACAATAAAAATTGCCTTTATCATGTTTAGATATGTCCTTTATATTTAATTTCTCTAGGCCTTTTATCATGAAGGAGCATTGCATTTTTTCAAAAGTTTTTGTGCATCTAATTAGATGATCATATGGTTTTTGTCTTTCAGTTTATTTATATATTGTTTATTATATTTATCCATTTGTATATGTTGAAATGTCCTGTTATCTCTGAGATGACACCTACTTAATCATGTTGAAAAATATTTTGAATAGTGTTCTTGGATTTATTTTGAAACTATTTTATTGAGTATTATTTGCATTTAAATTTATAAGAAATATCGGTATATAACTTTTGATGAATCATTTTCTTAGTTAGGGTTTCACTTGCTGCAACATATTACCATGACTAAAACTCAGAGAATTATTTCTTGTCATTTACTCCTTTTGGATGTGTTTTCTTCTGTTTGTTTAAATGTTTTTCGGATGTTCTGTTATGCCATATTTTATTTTATTTTTTATATATTTACATAGGCCCTTATTGCTATGAACTTGCCTTTCCAAACTGCATTCATTGTGTCCCAGAAGTTTGGATGTGTTATATATTCAATTTCATTCAATTCATTTATTCAGTAGAGAGAAGTTGAAGTTTCAAGAACTGTAAGTTTTCTGTTGGTTCTGTTGTTGATTTCTAGCTTTAATCCATGATCATGAGATAGGCTGTAAGAAGTAATTTTAATTTTCTTGTTTCTATTGAGACTACTTCTGTGTTCAAGTATGTGACCAATTTGGAGAAAGTTTCATGAAGTTCTGAGAGCAAGATATATTCTTTTCATTTAAGCCAAATTTTCTGCAAGTGACTGTCAGGTCCATTTGGAACACCTACAGAGGCCCACAGCTAGACATTATTCAGAGAATGAATAACCTCCAACAAATACCCTTCTTCAGAGTCAGAATGAATTGAAGACATTAAGAAAACATGGTTCTCTGAATCAACACTAACAAAGATTATGTCACAGAGTCTGAGATGACATGCAGAGGACCTGAATGGGATTTCCATGAGTCTTCTACCTGTATTATAGCTGTTAGTTAGTGTTTTATGGGATTCATAGTTGTATGAGTGAGTAATCCTCTAATTCTTTTTATTTCATGATATTTTTATTGACTATTTGGGAAATTCACATCATGAACCCTGAGCACAGTCACTTCTAAGTCCTCCTCTGTTATCCTTGCCATTAAATTTTGTGTTAACTATATTCTTACTGGAGCATTATTAAACTCCTGGTGGACAGTTCCTTAAAGAAAATTGATTGTTTTTCCTTCTCTTGTAATCCTTTTCTTTTGTTGGTTTATCTTATCCAAACTCAATATTTTCTTATATCTTTAAAATATGAATGAATAAATAACTGAATGACAAGCAAGCCACCAGGGTAAAAGTTAACAACTCAATGGGCACTAATATGTTCTGAGGAAGGGATAATCAGTTTACTCTCATAGAGTGACACTGGGTATATGAAAACATATAATGGACTTCCATGCTGTGGATAGCCTCAGCCTTGTATTTTGATCCTAGTTCCCAGTGGATAGCCTCAGCCTTGTATTTTGATCCTAGTTCCACCCTCCTGGGAGGGGCTGCAGAGGAGGATTGAATCAATGTTGTAGATAGCCCCAGTCTTGTATTTTGATGCTAGTTCTACCCTCCTGAGAGGATTGAATCAGTGTTGTGGATAGCCCCAGCCTTGTATTTTGATCCTGGTTCCACCCTTCTGGGAGGGGCTGCAGAGATTGAATCTGCACACAGGTGATGTCTTGTAAACCTTCTGTCCAATAAAAACCTGTAAAATAAAGGCTAGAGCCAGAGATTGGGCAGTAGAAGAGGAGGCGGAGAAAAAGGCTTAGGGGAGGAGAGAATGAGAGGATTTTGATATAAAAGGTAGAGCAGAAGCAGAGGCAGTAGAGAAGGGAGTAGATGGGAGAGGTAGAAGCAAGCAGAGGGAGAAGCAGGAGGAAGCAGAAGCAGAAGGAAGCTGGTGGTAGAAGGAAGCCAACCACAGAGGAGCCAGAGTGGCCTGGATAAACCGCAAATTATAAGGGATCTCATAGCCGGGGATTAGAATAGTGTAGTGGTAAATCTGCCCAATCCAGGCGTGCAATTTATACCAATAATTATTGAGTGGTGTCTTTCTTACTGGTCTCCATTGGGTAGGAGACTTACAGCTAACAAATTTAGGGTTTAAATAATAATTTCTACTACAATTCCACAGTTTTTTTTTGTTTTGTTTTGTTTTGCTTTTGTTGTTTGTTTTTGGGGGTATGTGTCTGTGTGTGTGTGTGTTTGCTTTTATTTTGATATAGATTGGTATGTTTTTGATTTTGGGGGGGTTGGATATATTTTGTTTGTTGTTTATTTCTCTGTTTTAATTTTGTTGTTTTTATTTTTGAGGGTTGATTCTTTCTTTTATAAAGAAGTTAAATTTGTTTAGTTAGGGAGGGGGAGGCTATTTGGAAGGACTTGGCAGATAAGAAGAATATTATTAAAATATATATTTAAACTAAAAATGTGTTTTAAATGATAAAAAGGATCTAGAATCTAGATTCACTGAACTCATATCAATAAGCACAGCCTAATTCTTTTTCATGATCTTTCCACTATTATCCTATACCCTTTAATTTCATTCCCATACATATTCACTATACTTCTTTTTATTAAAATAGCAAACTCATTAAGCTTAGAACATCAACTCTTGAAATACAGTTTGTGTCTCCCATCTAGGTATTTGTATAGTCTTACATCTGGGTATAGGTCTTGAGGGAATTATTAGTGGGTACTTAGAAACATCAGTATGGTCTTTTCTGCCATCTTCTTCAAGGAATATCATTGTTGATTTGCACACAGGAGAGAAGTCCAGAGGGCCAGGAGAAGGAGTGGAAATAAGTAGCAGTTGGGGGTTGGAGAGGAACTTGGGAACCTCCAATCACTGAACGGAACCTAGAGAACCCAGTGGAAGGTTTAGGAGAAGGGCTGAAGGAACAGAAGAGTATTGCAACCTCATATGAAGAACAACAATATCAATTAACCAAATCCATCAGAGATTTCAGGTTTAAAACCACCAACCAAAGAATATACATGGGATAGTCCATGGCTTCTGCTACATATGTAGAAGATGACTGCCTCATCTGCCATCAGTCAGAGGAGAGGTGCTTGGTCCTGTGGTGGCTTAATGTCCCAGAGAAGTGGGGATGCTAGAGGAGTGACGCAGGAATGGGTCATGGAACGGGGAAGGAGAAGCCTCTTGGAATCAAAGGAGAAGGGGATGATTTGGGAGTTTGTGGAGAGGAGACCTGGAAGGGGGATAGCATTTGAAATGTAAAGAAACAAAATGATTAAGAAAAAAGAAAAAAGAAAAGACAGTATTTCAGGGATAGGGATGTTAGCACATTATCTTGTGAGGATGGACAGACTATTTCCTCATGTGAGATAAACCCTTGAGATAGTTCTAAGCTGAGATGAGGTCTTCCTACAAATCTCCATCCAAATCACAGAATTTCATTCTCTAAAAGTTAATGTTCTTAGTTTATCCAGTAATATGCTTCGAGTATAGAATTTAAATTTTCCTTGTAGTTTTTCTAGTCTTACAATAATGGCTTCGGTTTGATTATATTAAAATTGAGTTCTGTAGCTACTGGAATGAAGATTCTTCTCCAGGGCACACTTATAAATCTCTAGTTGGTTTCTGTGTATCCGAGGCTGGTCAGTTTTAGCGCAGAGTTAATTGTTGTCCTGAGATGCCAGAAGCTGATTAAACTTATCATGGAATGTATTCTCTTCTCTTCTCAAGTCATCCAGAGCTGCTAGGAGCAATGAGACAGAATCATTATTTTTTTTACAAATTTCCAAAATTTTATATACAGAGTCACCAAGTTTGTTGCCACACAGAACTGGGGAATCTTACTAACTACATACATTTGTCTCCATAAGCTTGTAAAACAGTTCATGTAATAGGATTTTAAAATCTCTGAGCTTCTTATGTTTCAGTAACTGTAAGTATTAGTGAATTTGACTATCTATTCTAAATACTTAAAAATTTCATCCTATTACTTAAGTTGTTCTAGAAACACTTTTGGCAACAAAATCTCTATCACTCAAGGTTCTCTAGAAAAGTGAACTGAGAGAATGCAACTATATAGGTATAAAATGGGAATTGAATTTTAGAGCAGCATGTAGAATGTGGTCCCACTAGTCTAACAATGTTTGTCTACCAATGGCAAGTCCAATAATCAAGTAGTTGTTCAGCCCACAAGGACAAATGTCTCAGTATGTCCTTAGTAAGTTTAAAAACCCCAAAGAAACAGGCTCTAATGCCTGTGAAGGAATGGATTGGCAGTGAGAGTGAAGGCAAGCAGAAATAATGAATGTTTTCTTCTTCCTTGACCTATGTGTAGGCTGCCATCAGAAGGTAGACACACATCAACAGTGAATATTCTCATTTCAACAGAACCAAATTAAAAGTGGATCTTTGCTCTTCAATTTATTTAATTAAGAATAAACTCCCTCCCATGTCTACTCAACTGCTTGAGTTTAATTGCAGATGTGGTAAAGTGACAATAAAGAATAGATATCCCACATTTTTTCCTGGGGATCCAGACTCAGACCTTAATGATTTCAGAGCAATAGGTTCACAGAAGGAGCCCTTGGCTGAACCTCCTAATTAATATTTGGTTGGCTTCATGTAGAAATATTTCTGTAACTTATATTTACGATAGTTAAAAAATTGTGAAAGGTGATTTAGGTCTACTCATCCAAAGCATTCAAAGATATTGTGATTATAAGGCTGAAAGTCTAAATTATTTTTTGTTATGTAGGAAATTATGGTTAAACCAATCTTAAGACTGCCTCACAATAGCATGAGAACAATATCTTTTCTTTTGCTGCCAATTTACCACTTTCTAATAATAAATTCTGTCTGTTTTAAGAACAAATTGTCTGAATTAGATTTCACTAACAATGCTGATGTAATTTCATTATAAAAACATGAAAATATGTTATATTTATTTCCTACTAGTTCTATATGTATGCATTTTTTTTCATAAAACACTAAGGAGTTTAGAGATATCCTCAGGCATCCACAGGTTCCTGCGATGATAGATACCATAATCATTAAGCCCTTGGCATTTAAAAATGAATTAGACTCCTACTATAATGCTTTGGAGAAATTTTATGAGACTCAATCTTCTATGTTTACAATAAAATCAGACTGAAAGAAGTGAAGCACTTGAAATTATGGTTAAAGAACACAGAAAATTAATGTACGTTTTAAACAAAATTCAGACTATTCAAGTATTGCACTTTAGTTGGGTGATTTAGAGTTAGTTATTTAAATCTTCATCTAGTATCACTTTCTGATTTTATGGAAAATAACTCTTAGAACTAAAATAATATAATTTTAAACATTGAGCATAATTCATTAATATTGAAATGCTTTGTGTTTTGTATTTACAAACAGAAGTGCTCAGGATCCTATGGAAGATGTAAACAATTTTCTTTTTGCATTGAATATTTTATTTATTTACATTTCAGATCAATTCTAGGTTGAGGAACTAGCAATATAATAGATGCAAATAGTCAAGGAAGAAGCAAAGTAATAAACACAAATAGTCAAAGAACAAGCAAGGCAATAAACAAAATTCTGTGAACACTCCCATGATCGATGTTTCTAAGAGCTTATCAGGATGACCAAAATACCTGAGCCAACTTCCCTGGCTCAACTTCCTGGAAAGTCATTTTCCTGTCTCAATCCTACTTCCTTGTTCTAGGATTCCTGCCTGAAATTACTTCTTTGTTCTAGTCTAATATTTACATTGCTGCCTGAAATTGCTTCTTTGTTCTAGCCTAAGATTTAGAGTCTTGCCTGAAATTACATCTTTGTTCTAGGAAAACGTAAATAATTTTCATTATTCAAAAACACATATAAATAAGAAAAAAATGGGAAGGAGTGGCTATCAAAAATACATATGATCATACACTCACTTTTGCATTTGTGCATTTTTGTTTGTGTGATTTTGTGTGTGTGTGTGTGTGTGTGTGTGTGTGTGTGTGTGTGGTGTAGGAATGGATTAAGGCATTTCTGGAACTTAGGAAAACTAAAATACAATGATGGAGAAGCCTTGACCTCAGTACCTTTGTAAAATTTTTACTTACAAGACTCTTGAATTTATATATTTCTCTCTTATTACAAAGGGGTTAATTATGTGTTAAACATACTCTTTCTATGGGCTTTTCATGATCTTCATATACAACAATTAATTCTTCTTGGTTCTCTTACAAATTCAGAAAATATAATGAATAGTTTTAATTTTTGCTCATCTCTTCTGGTAAATTTTTAATCCACTAATCCCTACTAGACCAAGTACTACTTTTGTTTGCTTCAAGTCACTTTTCACATGCAGATAATTTATATTAATCATATTCACCTCTTCTCGTCTCCCTAATTTCTCATATATTGAAATTCACTTCTCTATATGCATCAGCTCTTTGTCTTCTTTTAATTATTATTGACTTGAGAATTCATAATTTTTTCTTCCCGAATAGATAGAGATGTAGAGACAATCACTGGAGCTTGACATTTTTACCATCAATTATATTCTTAAAAATAATCACTCCCTTCTGAAGAAGTGATTCACATTCAATGATCCTTCAGCAAGGTGTAAGTACATGATAGCCTTCCTTTTTATTTTTAACTAATTTTTATTGGATATTTTATTTACATTTCAGATGTTATCCCCTTTCCCCATTCCCCCTCACCCAGAAATCCCCTTTCCTAATCCCCTCCTCCTGCATCCATGAGGATATGCCTCGCCCACCCCCCACTCTTACCTCCCTACCCTCGAATTCCCCCACACTGTGGCATCCAGCCTTCATGGGACCAAGGACCTCCTCTCACACCTATGAATGACAAGGGCATCCTCTCCTACATATACAGCTGATGACATGGGTCCCTCCCTATATGCTCCCAGACTGATGGTTTAGAGCCTGGGAGCTCTGGTTGGTTGGTATTGTTGCTCTCCCCATGGGGCACGAAAACCCTTTCAGCTTCTTCAGTCTTCTCTATAACTCCTCCATTGGGAACCCCATGATCAGTTCAATGATTATCTGTGAGTATCTGCCTCTGTATATGTCAGGCTCTTGCAGACCTCTAAGGAGACAGCTATAACAGGCTTCTGTCAGCATGCACTTCCTGGCATCCACATCATTGTCTACCTTTGGTGACTGCACATGAGATGGGTATCCAGGTGGAGCAGTCTCCAGATGGCCCCTCCTTCAGTTTCTGTCCCACATTTTGTCTCCATATTTGCTCCAATGACTATTTTGTTTCTCCTTTTAAGGGAAGCACCCACACTTTGGTCTTCCTTCTTCATGAGCTTCATGTAGCCTGTGAGTTGAATCTGTGAGTGGAGCATGTGTCCCTGTTATCTGTTGGAGCATCTTCTGGGTATATGCCAAGGAGTAGTATAGCTGTGTCCTCAGATAATTCTATGTCTAATTTTCTGAGGAACTGCCAGACTGATTTCCAGAGTAGTTGTACCAGCTTCCAATTTCACCAACAATGGAGGAGTTTTCTTTTTTCTCTACATCCTCACCAGAATCTGCTATCATCTAAGTTTTTGATTTTAGGCATTCTGACTGGTATGAGGTGAAATCTCAAGGTTGTTTTGATTTGCATTTCCCTGACGACTAAGGATGTTGAACATTTCTTTAGGTGCTTCTTGGCCCTTTGAGTTTCCTCAGTTAAGAATTCTTTGTTTAGCTTTCGCTTCCGGTCTGGGCCCAGGCAGCAGATCCCTGGTGGCAGCTCTGCACTGAACCTCACAAAACCCGGCAGAAGTGGGGCACCCAGCAGCTCTGACCCAGGCAGTATCTCTGGTAAGGAGACAGCAACACCCACACCAAACAGGGAGTAACTGGGACCCACTGGGACCCACTGAGACCCAGGGATTTACTCCTGGCCTGGAGCACCGGCTCCTTCCCGTCTGGGTCAGAGCTCCCAGCAGATCCCAGGCAGCAGCTCTACACCAAATCCCACAGAACCCAGGGGAAGCAGGGCTCCTAGGAGCTCTAACCCAAGCAGCTTCCTACGCAAGGAGGCAGCAACACTTGCCCCAAACCGGGAGTAACTGGGACCCACCGGGACCCAGGTACTCACTCCTGGCCCCAGCACTGGTTCCTTCCTGTTTGGACCTGGGCGCTCAGCAGATCTCGGGCAGCAATCCTGCATGCAATCTCACAGAACCCAGAGGAAACGTAGCTCCAAGGAACTCTAACTCGAGCAGCTCCTTAAGCAAGGAGGCAGGAACACTTGCCCCAAATAGGGAGTAACCAGGACCCACTGGGACCCAAGTACAAACTCCTGGCCCGGAGCATTGGTTCCTTCCGGTTTGGGCCTGGGCACTCAGCAGATCTCGGGCAGCAACTCTGCACCCAATCTCACAGAATCCAGAGGAAGCGTGGCTCCCAGTAGCTCTAACCTGAGCAGCTTCTTAAGCAAGGAGGCAGCAACACCTGCCCCAAACAGGGAGTAACCAGGTCCCACAGGGATCCAGGAACTCACTCCTGGCGCAGAGCACTGATTCCTTCCATCCGGACCAAAGCACTGATCAGATCCTGGGCCCTAGCTCTAATCTCAGACGCGACACCCAACCTAAACAGTTCTGACACAACCAAGAGAACAGGAAAGACAGGTTCCAGCCAGAGACAGCACAGGTAGCACCAAGGAGAACCAGATGGCAAAAGGCAAGCACAAGAATACAAGGACCAGCAACCCGGAACACATGTCATCATCAGAACCTAGTTTCTCCCACATTAAGTCCTGAACTCCCCATATCACCAGGAAAGCAAGAGTCAGACCTAAAATCACTTTTAATGATGATGATGGAGGACTTTAAGAAGGACATAAATAACATTCTCAAAGAATCCGAGGAGAACACAGGTAAACAGGTAAAAGCCCTTAAAGAATCACAAGAGAACACAACCAAACAGGTGAAGGATTTATACAAAACCATCCAGGACATAGAAATGGAAATAGAAACAATAAAGAAATCACAAAGGGAGACTACTCTGGAGATAGAAAACCTAAGAAAGAAATCAGGAGTCACAGACGCAAGCATTACCAACAGAATACAAGAGATAGAAGAGAGAATCTCAGGTGCAGAAGATACCATAGAAAATATTGACACAACTGTCAAGGAAAACGAAAAATGCAAAAAACTCTTAACACAAAACATCCAGGAAATCCAGGACACAATGAGAAGACCAAACCTAAGGATAATAGGTATAGAAGAGAGTGAAGATTCACAACTTAAAGGGCCAGTAAATATCTTCAACAAAATCATAGAAGAAAACTTCCCTAACCTAAGGAACGAGATGCCCATAATCATTCAAGAAGCCTACAGAACACCAAATAGACTAGACCAGAAAAGAAATACCTCCCGTCACATAATAATCAAAACACAAAATGCACAAAACAAAGAAAGAATTTTAAAAGCAGTAAGAGAAAAAGGCCAAGTAACATATAAAGGCAGACCTATCAGAATTACACCAGACTTCTCACCAGAGACTATGAAAGCCAGAAGATCCTGGTCAGATGTCATGTAGACCCTAACAGAACACAAATGCCAGCCCAGGCTACTATACCCAGCAAAACTCTGTATTACCATAGATGGAGAAACCAAGATATTCCATGACAAAGCCAAATTTACACAATATCTTTCCACAAACCCAGCACTACAAGAATAATAGCAGGAAAGACCCATTACAAGGAGAGCAATCATACCCTAGAAAGAGCAAGAAAGTAATCCACCTCCAACAAACCCAAAGAAGATAGCCACACAAACAATGCCTCCCCTTTTACCAAAAATAACAGGAAGCAACAGTCTCCTCTCCTTAATATCTCTTAATGTCAATGGACTCAATTCCCCAATAAAAAGACATAGACTAACAGACTGGATCCGACATTTTGCTGCATACAGGAAACCCACCTCAGTGACAAGGACAGACACTACCTTAGAGTAAAAGGCTGGAAAACAATTTTTCAAGCAAATGGTCTTAGGAAACAAGCTGGAGTAGCCATTCTAATATCGAATAAAATTGACTTTCAACTTAAAGACATTAAAAAGGATAAGGAAGGTCATTTCATATTTTTCAAAGGAAAAGTCAACCAACATGAACTCTCAATTCTGAACATCTATGCACCAAATGCAGAGCACCCACTTTCATAAAAGAAGCCTTACTAAAGCTCAAAGCACATATTGCACCTCACACAATAATTGTGGGAGACTTCAATACCCCACTCTCAGCACTGGACAGATCAGGGAAACGGAAACTAGACAGAAGTACAGTGAAACTAACAGAAGTTTTAAACCAAATGGACTTAACAGATATCTATAGAACATTTCACCCAAAAACAAAAGAATATACCTTTTTCTCTGCACCTCATGGTACCTTCTCCAAAATAGACTATATAATTGGTCACAAGACAGGCCTCAACAGATATAAAAAAATTGAAATAATCCCATGCATCCTATTAGATCACCACGGTCTAAAGCTGGTCTTCAATAACAACAAAGACAATGGAAAGCCCACACTCACATGGAAACTGAACAATACTCTACTCGTTGATAATAGGGTCAGGGAAGAAATAAAGAAAGAAATTAAAAGACTTTTTAGAATTTAATGAAAATAAAGACACATCATACCAAAACCTATGGGAAACACTGAAGGCAGTGCTAAGAGGAAAGCTCATAGCTCTAAGTGCATACAAAAAGAAACTGGAGAGAGAACACACTAGCAGCTTGACAACACACCTGAAAGCTCTAGAAAAAAAAGAAGCAAAAACACCCAAGAGGAGTAGACGGCAGGAAATAATTAAACTCAGGGCTGAAATCAACCAAATAGAAACAAAGAGAACTATACAAAGAATCAATAAAACCAGGAGCTGGTTCTTTGAGAAAATCAACAAAATAGATAAACCCTTAGCCAGACTTATCATAGGGCAGAGAGGACAGTATCCAAATCAATAAAATCCAAACTGAAAAGGGTGACATAACAACAGAAACTGAGGAAATTCAACAAATCATCAGATCCTACTACAAAAGCCTATACTCAACAAAATTGGAAAATCTGGATGAAATGGACAATTTTCTAGACAAGTATCAGTTACCAATGTTAAATCAGGATCAGATAAACCATCTTAACAGTCCCATAACTGCGAAAGAAATAGAAGCAGTCATTAAAAGTCTCCCCACCAAAAAAAGTCCAGGTCCAGATGGTTTTAGTGCAGAATTCTATCAAACCTTCAAGGAAGATCTAATACCAATACTCTTCAAACTATTCCACAAAATAGAAACGGAAGGAACACTACCTAATTCATTCTATGAAGCCACAACTCGAACCGAATCCAAGAACACATCAAAACACTTATCCACCATGATCAAGTAGGCTTTATCCCAGGAATGCAGGGTTGGTTCAATATACGGAAATCCATCAACATAATCCACTACATAAATAAACTCAAAGAAAAAACCACATGATCATATCTCTTGACGCTGAGAAAGCATTTGACAAAATTCAACACCCCTTCATGATAAAAGTCTTGGAAAGATCAGGAATTCAAGGTCCATACCTAAACATAGTAAAAGCAATATACAGCAAGCCAGTAGCCAGCATCAAACTAAATGGAGAGAAACTTGAAGCAATCCCATTAAAATCAGGGTCTAGACAAGGCTGCCCACTCTCCCCCTACCTGTTAAATATAGTTCTGGAAGTCCTAGCCAGAGCAATTAGGCAACAGAAGGAGATCAAAGGGATACAAATTGGAAAGGAAGAAGTCAAAGTTTCACTATTTGCAGATGATATGTTAGTATACTTAAGTGACCCCAAAACTTCCACCAGAGAGCTCCTAAACCTAATAAACCACTTTAGCAAAGTGGCTGGGTATAAAATTAACTCAAACAAATCAGTAGCATTCCTCTACACATAGGATGAACTGGCTGAGAAAGAAATTATGGAAAAGACACCATTCACAATAGTCACAAATAGTATAAAACATCTTGGTGTGAATCTAACCAAGCAAGTAAAAGACCTGTATGACAAGAACTTCAACCCCTGAAGAAAGAAATCGAAGGAGATCTCAGAAGATGGAAAGAACTCCCATGCTCATGGATTGGAAGGATTAATATAGTAAAAATGGCTATCTTGCCGAAAGCAATCTACAGATTTAATGCAATCCCTATCAAAATTCCCACTCAATTCTTTACAGAGATAGAAAGAGCAATCTTAAAATTCATTTGGAATAACAAAAAACCCAGGATAGTGAAAACTACACTCAAAAATAAATTCTGGGGGAATCTCCATACCGGATTTCAAGCTGTACTACAAAGCAATAGTGATAAAAACGGCATGGTATTGGAACAGAGACAGTCAGGAGGATCAATGGAATAGAATAGAAGACCCAGAAATGAACCCCCATACCTATGGACACTTGATCTTCGACAAAGGAGCTCAAACTATCCAGTGGAAAAAAGACAGCATTTTCAACAAATGGTGTTGGTCCAACTGGAGGTCAACTTGTAGAAGAATGCAAATTGATCCATACTTATCTCCTTGTACAAAGCTCAATTCCAAGTGGATCAAGGACCTCCACATAAAACCAGCTACACTGAAACTAATAGAAGAGAAAATAGGGAAAAGCCTTGATCATATGGGCACAGGGGAAAAGTTCCTGAACAGAACACCAATGGCGTATGCTCTAGAACAAGAACTGACAAATGGGATCTCATAAAACTGCAAAGCTTCTGTAAAGCAAAGGATACGGTCAACAGGACAAAGTGGGAACCAACAGACTGGGAAAAGATCTTCACCAACCTTACATCTGATAGAGGGCTAATATCCAAGGTATACAAAGAACTGAAGAAACTAGATTCCAGACCATCAAATAACCCTATTAAAAAATGGGGTAGAGAGTTGAACAAAGAACTCTCAACTGAGGAAACTCGAATGATTGAGAAACATCTAAAGAAGTGTTCAGCATCCCTAGTCATCAGGGAAATGCAAATGAAAACAACACTGAGATTCCACCTCACACCAGTCAGATTGGCTAAGATCCAAAACACAGGTGACAGCAGATGTTGGCGAGGATGTGGAGAAAGAGGAACACTCCTCCATTGTTGGTGGGATTGCAAGCTGGTACAACCACTATGGAAAGCAGTCTGGCGATACCTCAGAAAATTGAACATAGTGTTACTTGAGGACCCAGCTATACCCGTCCTGGGTATATACCCAGAAGATATTTCAACATGCAACAGGGCCACATGCTCCACTATGTTTATAGTGGCCTTATTTATAATAGCCAGAAGCTGGAAAGAACCCAGATGTCCTTCAACAGAAGAATGGATACAGAAAATGTGGTACATTTACACAGTGGAGTACTACTCAGCTATTAAAAATAATGAGCTCATGAATTCTTAGACAAATGGATGGAGCTAGAAAATATCATCCTGAGTGAGATGACCCAATCACAAAAGAACACACATGGTATGCACTCACTGATAAGCGGATATTAGCCCCAAAACACACAATACCTAAGATGCAACGCATAATCCTCATGAAACTCAAGAAGAAGGAGGAAGACTAAAGTGAGGGTGCTTTTGTCCATTTTAGAACGAGTATCAAAAGATTCAACCAGAGCTCCCAGGATCTAAACCTCCAGCCTGAGAACAGACAGGGGCAAGCTGTCCTCTGAGAGACTCTAACCAGCAGCTGACCCAGACAGATACAGACATCCAGAGCCAAACAGTGGATGGAGCTTGAGGACTCTTATAGAAGAATAGGCAGAAGGATTGTGGGCCCTAAGGAAATAGGAACTGCACAGGAAGATCAACAGAGTAAACGAACCTGAACCCTTGGAGCTCTCAGAGACTGAATCACCAACCGTGGAGCATACCTAGTCTACACAGATCTACCTCCATGGGCTGGACCTAGGCCTCCCTGCACATATGTTGTAAATGTGCAACTTGGTTTTCATGTAGGTCTCAAACATATGGAGTGGGGGCTATCCCAATACATGCAGCCTGTATATGGCGTATGGTCTTCTAGCTGGGTGCCTCATCTGGCCTCAATGGGAGAGGAAGCACCTAGCCTCTCAGAGACTTAAAGTGGCAGGGTGGGGGATACAGGAGGAAGGGGTACTCAGAAAAAAAGAGATGGGGAAGGATTGTGGGAGGGGGTGACTGGGACAGTTATAAAGTAATAAGCAAAAAAAAAATAAAATTAAAAAAGGAAAAAAAAAGAATTCTTTGTTTAGCTCTGTACCCCCATTTTTAATAGGGTTATTTGATTGTCTGGAGTCTAATTTCTTGAGTTCTTTGTATATACTGGAATATTAGCCCTCTATTGGATGTAGGATTGGTAAAGATATTTTCCCAATCTGTTGGTTGCTGTTTTGTCCTGTTGACAGTGTCCTTTGCTTTACAGAAACTTTGCAATTTTATTAGGTCCCATTTGTCAATTGTTGATTTTAGAGCATAAGCCATTGGTGTTCTCTTCAGGAACTTTCCACCTGTGCCCAACTACTCAAGGCTCTTCCCCACCTTCTCTTCTATTAGTTTCAATTATCTGGTTTTATGTGAAGGTCCTTTATCCATTGGAGTTGAGGTTTGTACAAGGAGATAAGAACGGATGGATTTGCATTCTTCTACATGCTGACATCCAGTTTAACAAGCACCATTTGTTGAAAATGCTGTCTCTTTTCCACTGAATAATTTTAGTTCATTTGTCAAAGATCAAGTGACCATAGGTGTGTGTGTTTATTTCTGGGTCTTCAACTCTGTTCCATTGATCTTCCTCACTGTCTCTGTACTAATACCAAGCAGTTTTTAGCCTTTCTTCATACTCTATGCTACAAAGTTGGCTGCCTTGACCTCAGCCAAGTGTTCTGAAGTTTACTACTGGGACTCTGAATTCACATGTACAGGCATCCATTCGTGTCAGAACTCAGTTCTTCAGCTCTGTGATTTGAAAATCTTTCAATTTCTGCATCAGTGTTTGGGTTCGGTGTCGGTATATGGGATGAATCCCCAGGTGGGTTAGTCTCTGGATGGCCTTTCCTTGATTGCTATGCTTGGTACTTTGTCTTGAGTATTTTGTTCCCCATTCTAAGAAAGACTGAAGCATCCACACTTTGGTCTTCCTTCTTCTTGAGCTTCATATGGTCTGTGAATTGTATCTTTGGTATTCCAAGCTTTTGGGCCAATATCCACTTATCAGTGAGTACATACCATGTGTGTTCTTTTGTGACTGGGTTACCTCACTCAGGATAGTATTTTCTAATTCCATCCATTTGCCTGAGAATTCCATGAAGTCATTGTTTTCAATAGCTGAGTAGTACTCCATAGTGTAAATGTATCACATTTTCTGTATCCATTCCTCTGTTGAAGGACATCTGGGTTCTTGCCAACTTCTTGCAATTATTAATAAGGCTGCTATGAACATAGTGGAGCATGTGTCCTTCTTATATGTTGGAGCAGCTTTTAGGTATATGCCCAGTAGTGGTATAGCTGCGTTCCCCAGATACTATTACAGATGCCAAGAAGTGCTTGCTGACAGAAGCCTGATATAGCTGTCTCCTGAGAGGCTCTGCCAGAGCCTGACAAATACACAGGCAAATGTTTGCAGGAAACCACTGGACTGAACTTGTGTCCCCAAAGTAGGAGTTAGAGAAAGGACTGAAGGTGCTGAAGGGTTTGCAATCTATAAGAAGAACAACAATATTAACCAACTAGACCCCCCCCCCCAATAGCTCCCAGGAATTAAATCACCAACCAAAGAGTTCACATGGAGGGACCCATGGTTCTATCCACTTATTTAGCAGAGGATGGCCTTTTCAGGCATCAATGGGAGAAGAGGCCCTTTGTCCTGTGAAGGCTTGATGCCCGAGTGTATGGTAATACCAGGGCAGGATGCCAGGAGTGGTTGGGTGGGTCGGGGAGCACCCTCATAAAATCGGGGATAAAGGAGGGGATAGTGTGTTTCCAGAGGGGAAACAGGGAAAGGAGATAACATTTGAAATGTCAATAAATAAATTATACATTAAAAAATGAAAACTTTTCACTTTCAAATATTTTGTCCTGTCTTCTACTATGATTACTGAACTTAGGCAGAGAATGGTATAGTGTCTCATTTATGCCTAAATATACTACACTAATTCTTTGAAAAGTGCCTAATTTTGAGAGCTTTTTTTTTTCCATTGACTGATGTCACTAAACAAATTTACTTATATATAGGTATATAGAAGTAGATTTAGGAGACAGTTTGAAACTATGTCCACATTGCAAATTAGTAGTAAGAGGTTCACTTTTAAATGCTTTGAGCTCCCAACCATAGGTTCTTGAGTAGATTCACTGTTCTAAGCATATATTTTCCTTTACTTCTGATAAGTGAGATCCAACCAGATGTTACTTCTATAGCATTATGTGACTTTCTTAACTGTGGTCACAATTTGATTGCATTATATTATCTGAACATATTTACAATCCTGAAAAACAATTGTGCAGTAAATGTATTGATCCCTTAAAAGATACAATTTTGAATTCTATTGCTGGGTTGTATTTAGTCTATGTTTTTTTATTTATAGTAAATTACAACTACTATTAAATGCATGTTAAATATTTGCACATAAATTAAAATTTAAAAGTAATTAAGTATTTAGACTCACTGAAGATTACATCAGTTGGTGATATTTTCTTTAAAAAATAATGGCCACTTTTGAGAGATATATAGTCTTTCTATATAACCCTAGCTACCTCACAATAACTGTGATCCTCCTGCTTTGGTATCTGGATTGTTGATATTGTAGGTGAAGTAGCATAACTATTAGCCATACTTGAAATTTTATTTTCACTAGAATATTTTTTATAGTAACATTAAACTGTTTATTGAGACATTTATTAAAAATAATATCATATGAATCTATGAATCATATAATGTTATGGTTATTTTTACCTGACCCTGCAGTCTGCTCATCTCTCCAGCCCTGTGGAGGTTTTTGTCACTCAGTTCCACATTAGGAAAATAAAAATGAAGATGTATATAATCATCTTTAGACAGTATTGTCAGATCTATGAGGAGAACTCAAGTTGAAAGATGAATGGCCTTTTTTATAGACACATATAGTGACATTTTATTAGTAAAACACATGAAATAGTTTATCAAAATTTTGTGCAATTAATGAATATAAAACTATTTTAACAGATACAGAAACTGGGTTATTCACTGAAGATGAAGATAAAATTGAAGTGAATACTTGAGAATATTGGATGTGTCTAAATCATAAAATAAAACAGAAAATAAGAATAAGCTTGAACTAAGGAGTAGAAAATATTCTTTTTTTAATTTTTAATTATTTAAATCACATCGTAATTTACTTATTCGCACAGGGGTTATAAACACAAAAAGCCAGGATGTGAGGAAGGGGATGACACCGGAGCATAGGTGTTCAAGGGGAGTACAGATACCATTTAGGACAGGATATCAGCTGGGTGAAGGTTCAGGGGACAGGTCACTATGACTCTGCCTATGGTTCACTTATCCTTATCTAAGTTGGTACTCTCCACCGAGGCTGCCTATTTATAAGATCTATGACTACTCAGGCTGATAAATTTCCACAGATGCTGCCTGTTTACAATAGCTTGTAGTCTGCTGTTTCAGTGTTTTTCCACAGAGACCCAAGACTTTGTGTTAGCATGTATGTATGTCAGGCCTATTGCTGATTTTTGGCCTATGGCTGAATTTAGGAAAATATTCTTACACTCCTGCTGAAAGAACTACAGGACAAATGGAAAGTTCTCAGAGCCTAAACGATTCTAACAGAATATCTTGATATCTGGCATGGAGTGGTACAATAGAGTATTTGTTCAACTTGGTTATGTTCTTGCTTTGGTTAAATAATTTCTTCTCTACCCACTTTCCTCTTTGCTGTGCAAGTATTTATTCTGGGTCTTTGTATATTGGAAGTTTGTAGCTCCTTTCTTTATTTAATAAACATACAATGGTTAAGGCAACCACAATTGCCATTGTTTCAGAGGAAACATGGACTATTAAAACCTTTAGGGACATTTGAAGCTGTAATGCATATAGTTTGCATTTTATATGAGTATGACCTTAAAAGGAAAAAAAATGAAAGGCTAAGAATCAAAATTAATATTCTTAGTGTGAGATCATCATGATGTATAAATATGATGGTTAAATTTGATTTCCAAATGCATGAGACTTAGCATCATCAAAGAAACAAACCTCCGTGCATGACTTTAAGGGTGTTTCTCAATTTGATTAAATGAGTTAAGGATACCTCACATAAATGTGACATCTTTATTGACTGTGCTATTGTATAAAATTACAATAGTAGTTGAGCAGGATATTTAACTGATCCTTCACAATGTATGAAATGTCTCACTCTTATTTAAGATCTTCCTGTTATGACTTACATTCTTGCATGCTTTGATGGACACTATCCTCACAGTACAAGCCAAAACAATCATCTCTACTTAAGTTGCTTTGGTCAGGTATTTTGTTCCAATAATATGTACAGAAATTACACAGAAATGCAATTATTCAATAAATAATAAACTCTACTTACCAATGCAAGTACTGAAGAAAACATCTTAATATTATTTTTATTTACCCAATAAAGTATAGGAAAAGCCATATTAAAAGCCAGCTCATTTAAATGTATAGGATCCTTCAACTCATCCTCCTTAATGACCAGGAAATGTGTAACTAATCACTAATTACATTGCCTATAGTTGTCTTTTCCGTTCAGAGCAGTTAAGATGCAGACTCAGCTAACATTTCCATTGACAAATGAATGTGATTAAGAAATATGTGGCATGTGTGATACAATATTATTTGGTTGTAAGAATGAAGGAGATCTTGTTATTTGAAACTGGATATAACTGAAAGATCTTACATTAAGTAAAATTAGCCACACACACAAAAACAAGTGCCCTATGATCTTTGTCACGACCAAGCCACTTCGAATAATGGTGCTATCTGAGGTCTTTTTATTGTAATGAGAATACTATGACTTAATACTACTTGTCTAGAGATCATACCTTAAGGAATTAGGCATCCAAAGATGGGCAGTTAAAAACAGTTTTGCTTTTATAGGTAACACCTAGCTCTCAGGGAAATCCCTAGCCTCCCTTAAAATCATCCATTTGAAGGATGCTTAGACATTATGGATAGAAGAAGGAATTGCAGAAAGCAAAGCACTCATTTTTCCTTTCTGTTTAAGCAACAAGAGACTTCTAAGATTGTTGTGGGGATAATATTCCATGATCTGTTATTTATGGATGGATGGCAGCGTGTTCATTGGCAAAGGTTTTGCCTATAATTTACCCACGCTGTGAAGACATGCCAACATAAAGAAAATAAAACCACTCACAATGGACTAAGTTTGACTTACTAATATACAACATATCTAAAGACATAATTTAGTCTTTTGAAAGGCTAAAGGCTTATTTACAAAAAATATTTATATATAAAATAATAGTTATATTTCAGATATGTCAGGTGTTTTATCATGGATATTTTTTCCACATAGAAGGATGAAACATATACCTAGCAAATAAATTCTAGTATGCTTGTTTACTTTACATGTGAATGCTCTATTTCCATACAAGGTACAAAAATGCATTAAAATATGCCACTTCAAAGACAGCTTTCTAAAAACATTTGATTTCAAATGATATTTTAATAAAATATTCTTTCCTGTGGTATTTGTATAACCTGACACCGAAAACCTTGAAATTAGATGTAGCACTAGGATTGTAGCCTTCCTCTTTAGCTCTTAAGAAGATCAAAGCATGGTGAATCTCAAAGACTGAAATTATTTTAGATTTCCTTTTATTCACTATGATGGAAGAATGATATTTTATTTTAATCTTTGGAAGAATAAACTAAACAAAACAAAACTCAGCAAAACAGAATAATTCATAAGCCTTAATTATTACTTACAGAAGTAACAGCAGATTAAAAACAACAAAAACTTTTAATTAGATATTTTATTTATTTACATTTTAGGTGCCTTCCCCTTTTCCTATTTCCCCTCCCTAGAAACACCCTATCCCATCCCCACTCCACCTTTTTGCTTTTATATCATTTTAATTACATGCAAGTATTAAGGTCAGTTCTAGGTTGAGGAACTAGAAATACAATCAATGCAAATAGTCAAAGAACAAGCAAGACAATAAATACAAACAGTCAAAGAATAAGCAAGGCAATAAACAAAATTCCATGAACACTGATGTGATCACTGTTTCTAGGGGCATTTAAAAAAAAAAAAAAAAACAAAATAACAACAATTACAAAGATTGAATCTTCCATACTTTACCAAATAATTCTACTAAAGTGTTTCTAGTGGTTGCACAACTAAAATTTAAGTATTTAGTAAATATACAAGTGTAATTTCCACTGTTAAATAGCATAGAGAAAACAGTATTTGTAATACAATCAGTATTGGCGTCCTGATAGAATTAATATCAAGACAATGTAAGAACAACACATCACAGCAAAACCCAGTAACACTTGAAATGAACAGAGGCTTAGACATATATTTTCACAGGAAATTATTTTCTTAAACCTGATTATGAACTATTTTTGTTTAGAATTTCACACATGAATATTGGATTTGCATTATTTTCATCCCCTCAACTCTTCTAACGTCATTCCTCTAAAATCCATAACCTTTTCTTCTCTATATCTCAGCAGTCATTACTTTAATATAGCTCTTTCAATGTGGGGTACAAACATGCAAAGTTTTTCCTATCCACCGTGTTGTGAAAAGGAATGTTCTAATTATCCTGGTCTTCTTGAGACTTTTCATTACAGCTTCCAACAGATATATAAGATACTCTCTTGCAATAATCTTCTTGCCCTATCATCTATGATATTTTCTGAACCTTAGATGCAGGGATTCTAATATACATACAAAGCTGTTTTTACAGGCCACGATTAGTTATTCTCTCTCATTTTTATTTGTTTTTTTTCCATTTGTAGATTTCTATGTTTTATATGCTACATATAACAATGGATTTTTAAATTTTATTTATTATCTAAAACTACAATGTAAGCAGGCACTCTACCACTGAGCTGGATCCCCAGCTCTTACTATTTATTTTAAAACACTAACAAATATTGAAGTTTTTAAATTTAGATTTGTATTGGAATATACATCCAAACTAGTCTGATTTTCAAATACTTACAGTTTTTTCCATGATGTACACAATTTGAAAATGAATTATGAAAATAAGGTATTAAGAATGAGAAAATTTTAAGTATAACTAATTGTTACTTTTCAAATAATACGCCTATTGAAGATTTTAACAATATAGTCTCTACTTTTCCATATAGATGCTACTTGATGTGCTGCATTAGATAAATGTTTAAATAGTAACATTGTATATTCAGGAAGTTTGCTAATAGATTAAGACTGAAGTCTGTAATCCTAAAATTGAGAATTTAGTTTTTGTAAATCTGCCTCAGATGCAGAAGTATAGTGTTTTTGTTTTTTTTGTTTTTTTTTTTTTTTTTGCATTATGTTATAGCCAGTTATTGCAAATGGCTGGACAAAATTCTTATGACAGATCCAGAGATAGCTTTATGATTAATAATCTCATATTAACCATCATGATCATCATCATCTTGCTCAGAATTGAGCTAGTTACAGTTGGTCATGTAGTTATGATCATAATTTTTCAATTCATTTCATAATAGTGTAACTGAATGTTCTATAAAAGACAAGGAGACATTGACCTCCATGCTCTTTTCTATCAGAAAATATCTAACAACTCACAAGTAATACAGTGACTTAATTTGTAGGGAAAATAATTCATTCCTTGACAGTTTTCATAGCAACTTATTAGTCACTCTTTATTCCATACACTGTCCTAGCATAAAATTGCTTTATTTTACTCTTATAACTGGAGAAGAATGTCGGTGTAACGCATATTCTTATTGTTAATACAGTATTTCCTTTTAAAAGGCTCTCATTTTGTAATACATCTTAAGTTATAACATTAACGTCAATGATTGTGAATATGCTGTTGACACTGAAGAATGAATGTAGAAGAGGAAAAGATCTGGGGAAAATTTAAATACATCAGAGTTCTGATGATTCCAATTTTAATTATAGAATATAAAATATATCAGTATTCTGTTGCTTCATGATCAATGTGTTCTTTGCATTGTTCTTAACCAATTACATTTAGATTCCTGCTGTTTCTTTTAAGTCTCTTTTGTTAAATCAACCTCTTAATATTAAACTCTAAATACATTTCTCTGAAAGACCTCTTTAAAATTTTTAAAGAATATTCCTATATAATAAATATTAATATATTCACAATATAATGCTTCAAAAATGGGAAAAAGCAAAGTTTATGACATTTTATTATTTAAAGAATATAACAAACCGAAATTCACAAACTATAAAGAATAAAATCTTAAGAATATTTTGAAAAATTATCTGATATAACCACAAACATATTGACATTAGTAAGCTAATCTCTTACTTTTTTTTTCATTTATTTTATTTTTTATTGGATATTTTATTTACATTTCAGATGTTATCCCTTACCCCATTTCTTCCCACTCAGGAACCCCCTATCCTATCCCCTCTCCTACTGCTTCTATGAGAATGTGCCCCCCAACCACTCCCCATCCTCAAAGTCCCCCATACTGGGGCATCCATTCTTCACAGGGATCAAGGATATCCTCTCCCACCTATGCCCAACAAGGCCATCCTCCCCTACATATACAGCTGGAGCCATGGGTCCCTCCCTATGTTCTCCCAGGTTGGTGGTTCAGACCCTGAGACTTCTGGATGTTTGGTATTGTTGCTCTCCCCATGAGGCCACAAACCCTTTCAGCTCCTTCAGTCTTCTCTCTAACTCCTCCATTGGGAAACTCCATGATCAGTTCAATGGTTAGCTGTGAGCTAGTCGTGGTAGCACACATATTCATATATACTTATGTAACAAATTACTACTCTGATGTTTAGCATTCACCGAATTTTGCTTAATACTAGTTAGTTCTAATATAAAATAGCTATACATATTTATATCTACAAATATATTGGCAGATATAGATAGATAGATAGATAGATAGATAGATAGATAGACAGATAGATAGTATAGATAGATAATGTAGAAAAAAATTTGGCAACACTTATACAACAATGTAAGCAACACTTACACATTTCAAAAAAAATGAAAAAAAGAATTATTAGTAAATTCAACCAGACATTTATGGTAGAAATTATTTGTAATTCTCCATAGGAGAGAACTGAACAAATTGTTTCAAACATAGTATGTGAAACTAAACATGACCTTATTTAAGAAGGGAAGAAAATGCTTGAAATATGACTTAACCACTGTAGTACTATGAACAGTCATAGTAAGGTTGAATACCATGATTCATGCTTTTTTACAAACATCTGTAACTCTAGTTCTGATGGATTTGAAACCTTGTTCCAGTTCTGAGCACACACAGGCATGCACAGTTACACATACACATGTACACACAAACATTAGTGTAGACACATACATAAATAAAATTCGCTAAAAATACAAAAAAGAAAGCTATAATCTAGCATCTTTAATGAATGCCTTAACAAAATATTAGTAAGTAGATTTCCCTGATGTATTAAAAGAATTATACAACAGAACAAGTGAGATTATCCCAAATGGCCCAGGTTGATGTAAATTCTAAAAATATTAGTGTAACTTATTACATTATAAAAACATTATAAAACTAAAAGTAAAATTCCAATGTCTCATTTTTATAAAGCATGTTACAGAAATACATAGTGAATACCATAATTAATAGGTGAAACTTTAATCTTTCATATTAATGCTAAGGAAAATATAAAGGTGATAATTCTTACACAGTATAAAAGTTTCATATGAATAAAATGACAGTACTTGGTTAGAAAATAATAATGATAAGTTAAGAAAATGAACAGCTAGATATTCTATATACATATATAGAAACAATCAATGTGTCAAGATAGCTAGTTCTATGTTGATGCATAGATTTAATAAACTAGCAATCAAACCTCCTAAGTAGATTGGTATATACTGATAAATATCTGAGTTTTTGATGCATAGGAGCAAGCCCCAAAACTCTTCTCTGAATGGTAGGGTTGGTATTAAATAATGCTAAGATTAACTTTAATAATACAATAACTGAGATAGGAAATGGTGGGAATGGGTTGAAGGAAACGAAAGCAGAGACTGCAAAGAAACACATGCACATATGATCAATTGTTCACTGAACATAAAGTAATGGCCATGCAATGCATCTTCCCCCCCCAAAAAAAGTATTGAAGCAAATGGGCATCCAAATAAAGATAAAAAATTAAGTACCTAGTAAGAGATGACAGTGATGCTGGTATATAGCACTATGTCATGAAGCATTGAGAGAACTCTGCAGGGAAGCAGGCAAGAAAATAAAGACTCAGAATCCAACTAGATAAACATTTATCCTAAGCTCCCAGTCCTTCAAATATACTACACAGGTCTTCTGGTTTGCCTAATAATGCTGAGCAGGAGCGAGCAGTAGAAATTGTAGGAAGTAGGGTAGTGCCTCACTTGTAATTGACTTGCATAACCAGAAAAGACTGCTGTGGAGTCTTCCAAGGAAAATGACTTATAGGTCTCCTTCCAACACTACATAATCCTAGAAAATCAAGCTGCAAAATCAAAGATCTTTTCTTCACCACACAGAGTCACATGGGGATTAGAAAAGCTAGAAGAGCCCAAAGCCTTCACTTTCCAATTCAGAGCAGTTATGACTGCTATTCATCCCATAACCATTCTTTATTCTTAGAGGCTTAATTATTAATGTATTAGTGTGTGCTTACATGTCTGTAAGTGAAAAAAAATGAGGATACTCTCAGAGGCTATAGCCATCACCTCCTGTGGGTTTGGACACACAGGAGCTTGAGTCACCTGATCAGATGCTGGAATTCATTCTTTGCCAGCAAAAGTAGTACATGTTCTTAACTACTGATCCATCTTTTGGCCCAATCAAAACACCTTTTGATCCCTATCATTATTTAATTTCTAGTATTTCAAACATAACTTACAATGTTCTCTGTTTGTTTCAATTTATCTCAAGTAGTTTTCAGACTGCTGTTTACAGTAAACTACCATGTTTACTGTATGGCATCCTTTAATATACTCTTCAGCCACATCTCATGTATCATCTGTCTTATTCCAAATACATTTTCTGTTTCTTATCCTTATCACTTCCTCTTTTTACTTCTTAATTCTAGCTCCCCCAGCTTTATGTGTCTCTAAAATTTGTGTACCTACAACAATATTCTAATTGTTCTCTCTTACCTATATACTCACATCAATTTTCTCATTATAAATCATATCTTTACTCATTATACTTCCCTGAACTCCTAATATTATAAATTAAATCTGATTATACTTTATCTTCCAACAGCTCTTTAATGCAAACAAGCCACTATTATAAGTTGACTAGTGTTTCAATTTCATGGTGGTAACATTGAATAGTTCCTTTTACTTTCCAGATTAACATCCTATTTGAGAAATAATGCAGTGCAATAATGGGAAGCATGTACCCTGAGCTCCTGTCTGTGGTATTATTTTCTTAACTGCACACATAGTACTGCTATATCCAAATCCCACTTGAACATTACAACTACTTCTAATAAAAATAGCAGCCTTATTTATAACAGCCAGAAGCTGGAAAGAACCCAGATGTCCTTCAACAGAAGAATGGATACAGATAATGTGGTACATTTACACAATGGAGTACTACACAGCTATTAAAAACAATGAGCTCATGAAATTCTTAGGTAAATGGATGGAGCTAGAAAATATCATCCTGAGTGAGATGACCCAATCACAAAAGAACACACATGGTATGCACTCACTGATAAGCAGATATTAGCCCAAAAGCACACAATACCTAAGATGCAACGCATAAACTTCATGAAACTCAAGAAGAAGGAGGAAGACCAAAGTGAGGGTGCTTTTGTCCTTTTTAGAATGAGTATCAAAAGATTCAAACAGAGCTCCCAGAATCTAAACCTCCAGCCTGAGAACAGACAGGGGCAAGCTGTCCTCTGAGAGGCTCTAACCAGCAGCTGACTCTGACAGATACAGACATCCAGAGCCAAACAGTGGATGGAGCTTGAGGACTCTTATAGAAGAATAGGCAGAAGGATTGTGGGCCCTAAGGAGATAGGAACTGCACAGGAAGATCAACAGAGTAAACGAACCTGAACCCTTGGAGCTCTCAGAGACTGAATCACCAACCGTGGAGCATACCTAGTCTACACAGATCTACCTCCATGGGCTGAACCTAGGCCTCCCTGCACATATGTTGTAAATGTGCAACTTGGTTTTCATGTAGGTCTCAAACATCTGGAGTGGGGGCTATCCCAAAACATGCAGCCTGTATATGGGGTATGGTCTTCTAGCTGGGTGCCTCATCTGGCCTCAATGGAGAGGAAGCACCTAGCCTCTCAGAGACTTAAAGTGGCAGGGTGAGGGATACAGGAGGAAGGGGTACTCAGAGAAGAAGAGATGGGGAAGACTGTGGGAGGGGGTGACTGGGACGGGTTACAAAGTGAATAAGCAAAGAAATAATATTAAAAGCAAGATATTTAAACCCAAATATATTAATGTAGTAAACAAGAAAAAGACAATGTAAAGATCTCCAAAATGTACTTACCCTACAGAAAGAGCATTCTAGAAGAGTGTGTTAGATGAAAATGCAGAGAGAGAACATCAAATAATAACTCAAAGTATGTTTAAATACATGGCAGCTGAATGAAATATGGATGGTCACTGATAATGTGCTATGGAGCAGTTGAACAAAGACACAAACATATGAATATAAAAGAGAGTATCATTGGATAAACATGATTCTCTAAAAAGACACATTTTAGAGGTTATATGCACTGAACGAGAATAATCTCATCCTAGAAGTACAGAAGGCATATACAAAAAAATCATAGGAGAACATTTTTTGTAGTTTGAGTAGGAGATGATATTTTGATGCAGAAACAAATTAAAATGCCAGAAATAAATCTTCCCTTTTAATTTTACAATTAAAATACTGAAGATACAGGATGAATAAAGTATATTGAAATTGTCATGAGAAATATTCCAACTAAATATAAAGGAAGGCCCATCAGAATAATAACAGATTATTAAACTGACAATTTAAAAGCCAATAGAACTTGGAGTAAGTCTTTAAAGCCACCAACAGAATATAATACATAGCAAAGCATTATTTCATTATAATAGAAAATTATTAATTTTCAGATAAAGATATACTAAAGCAAAGTATGGTCAAGAATTAATCTGATTTACCAAAAAACACTTTAGGGGATATTCCACAATGGAGAAGACAACGAATCTATCCATGAGACCACAAGAAAGATAAACTATTTTCTTTAGACAGGAGCAATTCTGGGTTAAAAATTTAGAGATGAGTGGGTGACCTCATGGTCCAACTGGGGGCCTCTAAAGATATCGTCTCTACAGGTTCTCCCTCCCCTTTGTTGGGCATTTCAGCTAATCTCATCCTTGTTGGGTCCTGGGAGCCTCTTGCTTTTCTGGCATCTTGGACTTTCTAGTGGCTAACCCCAGTTCCCCAACCTCCAAAGGAAATACAGGAACAAAATGTGAAGCAGAGACTGAAGGAAAGGCTATCCAGATACTGCCCCACCTGAGGATCTGTCCTATATACAAACACCAAAACAAGACACTACTATGGATGCAAAGACGTGCTTGCTGTCAGGAACCTGATATAACTGTCTCCTGAGAGGCTCTGCCAGAGCCTGACAAAATACAGATGTGGATGCCCTCAGGCAACCATTGGACTGAGCACAAAGACACTAATGGAGGAGGGACTGAAGGAGCTGAAGAGGTTGCAACCCCATAGGAAGAACAACAATATCAACCAACCAGCTCACCTCACCTCCAGAGCTCCACCAACCAAAGAGTATATATACATGGAGGGACCCACGGCTCCTATGTAGCATATGTAGCAGAGGATGGCCTTGTCGGACATCAGTGGGAGGAGAGGCCCTTAGTCCTATGAAGGCTCAATGTCACAGTGTAGGGAATGCCAGGGCAGGGAGGCAAGAATTGGTGGGTGGTGGGGGAGCACCCTCATAGAAGCAGGGGGACTGGAATGGGAGACAGGGTTTCTGGAGGGAAACTGGAAAAGGGGGTAACATATGAAATGTAAATAAGTAAAATATTCAATAAAAATAAAATAATAAAAAGGACTATAAACTTCATTCGAGCATCACTAGGTACTACTGGAAAAGGAAAAAGAAATGTTGGTCATATAATCTTCCTTTTATGTCCCTTTTCATCCCGCTTACCTTTTTCATTGGAAGACATGCTGAGGCATTTGTATCATGACGAGAGAAGGTTTTAGTCATAAAACCTTTTGAAACACACCAGTGTGCCGACCTGTTATAATAAATGTTAGGTAACTGGGTCTATTTGGGTCCCACACTCTGTTTTCTAGGAACCTAACACATATTTGTTATTATTCCTAAGTATTTCACCATTCATGCTTCTTAGATGGTCATTTTAAGTCTCCTAAAATTCCACAAGCTTATTTTGTATTGTGTGGTGACTTGAACCTAGGTCCTTGAGATTTAGAAGTCTTTGCATTGTTCCATAGAAAGATTTCTGAGTCACGTACCAATTAACATATGCGTGCTCTTTAATGTTTAAAGGTGTCTTTAATGTTTCATTGTAAGATGCTTTTCTTAACTGTGTTTTCATTTTTCATTTATTTTTATAGGACTAAGGGACTAAATACTACTCTGAATTTAAAAACAGATTTCTTAATTCATATTCTAAGTAGAAAAATCCATGAAAAAGAGATATATAGCTTTCAAGCATTTAAAAACCCTTGTAGATTGTGCAGACTGAATTCTCAAATGCACGGATGTTTAATTAATGAGACACAGCATTATTACTCTGGAGACAGCAGAGGGAGAGGCACTCACTAGTCATTTAAAATGCCATTCACTACTTTGGAGTATAAATTAGCACAAATGCTTTAAAGAGTACTATGTCAATATATGTCAAAATTATTTAAAATTTCACTTTCATTTTAACATTAATACTACTTAACGAGATTTATTTTTGAAAGGTAATGTGTCTAAGAACAGATTTTTTTCCCTAGGTATGTGTACTGTGCATAATTTGTATGATAATAAAATTATAAGATTATTAGTTAAAACACTGCAGTAATAACTGCATAATCATGCATTAAAGCACTATGTAGCCATTAAGGCAATATCTTACAAAAGGTTTTGTCATATATTTAAGTATGTTAGTCTTGAGATGGAAATTAGAAACATGCATATATTTTTAACTGAAACCTTATAAGTAATTTTAGATTATTATATTTCTCTTCATTAATGTATTTTTTGTTTAAATAATATGTATATTATGTCCTATTTGCATGTATATAATGTACTATCATCTTATTCATCCAGTGCTATTCTTACATAAACATACACAGAGTAGTATGGAATATAAACACTTTAGCATTCATTCAAATTTTTATGACAGTGAAAGTCTTTTTCACATTTGGGATATTGATTTTTTCTAATAAACACTCTTAAATTTTTTAATTACATATTTATACAAAAAAAACCCAGGAGTCCTGATTTGGTTTATATTACAGTGATAAAAACCAAAATCAAACCAATTTGGGAGTAAGAGAGGGTTTATTTCATTTTACTGCTCACAGTTCATCATGAAGAGAAGATGTGACAAGATCTCAAGTCATAAACCTAAAGCAAGATCAGAAGCAAAGGGCATAGAGTAACTTATAGTGTGTTAAGTCTGCTTTCGTCACAACCCAAGACTGACTGTCTTTGAGTAGCCATTCACACAGTGGCCGTGTCTCTCATTTCATCCATGAATCAAAAAAATGTTTTGCCCTCCCCAGACTTGACTAGAGGCAATCTAATAGAAGTGTCTTTTTCAGTAGAGACTCCTCTTACTGGATGGCATTAGCTTATGTCAAGCTGAACAAAAACTATCAAAGATAATAAGTATCACAAAATCCCTTCAAATACTATTTATACTTAGAAAATATAACAGCAAATGAACATCTCAACATGAAAAATATGAACTTACATCCTCAACAATTAAACTGCTAAGAATTTTTCCATTCTGAATGGGTAGTTATTATTATTATGTTAGTTGACTGTTCTTTACTGTTGAATTTTCAAAGGTGGGTGCTTCCATATTTCATACCATTAAAATATCATCTATAAAGTCAACAGTAAAGCTGTTTAACTCATATCCCAAGCATATAATCTGTAAGCTCATGTGTTGAATACAATGGTGACTCATATGCTGTGTTTCTTAAATACGCTGATATATACAATGCTTAGTGATCTTTTGGTGATGTGCTAGAGTACAGTTTGCTAGGATAGTGCTATATGTTTTAATGGTAGACAATGTTGAAGAAGATAATTCTCAAATATGAAAACTTATTTTAATAAGCACTATTTTGTATAAAATAAGACAACATCACTTATATGCCTCACATTCAGGATGGAAACAAAGGAGGATTCTCAAAAAAATTGAAGCTGGCATCGTCTGTACAGATATCTATGAGTGATAGGGCCATCGAGTGAGACACATGGGCTTTTTTGAAATGTAGACCCATTGGCTTAATGAACCTTGTATATTTCGGTGGTTTTCTTGTAAATCCATCACTAACAAATCAGACTTTAGTAACTAATCTCTTCTATGCTTTCTTTTTTCTTTTTCCTGTTCGAAATAATTTTCAATACTTCTGTTTCTCTTTGGGCACCAACTTTGGATAGAGGGACCTTCCATTTCTTTTTGTTTCTGCTTAATCATGTTGGAAAGTACTTTTGCTCTCAACTGCATCTCTCTATCCAGCAGATAGCAGGGAATGCTCCCTGTGGAGTCTTCTACCCTCCTTCTGCTTGGAGTTTCTCTTTTCATGTATCTTAATAGTCTTTTTCATTTGTATTGTCTCAACATGGCACTTTTATGGTAGAGCTTAGCCTTTAGGCTACTCCTTTTTTCTTGTTTTTTCTTTCCTTTTTTTTTTTTTTTTTTTTTTTTGCCTTCTTTGAAAATTCATGGACCTCCTGACCTTCTTTCTTTCTTATTTTCTCATGGTAGTCCAAATTATATCCATTTCATTTGTGGTGCAATTCAATATATTCATTTTGTGGCATGATGACAGCCACAGAGCAGCCATCTGCAACCTCCTGGATTCCAAAAACCTCTTAATTTCTGGGTGTTACTGTCCCAGAGCCCAGTTCACTCAGGCTGGAACAAAGAAAGCTATTGTTTTTCACTCCCCCCACCCTGTGTCTACACACTGACTGTTCCACATCCCATACCTCCAACCCACCCCCTTGTCCCCACGAGGCTGTTTCCATTCCCCACTTCCCACTCCACTTGATCTCTTAACTCCCTGAGGCCTCCAGTCTCTTGAGGGTTAGGTTCATCATCTCTCACTGAACACAGACCTGGCAGTTCTCTGCTGTATATGTGTTAGGGGCCTCTCACAAAGGTCAACCAAAGATGAAAAGCTACAGACAACCAACAGCTGCTGAGGGCAATAATCTGTTTTCCTTGGACATACTCTATGATAAACTGTAAAATACCAGATGGTCACATGTACATACAACCAACACTCAATGGAATCAATAGGTTGTCTGGGATAGAAAAAAGGATCACAATATTCCCATTAAGGGTCTAATATCTAAATCTGTCTACATTAAGGACTGTAGAAGGAATTTATACCAGTAGAGGGCAGATTACTAAGGCATCCACATAACCTATAATCAAGCATTGGGTTTGTTACTTATGTGTGGTATGTAAGCTGGGATCTGATGACTAGGGAGGGAACTTCATTAAGTACATGGTTGGGCCTCTGTATCTGCAAGTGTAGGCAGATGATTCTTTGTCAGGTGGGGATACTGAGAATGTAAAGTATTTTCATGATGATTCTTAACGCAGACAATCTTAGAACTTGAATAAAACTCTAAAAAAATTCTTGGCAGTTAAAATAAAATAGTCTTGCAGGATAATTAAGCGTTGATACACATCTGGCACTGATTATTATCTGGAGTTTTTATCTTAGCTCACACACTGTGAAGCACGTCATGTTGACATGGACTTTTTGACTAAGAAGGTGGATCTACTTTGACTTTGATTGGAATAAATATACTTGTCATTTCGACAATGACATTTTAATAAATCATGAATTTTTAAATAAAGATGTGCCTTCAACTGAAACTTCAGCAAGTGAATTCATTATATTGAATAGTAACATAACTTTATATCCAGTGAAGCAGCAAATAAAGTAGAAAGATAATTGTTACATATAAATACACCACTAAAAACATCTGAGGTCTTGTTCATACCAGCTAAATTACTCCCTAAAAATATAAACCTATAATTAGAGCACACTGTATGTTTTGGTAGCTCAAAGATGGGATTTTGAGTGTTTTCAGCAGTTTGAAGTGATAAACGTTTAAAGAGATGGATGTGTGTTCACCCTGTCTCAAATAAATGTTACACAATATTACATATATCAAAGCATCACAAGGTTCATCATAAATATGTAGTGATTTCATGTTTTTTTCCACTAGTTAATGTTTAAATTAATATATGCACATATATTATCATAAACTTCTGCATGTTTGTGATTTTACCAGTTGTCCATACCTGTAGAAGCTGGTTATTATTTATAGAGTCAAAGAAACAGAGACAAACAGAAGGCAGACAAGTTTTTGCTCCTATTTTTGATAACTCATCTTATCTTCTTGAGCCTTTTCTGTGTGCCATGCCTCATTCTATTATAGTAGACCTCAGTATGCCTAAATTGAATAGAATCCAAATGGAGAAATTTAAAACAAGAACAATTGTACATTTTAATTATTTTTATATCTAAAGTATTATAGAATTCTTACCTTTAATGAAACTGACTAATCAAAGAGTTACAGTAAGACAAATGAATACTGAAGAATAAACATATCCTGCAGAGGGTAAAGTAATATGCACACACACACACACATATACACATACACACATACACACATACACACATACACACACATACACACACATATACAAACACACACATACACACGCACACACACACAGTTTTTTCCATTCAAAAATGTGCTTCCTATCTACTTCATATATGAGACCCTGAAATACTCTTTCCCTTTCTACTTCAGATAGCAAAAGGGTAGCTGATTTTTTCTTTTTTCTTTATTTCTTCCTTTCTATTATTTGTTATTTTTTATTTTTATTATTTACTTTATCCCACTAATGCTTAACTTCAAAGGAGTAAATTAAATACACCAACAGCATTGTCTCAATGTAATTGTCATTTGTCATACTTTTGGGACATGTGTCATGATGTAGTACATTCTGGGTATCTAGGAATTATCCTAAGGGAAATATAGAAACTCATTCTTTTTGCCAAAATGTGTATTTGCGTGGGATGCCAAAAACGAGTTCATGCATAAAGCTTCTATCTAGATTCCAGTCACATAGATGAGTAAACATGCAGAATTCACTATTGTAGCTTGTGTAATAGCAGGAATGCTTTATAGTCAGGGTTAGATTGGCAATGAATTCAACAACAGTGCCTGGAGCCACTGTATGCAATGATGAGCTGTGGTGTCTCCTCTGGAACTCTCTGGCATCAGTATGTTTCTATTGGAACCATCTTTTGGTGCTTTTTTTTTTTTTTTTTTAAATGATCACAATTTACTGTCTTCAAAGCATAATCTTCAGGCATACCTCAAACTTCTGGTGGCTCCATAAAGCTTTGTTAAATCTTTCCTCTAAAAATGACTTAAAAGAACTTTTTGTTGTTTTCAATGTGCACCATGGCTGGCATACTCTAGCATCAATTTCAAACAATATACAATCATTATTTGCTTCATATTTAAAATAAGTGGCAGAAAACATATAATGTTGAATTTGGAGAACAGAAGCACTTCCAAACAGTATCCCTGCTCACAGTTATACAGAATGAATGGATGTAGCCTCCATTATTGTACTACAGAGAATATTTTTATTATATGATTTTTTACTTAATGAAAGCCTCATTTTTTGAAAGCCTCATTTTATATTCTGAAACTTAATATGATTTTAGTATTTAAAAGAAAATGACCTTTGTTAGAAATGTAGTTAATATCTAATTCCAGGTCTTAGCATGTTGTTACCAGATGTTAAGTTGCTTTCTATAAGTATTCATGTTTGAAATGCATTATTTGACAGTACTCATGAGTTTCTTTAAGTTATTTTTGCTTGAGATTCCATTTTAAAATATTTCCCCTATAATTTATTTATTTTGAATTCCTGTGTGACAGTAATCTGATATTCTTCAGTAATCGAAAGAAAACAAAACACATTCATACTCATGTATACACACACACACACACACACACAAGAGAGAGAGAGAGAGAGAGAGAGAGAGAGAGAGAGAGAGAGAGAGAGAACAAAGATATTTTTATATTTCTTTCTGCCTTTTGTAGAACTTATCAAATATCCAAGTAAGCTGAAAGGCATGGGATCCTCTGCTTTACCTAGAAGTACCTAAGAATGAGAATCTTGCTTTGGACTCATTACTTTGGTTCTCTTGCTTCAAATTACATTGTGAATGTTCTTGATAGGCACATGGTGGTTTGAGAGATCAGGCCTTTCAGAGAGCAGTTAGATTTGAGGCCTAAACACCCTGAAGCTAGAAAGCTAGTGTCAAAAAAAAAAAAAAAATTCCCTAAGGTATTTGATCCTCTTTTTGTTACATGAGGAAAAGGGAATCTTGAAAGGCAAGTTTTTATCAGTCAGTCACCAAAGCTAGGTCTTGCAAATCACAGCTCCCAAACACCAAGAACAGTACATTTCTGTTGTTTCACAATATCCAGGATGTAATAATTTACTATAATACTTCAAATGGACTGCCACATTATTTTCAAAGGCAACCATACATTTCAAAAGTATGGTCAAAAGCTGACAGGATTCTAAACAGTGCTTATTATTGGCAATTGTAGACACCATTTCTTTACCGTGTTCTTTTAGTGTAACATTAAAATTTACCTAGATACTATTATTGGGATTTCTATCAGTGAAGCAGAAGGTCTCAGAGTAACAGTGAATCATTTAGATTATACTCAAAAGCGCCTAAATAAACTTCTACCTCTTAAAATACATGATTAGGACACAGTTTAGAAAGGTGCTGGGTAAAACAATTAAACAAACAGTTTTGATATTTTTATCTCACATTTTATATGAAAATGAAATAATATATTGCCATCAATTAATTAAATTATGCAAATTTATTAAGACTAATTGCTTACCATAACTTTATTCAGTTTGTCTGGACATTTTATGGAAGAAGAAATGTATGTACATTGTGTGCTTATGGGGAGAACTGAGAACATGGATTACAATCTATCCAGAACATGTTTCTCCAGAATGACATCATTAAACCTGAAAACTCACTGTCAGAAATTCTGAGGAATTTGAACACACATAGTATGTTGAATCACCGATCCTAAAGGCATTAAGGTGTTTTGTTATCTAAGCAGATGCCACAGAGTGCTCAGTTATCCTGACTAGACAGTTCACTGATAGAACAAAACTGTAATGCCCTTGGAGTTTCACATGGTAAAGAATGAAAATGAAGAGAAGCAGATAGTAAAACAGAAGGGAGGAAGGAAAGAGGAGATCGTGCTAGAATAAATGGGAAAAGAGAAGTGTAAGAAGAGAAGAAACACAATTCAATCTCTGGAGGTGCTGCTCTCTTTAATTCAGAATTGTTCTGCTCTCCAGAACCTTATGGTTGTTACTGGTTAAACAATTTGTATTCTTATCATCATCCAATTTCTTTCCTGGTCATGAAAACACACTAAGTTGTCTGTTGTGTTTAAAGTCTTTAGCACTATAGATGGCAGCTCTTAAGTACCAGGGTTCTACACAAGAATCTTATCTATGTTTTGCTTATGAGATATATTTTTTCCTCCACACTTTAATATTTATTTTCTCCTGTCATTTTCCCCACTATTTCTGTGACTATCTGCCATCACCTCTTATGTCAGATCTGCATGTAGACCACATTCCCTCTGCAGCTATCTGTGAGAGGGTAATCTGAGGTTTCTCTGCATCTATCAGAGCCTCATGTCATGTTGGTTATAACTGATAATTTAGCTTCACCCCACATTATTTTATTTATTTACTTACTGTTCCTCATTAGACATGAACAATGTCTATCATTTAAAAAGTAAGTATTCAGGAAATTTGTTATATTACTAATATCATGAATTAAAATACAAGTATCTTCAGAAGTTCTTACTTAGTGACATATATTTATACATGTTATGAACATCTTCAAAAGAAGTTATATTTGCTTCTTTGCTTCAGTATTTAAATTAGTATTACCAGTTTAACTGTACAGATTATTTTTTGTACAGACTACTTTTTTGTGGAAGGTGGAGTCAGGTTAATGAATAATACTTGAGTGAAATTTTTGTTATTGTTACTTTCTTTTTAAGTATCTCTGTCTATTTGTTCCTGTGATCATGTGTGTGAAGGACACATTCTCATGTGTGGGACTGCATAGGAATGACAGATGTCAAAAAGCAGTGTCTTCCCTATTTTTTGAACTTTATTTTTGAAATGGATTTATTACTAAATCCAACAATTACTTGTTGAGTGAATTGAGTGACTTGTTAGTTATTAGAATCTTCCTGTATCTGTCATCCAGTGATGTGATTACAAAAACATGTTGTCACATAAGGTTTTGAATTTCATTTTGCATCTAGAATATTTTAATTATTTTTTCAAATTATTTTCTTGCATGTCACAGGTTTTTGATTTAAATACAAAATAGAAGCTTCTCAAAGAATTTGAGGTTATTACCTAAAAATCACAACTTCCATTAATAATTCACAACTTTTAATAATTCACAGATTCCTTAGAATTAATGCAGTTACTACTGTCATTAATCAGTAATCATGTTAAATCTTTCATTTCAAAGTTTTCAAACAATATTAGACAGTTGAGATTAAACCATTTTACATTTTTCTACATATCTAGATCTAGAAATCTTGTATTAATTTTTATGCCAAATCCGTATGTAAAGATAATATTGTTGCTTGATTTATTCAGAGATGGTTAACTATACATAAACTTTCCCTAAATTTAATTTTAAATAAGAAAATTGAATGATATTACTAGCTATCCATATTCACTATGTTATGATGTTAATATTAGTCATGGGAATTAAGAATGATTTTAACTTTACTTAATGGATTTTATGCCATCCTTTTTGCTTTATTATCCTGGGAAAAATGTTTTGAGATCTTCATTTAGTCACTCCTCTGGGTCCTCATCTTTTCACTCAAATATCTAATCAATCTTTTGACATTTCTTGCCTCTTGTATTAGATTTTGAAATTTTTTGTTGACAGAAGTGTACTGTTGCTACGTCCTATACACTGTAAGTTGCTACTACCTTTGAGCATGCAAAGACCACAAGTAATTGGAAGTCAAGTTAAACACTAATAATGAAATTGGTCAAAACCTTTCTAATTTAAGTGTAGTTGCTGAAAAACGTAATTTTTTAGGAGTAAAATCTTATTATTCCAAAATATTGAAGGTGTAGAGTTTTAGAAGCAGATCTGTCCCTGAAAGTGAGCTTTGAGGGTTCGAACATACATGCCAGGCCAAATCTCTTTCTATTTCTCTACCTCCAACTTTCCTATGATATGTAAGTTACTACTGCAGCAACATGCCTGTCTATTTGCTGAATTGCTCCCCACCATCATGGTTGTGAATTCATCTAATAAAGCTGTAAGCAAACTCCCAACTAAATACTCATTTTTATCAGTTGCCATACTCAGGGTTTATCTTCACAACAATGGAAGAATAATTCAAAAATTTAAATAAAAATAGACTTTTGTTCAATAACTTTTATTTTATTTATATATAAAATAAATATAGTGTAATCTACTAACTATGAATTAGAACATATAAATTACCATAATGCTTGCACATTAATACTTTTCTGGATATTTTTTTCTTATATTACTTTGTTCCACATACTAAAAAAGAATTCTAATCTATATTTATATGCTTCAGGATATGGTAAATTTGAAACCTAGTTTTTCAAGATTCTTTTGCAGAGTATTTTATTATAAAAGTTTTGCACCACTATGATAGTTTTCACTGTGTAAAATTTCATAAATGTTTGTATTGTAGGTACACTAAACTAAGTTATTTTATTCCTTTTTCCTGTAAATTCATGAATAAATAATAACATAATAATTTTTATAATTTTTCATCATTCAAAAGTTTTGATCATTTTGTTACAGGTCTCTTATTGGACTCTAACCTTCAATACATTGTGCCTGGAATCATTTACAGTATGTCTTTCTATGAATATATTAATGATGGCTTGAATAGCAGTCATAGCTAAGGTAATATTTTTAAACTATTAAAATCAATTAGGCCAATAGGAAAGTCATTTCAAATATATCCTTTAGGTGCATATCTATGAAGTTTCTTAGTATTGACTTAGATGATTGGGTTACAATTTTGCTCTTTACGATTTCTGATAACTTTTCTTAATTTCTTACATTTCTATTTCTGTTTATGCTAGTTCTTCAGTTAGCTTTAGTGTGTCTTTAAGGGACGGGATTAAGCACATAACAAAAATACTATGAAATTAATTAGTACTAGCAAACATTAAGATTATAAGGCACTTAAAATTTATTAAAATAAAACAAATAACAGAAATATGTTAAACAATTATCATTGTCTTCCCTAACTGAGGATAAGAATCAAATAATTTCATGAAGAACAATGATCAACTTTATAAGACAAAATACATATTTTTATTGTGCTTTTGAATCTTCTATTTTCCACAAGGTTTCTTTATCATTAAAAGTATGTTTTCATTAGAATAAAACACATAATATTAAGTTCATGCAATCATTTGGAAACTTATAAACACTAAAAGTATCTATACACAAAAACACAATAAATATACACAATGGAAGAATAGATTTTTTTCTAAAAAGTAATAATCGTTTTATTATGGCAGCCATTATTAATCAACAACTAAAACTCACCAACAGGAAATATTTCTAGAATGAAGGACTCCATCAATATTTTTCTGAAGTGTAATAAAATCCTGAATTGTAAAATAGAATCTAAATCTAAGGCTTTATTTACTAAAATAATAGAGTAAGATGTTAAACATGATCTGCTTACCGAAGTTTAGAATCATGGCATGAAGCACTATGAGTCTGTAAGAGACATGAAGTAAGGGTAAGATGAAGAAAAGGAGTGAGAGATGTCTTACTGAATTTTTGTTCTTTCTCCTCACCGAGTATGACAACATATTACCTTATGACCATATTTTCAAACCTTTTCTATCTTTTAACTGAATATGCTTTACTGGCAGGTATTCATGTTTCATAGTACTGAGTGATTAAATGAACAATTTCATTAAAGGATATCATGTATTTTGAGCTTTATTTCACCAATAGTATCTGTGCTATACTTTCTTCCCACTTCCTGATCCTATTGATTTCCTTTATTTAACAATTTCATATCTCCTTAAATATATATATTCATACATGCAAGATTTCATGTGTCTATGTGAATTCAAAAACTCAAATGAGAGAAAAAATTCGATATATAAATTTTGAGTATGGTTTAATTAGTTTAGGATCATAATTTCTTCTTGATTCCCCTTTTCTACAAACTCATTTTTCTTTATGATTTGATAATATGCTTCTGTTGGGTATATATTCTGCATATTGTTTGTTTATTTGTTTTATCCTGTATTGTCTGATGTATACAGAGGTTGGTTCCTTAACTCACACTAGTGAACAGTGATGCAATAAATGTGTATGTACAAGTATTTCTGTTACAACTTCTCTTATCGTGATTCTGGAGTGTTGTAGCTCTGAGTTAGGTGGTTGATTTTTCTTTTTTCTTTCTTTTTTTTTTTTTTTTTTTTTAGTAAGCATTTACCTGAATGTGGATGACAGTTTCAACTTCTTTAATTTCACTTATATATATATATTTTTTATTGGAAATTTTATTTAGATTTCAGATGTTTTCCCCTACCCCATTTTCCCCCCTCCCTCCCAGGAACTCCTATCCCTTCCCCCCTCCCTTGCTCCTCTATGATGGTGTACCCCCCACCCACCCTCCCCTACCTCACCTCTCCACCCTCGAATACCCCTCCCCCCCACGACGTCCAGCCTTCAGGGACCAAGGATCTCATCCTTCTTCCTGTTTTCTTCTCATGGTGTCGCGAATCCTCTCAACAAAAATTTCTTTTTTTTTATTTATTTTATTATTAAATTTTTTATTGGAAAATTTTTTTTACATTTAAGATGTTCTCTCCTTACCCCATTTCACCCCTCCCTCCAGGAACTCACTATCCCTTCCCCCCCCTCCTGCCTCCAAGTTGGTGTACCCCCTTCCACCCTCTCCTGTACCTCACCTCCCACCCTCAAGTATCCCCCCCCCGACGGTCCAGCCTTCATGGGACCAAGGATCTCTTTCTCCCACTTATATATAGCTCCCTTGATATATAGCTGGAGCCATGGGTCCCTCCCTAAGCGCTCCCAGGCTGGTGGTTTAGACCCTGGGGGCTCTGGTTGGTTGGGATTGTTGCTTTCCTCATGGTGTCTCGAATCCTCTCAACTCCTTCAGCCTTCACTCTATCTTCTCCATTGGGAACCCCATGATCAGTTTAATAACCGGTTAGCTGTGAGCATCTGCCTCTGAGTATGTCAGACTCTTGCAGACCTCTAAGGAGACAGCTATATCAGGCTCCTGTCAGCGTGTACATCCTGACATCCACATCAACCTCTACCTTTGGTGACTGCACATAGGATGGATATCCAGGTGGAATAGTCTGTAGACGTCCCTCCTTCAGATTCTGTCCTGCACTGTGTCTCCATATTTGCACCCTTGAGTATTTTGTTACTCCTTCTAAGAAGGACTGAAGGCTCCCCTATTTGGTCATCATTCTTCATGAGCTTTATGTGGTCTGTGAGTTGAATCTTGGGTATTTCAGGCTTCTGGGCTAAAATCCAATAATCAGTGAGTGAATACCATGTATGTTCTTTTGTGATTGGGTTACTTCACTCAGGATGATATTTTCTAGTTCCATCCATTTATATAAGAATTTATCAAATTCATTGTTTTTAATAGCTGAGTAATATTCCATTGTATAAATATACCACATTTTTTGTATCCATTCCTCTGTTGAAGGGCATCTAGGTTCTTTCCAGTTTCTGGCTATTATAAATAAAGCTGCTATGAACATAGTGGAGCATATGTCCTTGTTATGTGTTAGAGCATCTTCTGGATATATACCCAGGAGTGGTATAGCTGGGTCCTCAGGTAGTGATATGTCCAATTTTCTGAGGAACCGCCAGACTGATTTCCATAGTGGTTGCACCATCTTGCAATCCCACCAACAATGGAGGAGTGTTCCTCTTTCTCCACATCCTCGCCAGCATCTGTTATCACCTGAGTTTTTTATTTTAGCCATTCTGACTGGTGTTAGTGGAATCTCAGGGTTGTTTTGATTTGCATTTCCCTGATGACCAAGGATTCTGAACATTTCTTTAGGTGCTTCTCGGCCATTCACATTCCTCAGTTGAGAATTCTTTGTTTAGCTCCTTACTCCATTTTTTAATAGGGTTATTTGGTTGCCTAGAGTCTAATTTCTTGAGTTCTTTGTATATATTGGATATTAGTCCTCTATCGGATGTGGGATTGGTAAAGATCTTTTCCCAATCTGTTGGTTGCCGTTTTGTCCTATTGACAGTGTCCTTTGCCTTACAGAAACTTTGCAATTTTATGAGGTCCCATTTGTCAATTCTTGATCTTAGAGCATAGGCCATTGGTGTTCTGTTCAGGAACTTTCCCCCTGTGCCTAGGTATTCGAGGGTCTTCCCCACTTTCTCTTCTATTAGTTTCAGTGTGTCTGGTTTTATGTGAAGGTCCTTTATCCACCTGGACTTGAGCTTTGTACAAGGAGATAGGAATGGATCGATTTTCATTTTTCTGCATGCTGTCCTCCAGTTGAACCAGCACCATTTGTTGAAAATGCTGTCCTTGTTCCACTGGATGGCTTTAGCTCCTTTATAATCCACTATATAAACAAACTCAAAGAAAAAAACCAGATGATCATCTCACTAGATGCTGAGAAACATTTGACAAAATTCAACATCCCTTCATGGTAAAAGTCTTGGAAAGATCAGGAATTCAAAGACCATACCTAAACATAGTAAAAGCAATATACAGCAAACCAGTAGCTAACATCAAACTAAATGGAGAGAAACTTGAAGCATTCCCACTAAAATCAGGGACTAGACAAGGCTGCCCACTCTCTCCCTACCTATTCAATATAGTACTGGAAGTCCTAGCCAGAGCAATCAGACAACAAAAAGAAATCAAAGGAATACAAATAGGAAAGGAAGAAGTCAAAATATCACTATTTGCAGATGATATGATAGTATACTTAAGTGACCCCAAAAACTCCACCAGAGAACTCCTAAACCTGATAAACAACTTCAGCAAGGTGGCAGGTTATAAAATCAACTCGAACAAATCAGTAGCCTTCCTTTACATGAAAGATAAACAGGCTGAAAAAGAAATTAGGGAAATGACACCCTTCACAATAGTCACACATAATATAAAATACCTCGGGGTGAATCTAACCAAGCAAGTGAAAGATCTGTATGACAAGAACTTTAAGTCTCTGAAGAAAGAAATTGAAGAAGATCTCAGGAAATGGAAAGATCTCCCACGCTCATGGATTGGCAGGATTAATATAGTAAAAATGGCCAGCTTGCCAAAAGCAACCTACAGATTCAATGCAATCCCCATTAAAATCCCAACTCAATTCTTTACAGAACTAGAAAGAGAAATTCTGAAATTTATTTGGAACAACAAAAAACCCAGGATAGCGAAAACCATTCTCAACAATAAAAGAACTTCTGGAGGAATCGCCATCCATGACCTCAAGCTGTACTACAGAGCAATAGTGATAAAAACGGCCTGATATTGGTACAGAGACAGGCAGGAAGATCAGTGGAATAGAGTTGAAGAACCAGAAATGAACCCACACAACTATGGTCAACAAAAATTTCTGTTTAATTCTTTGAGAGACTCCAATGCTGATTTCAGTAATAGGTGTAATAATTTATACTCACTCCGGCAATTCATATTGCTAGGTTTTTCTCTTCACCCAATATTTCTTCTTGTCCAGTCCAGCTGGACGATCAAGTGGGAGCCCTAGACCTGCGGAGAGGACTGAGATGCATGAGAAAATAAAACGGTAAAGTAAGTTAAGATGGCGGATCAAGCTGGCAAAGATTTTATTGTTCACACCAGTTATATACTCTAATAACAGAATATGGGGAGGGGCAGGAATGGAAAGGGAGCTTTGCAGGTGGAGGAAAACTAGCTGCAGCTGTGGGGTCTAACTAGGTTACACCTAGTCTCACAAAGCCTTGCTGTTACCAGGTTTTCTAAAAACATCTATAAACAGAAAGATGATAGGAGAGCCAAGGGTGAGTGTTTGCCAAGAGTAAGGTCTTGCCATGGCATCTCACATCTTCTTACTTATTTTCATAATGGCTGCCATTCTGACAAGTATGAAGTGTAATTTCAATATTTTAAAATACACATTTCTCCCATGGCTACAGATGTCAATCCATTAGAAGTTGTAAGAGCCAGATAACTATGAAGTCAGTAGGAGATTGTATCTGAACACTGTCAACACCAATAGACTTCCAAATGTGGTTGAGATAGTATCACATGGTCTGCATTCTTGGGAGATGGGGGATGGGGAACAAAACAAAACTAACCTACAGGCACTAAAACATGGTGACCAGAGAACACCCATTAAAGAATTAGTCTTCTCAGGGATAAGACCTTTGTTTTTTAGTTAGCCAATACCAAATGATCTACCCTGAAGTCACACATATCCAAACAATAATAGATAGACTAAGTAGCTAAAATTTTTATGCTTATGTAGGGGCTTGTGTGTGTATGTCTCTCTGTGTGTGTGTGTGTGTGTGTGTGTGTGTGTGTGTGTGTGTGTGTGTTGTGTAGTGAGGTGAAGGAGTAGAGGAAAGGTACATGGAAAGGTTAAAAGGATAGATGGGAAAGAAGAAATGTGGTTTAATTTAAAATAAATAAATACAAAAGTAATAAGAGCACATAAAATTAGAAATTTACTTTAAATATGAATCTATCATGTTGAATATATACAAGGAGTATTTACTTTTATCACATATTATATACACACAACACACACACACACACACACACACATATATATATATATATATATATATATTATATTATATATATATATGTATACGTATATGTATATGTATTAGTCTTCTCAGGGATAAGACCTTTAACCTTTGTTTTTTAGTTACATATACATATATGTAGACTATCTTAAATAATTATTTTTATAACAATAGATAGATAATGTGATAGTTTTAATAAAGTGACTGTCAGCTCAAATATTTGATTGCTTAGTCATCAGGGAGTGGAACCACTTGAGAAGAATTAGGAAAGATGGCTATGTGGGAGTAGGTGTGGCCTTGTTGGAGGACATGTGTTCCTGGGGGGTGTGCCTTTATGATCCAGAAATTCAAGCCACGCCCAGTGGCTCTTTTTTTCCTGAGACCAACATATCTATATATAGACTTCTCAGTGACTTGTACAAGATCATTGCATCCTTCCTACTGCCATGCGCCCTACCATGATGATAATGAAATAAACATCTGAAACTGTAAATCAGGCCAAGTAAGTGCCTTCTTTTATAATTCACCATAGTCGTGGCATGTCTTTAAAGCAATAGAACACTGACTAAGGCAATAACAAAATTTATTGGGATTTCTTAATTATCACTTTATATTTTCCCAATGTTAATAATATACAAAAAAATTTAAAAACTAGAAGAATTAAAATATGTATTGAAAATCAAAGATTCCAGAAGAAAGAAATTATTCTTTAGAATAATTTAGTCTTCTTTAGAAGACTTGGCAATTATAAATATGGTCATTTGTGTCTCACAGAAGTCACATGGCTCACTTGCATTAGGCTGTCAATTGGCACTTTACTAAGTCAACAGAAGTTTGGAAAAATCAAAAGTAATATTTAAAAAAAATATATTTTTCTAAGTAAATCTGAAAACTTAGAATTTGAAAGTAAAAATATCAGAGTGATCTATGACTTTACTCTACAACTTTCTTTTTAATTGGTTATTTTGTTTTTTTACATTTGGAATGCTATCCCCCATCCCAATTTCCCTTACTCAAATCCCCATCCCATCCTCCTCCCCTGGTTCTATGAAGGTGCCCCCCCCAACTCCAGTCTCATCACCCTAGCATTACCCTATGCTGTGGCATCCTGCCTCTCCAGGACCAAAGGCCCTCCCCTCTCATTGATGTCAGATAAGGCAATTCTCTGCTCCATTGAAGCTGGCGTCATTTGTCCCTCCATGTGTAATCTTTGGTTGGTGGTTTAATCTTCCAAAGAGAGCAAGCTCTAAGAGCAAAGCATTCAAAATACTGACACTGTGTATGGAGAAGCATCCAGAGGCATAAATTATCTTTGCAGTGGTTTCAAAAACCAACCTTTGAATAAGGGAGAATTGACTTCAAGTTGAAGGTTGAATCTCCAATGTTTACAGAAAATTCGGAGCCCTTGGGTAAAGATTTGATTTACATAAATTAGATCAATAAACAAAGGATAAGCATGGGAAATGAATCAAAACACATTCACAGATAGAGTCATGCTCTTTAGGTTTGCTTAGTTGAATTCTTCATGAGGATAAGCAAGAAAACTATTTTGGTTTTCAAACTCAAGAGTTTGAGCTACTCTCCCAACAATGCCAGAAGGAAATAAATTCCTGTTTAAGGAAATTCACTTATGTTAAGGAACCTATTTTTCTAATTTGTTCAAAACAAGTTTATATATTTGTATAACAATTCTCAAGAAACAACAGCAACGTCTTATTTGGAGTCTTATTATCAATATTATATGTTGTATTTACAGTTTTTGTAATTTGAGATACTACAGTTTCACTTAGAATTTTTCTTTTTCACTCTAAAGTGCTTTTATCGTTCACACAGTTAACAAATGTACTAAGGTTCTTTCAATAGCTGTTCCTGTCGGTTTTTTTTTTGCTAAAATCAATAAATCTATAAATAATTCTCTTGTCAAGATAGGTATATTATAAAATAATTGATAAGTCTTTTTAGGGTCTTTATTTTACCATAACCATGACAATGCAAAATGAAGTTATTTCAGTATATGACCATATTAAGGATTTCATTAAAAAGTAAGAAATAAACGAATGACCAGGCTGGACTTGACCTCAGAGACCTGCATATCTCTGTCTCCTGAGTGCTATCATTAAAGGCCTGTACCACCACGCTTAGACCTAAGCTTTTCATTAATTCCACAAGTTGAAAGCTTACCTGGAGTGGGGGTTCTCCCCTGAGGTCACCACTCCCATTATTCTATATATCACCCAGCTTTTTAAAAATTTGTTTATCTCTTTGAGCACAGAATTTAACTCCATTCTTTCTGGTGATCCTTTTGATTAATGTCCTTTATATGCATCAACATTAATAAAGATAGGGCATGGTCTACACCAGGCTATTTTGAAATCTCCTCTTCAAATTTAATGGAAAACTCTTTAATTTATTCTCAGACACATTTTTTGTATAAGGACAAAAAGCACCCATGTTCTTCACTAATATATCATGAGAATGATCACCAGGCAACATACTAAAATTCATCCCCTCTAAAACCTCTTTAGGCAGGCCCACAATTCAGTACTCCTCAGCACCACTGACTTCCATGCTTATACAAGAATGGCTCATTATGCTCCACTTAAAGCATGCAACAGTTTTCTAATCCACAGTCTTAAAGTCCTCATCCCTCCCAACAATATGGTCAGACCTATTACAGCAGTGCAGAAATCATAGTACTTAGTACCAACTTCTGTTCTTGTTAGAATTTTATTGCTATCAAGAGACACTATGCCATGGCAAATCTTATAAAGGAAAACAATTTATTGAGGATGGGTTCATCTTTTAGCAACTTAGTCCATTATCATCATTGTAGAAAATATGGTGGATTGAAGGCAGGCATGAAGCTGAAGTATGAGCTGAGATTTCTACATCTTTTTCTGTCGACAACAGACAGAAACTGTCACTAGATGTAGCATGAACATGAGAGGCCTCAAACCTCACTCCAACACTGACACACTTTTTCCAATCAATTTACTCTTACTTCAACAACGACATACTCCCTAATAGTACCACTCACTGTGGGCCAATCATTCAATGGGTATGGGGTCGTACGTATTCAAAGCATCACAGTACATTTTTATGTAAGTTGTCTTAAGGAATGACTTAACATTGAAAATAAATAATGCAAGCCAGAATCTCATAATCATGTTACCTAATAGTTTCTAATTTGTCTAACTTTCAGATTGAGGCTCAGTGTATCAACTCTGGCTTAAACTGAGGACCTTTGTTTTCTCCATGAAAACAGGCTTCTCTATGACATGTCTAAAATATAGCCCCAGCAAGAAACACAGTAGTAGCTGTCATAGCAAGTTGTCTGCATGTGTTTCTCAGTGTTAGAGGAGTACTGTCGGATGTAATGAGTGTTTCTACTCCCCCTCCACCTATTGAACTTATACTAGTTTAGTTAAAGGGCATATACTTTTTAACGTCAGGAAGCAGATGTTTCAGGACTTTACTCTAGTTAATGGCATCTGTAACCCTATGGTTTCCCACCCATTCTCTTTGTTCCCTGAAATAATGACTTTGAGAATTCTTATGAATGAATAAATACTTAAACAAAGAACTTTTGTCTTTATTCCCCAACTACTACATATCTCAGTGATCTAGCTTATTTCATGATAAGTGTGCCACATGGCTGGTTCATGCATCTGTATCTTTCTTAGAGCTCGGAGCAAATTTCTAGCACCTGACTATCTCCCAGAATCCTCTTTCTGTAAGAACTTCCATCTCCCTATTTCTTGCCTAAGCTAATAGACCAATAGTATTTTTTGACAGATGATGCTTTCATATAGTACAGGAGAGTCTCTTATACTTGACTAACCACTTTTTGTTACTAGACAGGCCTGACAACAGATTTCAATTCTAATGACTATATTTGATACCTTTTCTCTTCTCCATGAAGATTCATTGTCCCTTGCTTCTTGACATTGAAGGAGCATTGCATCAATTCCTATATAGTAATCTGCTTTTATAAAAGATCTTCTAGTAGTAGACAGAAATGATACCAGTGCAACATGCACAGAAGTATGTCTGTCAAACATACTTATTTGTGTATTTGTTTATTTAATTTATTTAATTTGTATCTCTGGGAAAGTGCTGTCCTTTTGACAACAGGAAAGGAAATTATACTGGGATTTTATCTATCTTACATACTCTGCCATACCTCTATTACCACAGCAAAAAATATGAGCATAATTTAGTATTTATTTTGAAGAATTCATTAAACACAAAAGTTTATCAGAATTTTACTGAATCTTAAGTATTTCTTAAAATTTTCATTTTTAACTATGAAGCTCCTGGGCAAGAAGTGAGAACTTCTATAACATTAATGTCTAAGGAAATATTGAGGATTCTGAGAAAATCTTTATTCCTGGGCAAGTTAATCTATCATCATTTTGAAAAGTTACCATATACCATATATAATATAATTCTGAGTTTATAATAGAAAATACCAAAAATTAAAATAATAGAATTAGAAAAGAGTTTCTTTATGAATGCTACTTGAAGTATATGTGTACATAGTTTTAATATAAAATGTTATCATATATATATATACATATACATATACATATACATATACATATACATATACATGTATATATGTAGAAGTAACACCAGATTATTAGTCAGAAAGCTGATGAAGGGAAGGAATCTAAATTGTCTTGTGGGTAGAGCTTAAATCCTCATTTTAGTTGTACATAACTAAAGAGTGGTTTAATCTCCGTCTTTCACAAATTAAAAGAAGAAAACTCTCTCTTAGATTAATGAAGATGACTATAAACATATAGTTTATTATTATAAATTAAAGTTCTATGATGTATATATCAAAGTCAAGAAAACAAGCAAAGATTAATATGGGGTTCCAAGAGAGAAAAAATGATCCATTGAGAAATTTATCTAGATACGTTTCAAAGGGCTTATACCAGAAATCACCATGGAGTGAAATAATTTGTATGTAATCAATTGACTCCCTGATTAGCATGAGCAAAAAGGAAAGAACTTATGCATTGCTTTCTCTCCAGAGTCAGCCAATGATATGATCTCACAGTACTCATGCAGTAAGCCAGCAATAGCAATATGACATTATTCAATGAAAAAGACATGTAGATACATAAAGTCTAAGCTTCTAAATGAAAAAAAAAAAAAAAGAAAATCAGACAAAAGTCTATGTACTAAGCACATATCTATACAATAGTTTTGAGGAAGAGATATTTACTTATTACAGAGAAAACATAAAAGTTACAAAGTGGACACAGCAGCTTTATAAGTGATAGCCTATGTGGTGAAGAGTGGTGGAAATGAGAACTCGTGCTTTAGAGCTTTGAGCCTAGGAGGCAAAGAATCATTAGATGGCAGACGTGCAAGGGTGAGATTCAGATTTCTGAGACAATGATTTCTCAGGGGTATATGGCAGGGTAGGGCAGGATTAAATCATTTTTAAAGTTCTGCAGTCAAGTCAAGTTACACTACTGCCATGTATGAGCCCCAATACAAGCAAAACATGTTGATGATATACATGTAGGTTTGGAGGCTGCTCTTCATTTCTGTAACCTCCAGGCAAATTGAAACCTGCTTCTGGCTATTATTCTTCCTTTTAAACACATTATCATGTCCTAGATACACTTAAGCACAGTGGACATATATTTGACTCAATTAAGGATACCACTATCTCAATAATTATATTATAGTTGGCCAGAACCTTCTGTACAGTTCAGTCACTGATGCCTTTCTCATTATACACAAAGTTTCAGGCTGATATGATTACATTATACACAACTTTGCTTTTGTTTTAACATTTTATTGTCAGAATTCATTAATCATCCTCCTTTTAACTTCTATCTCACCACAAAAAGTACGAAGCACTCCTTATGTAGGGGTGTTTCATGAATATGTGAAAAATCATTATGTTAATTCCATTCATGATTTAGTATTTTTAATATTTTAAGTAATTAGATTTTTGTTTTAGCCAGATGATTGATTACACATCACATGTGTGGAACAGAGACTAAAGGAAAGGATATTAGAGATTGCCTCACTTGGGGATCCATCCCATATAGAGACACCGAATAAATTCAGGTTTTAATTAGAGAGTGGGATGATAATAAATCCAGAAAGAGGCAATAGGGCAAAGGAATAGTAAGCAAGTCTGAAAGAGTCACAAGGCTTATCTATAGTGAATATGTTTAAGAAATACAATGTTTTAAATTAGTGATATTTCTTCTTTTGCCTTATAGACATTTCCTGGAAATTTTGTGCTTTTAGAAAAAACCCACTGGTTTAAGTTATCCTAGAAAATCATCCAGAGCCTTGCTTTGATGCTTATTCTGAATTAAGTATTTGTATATAATTATAATTTTCTCTTTTCTTTCTCAAACTAGTGTTTTAGTTGCTTTACATTTAAGAATTAATCTGAAGCCCACCTAAATTATTCAGCATCTCATGCATAATAAACACAGACTTTTATAACCCTTATAATAAATGTTCATCTGAGCAGATGGTTTCTCACCATGGTCTGCACTGTAACCTGTGATTCATGGGTTACATGCCTCAGGGGAAAGAGTTTATAAACAGTGGATTAACAGCATAATTACATTTAGTTTAGAGAAAAAGTGACATTATTGAAAACCTATAGGCAATAAAAGTAGAAATCTGGAGATTCTGTTTTATACACAAAGCCATGAACTTGTACAATGAATTCCACAAGGCTACAAGAGCAATTTTTATCTTTATCTTCTCTTACAAATACATAAATTTAATTAGTAACATGTGCTTATGGGTTTTTTTAATCACCTAATAAAGCTATTGTATACTAAGATAATATATTACAATTTCTTTATTAAAGACTAGTTTCCAGGTAAAGGATCTGACAGTAAAGTTGTGGAGACAATTTAAAAGCACTACAAGAATGTGTGATGAACAGAGAGACACAAATCTGCTGAGCCAGAGAAATGGTGGCATTTCTCAAAAGGAGGAGGTGATGGATAAATTGTTTCCTATAGTACAGGAGAACGAAAGCTAAAGAGGCTTTCAGTTCCTATTCTGGAAAAATGAGGAGTATAGGTCACTATCTCAGCTTTGTCTTTCCATTTCACATTCTGATGTGCACACTCAGGTGATATGAATTTCTGGTCTTTTTATACTCTTTATGCTGATGAAGCAAGGCTTGCATACCTTATAACTAACCTTACATAGTTCAGTCCATTAAGGAAGAACATACTGCAGTTTTCCAAATAATATTTAATAGAGAAAGTAAATTCTTTGAGGTCAGGGGATATTACAGAGGAATATCCCTTAGATTCATTTAGTTGGGATATCTATCATTTAAAAATCTACAAGGAAAGTGAAAATATCAAGTGTTGATGTTTAATACTACACTTTACACTTCTGCCAGTATCAAACACCTCTTACATACAAGGATGTTAGTTCATGAAACAATGTGTTTGCTTATAAAATTACAGATCTTGGAACTGGACTGAGTAATAAATAGAGGATTTTGAAATTAAAAGTCTACTTGGTTCCTCTCTAAACAGGTCCTATTATGAAGCACATATTTACTAAATCAAATGGAAGCCAAACATATTCTAAAATTATACAGGACATTAATCTTTTCAAAACGTGTATTAGATGTATCCTCAAGTATGCAGGGAAAATTGCTCAACCATGTTTATTAATGCTCTCTTTATTCATAATAGTCAGAAGTTGAAAACGTATAGATGCCCATTTACAGACGAATAGATAAAGAAAATATTTTCCGTTTACACAATGGAGTATTGCTCAGCTGTTAAAAAATGACATCTTGACATTTGCAGACTCATAAATTAATCTAGAAAAAAATTATGCTGGATGAGATATCTCAGATTCAGAAAAAGTTATATGACACACACACACACACAACACACACACACATACACACATGCTTTTATGTAGATAGCAGCTGTAGAGAAAATGATAGTCATGTTAAAATCCATAGAATTACAGGAGACAAGTATAGAGTAAGAAAAGATAGATCTCATTAGGAAAGAGAAATAAATAAATATGAAGTTATGGAGTAATGTGTAGAGGCTAGAATGGTAGGATCATGTGGGAATTATATCAACTGGGAGATGGAAAACCAATTTCTGTTAATGGAGTGACACTGGGTGTTTTAACTACTTTGGACAGACCTCATACTAAGGAATGGTTAACAAACTAATAATGGACTTCATCACAGTGAGGTTTTGTTGCTGTTTTTTGTTTGTTTCTTTGTTTGTGTGTGTGTGTTCGCATGCACACATGCAAGAATGTGTGCACTCACTAGGTGTGTGTGCGCATGTGTGCTATTATTGAGTTTGTTTTTGTGTGTTTCTTTTTTTTTTTTTTAATTTTTATTTTTAATTTTTTTTTCACCAAATCAAAAAAACTTAAAAAGCATTCAAACAGAATAAAATGAAAAGAAACAAACAAGCAAAATACCAAGGGTCAGATATACTTATACAAGAATTCTATAGAGCCTTCAAACAAGCAATACTTTTTGAGTTATGTTTAAAAAAATTCAGAACCACAATAAGCTCCTTCACAAAGCAAATAATATTGAAATAGTGAAATCAAGTGTAAACCCAACAAAAATATATAAATTATAGTCCAGTATCCCTCATGAGTATACATACAAAAGTTCTCAATGAAGTAGTTGCAAACTGAATACAAGAGATATAAAAAAATAATATTCCATGAATAACTGAATAACTGTTTTTGTTTTTTGTTTTTTTTTTTTTTAGAAGACCATACTCCATATACAGGCTGGATGTTTTGGGATAGCCCCTACTCCAGATGTTTGAGACCTACATGAAAACCAAGCTGCACATTTACAACATATGTGCAGGGAGGCCTAGGTTCAGCCCATGGAGGTAGATCTGTGTAGACTAGGTATGCTCCACGGTTGGTGATTCAGTCTCTGAGAGCTCCAAGGGTTCAGGTTCGTTTACTCTGTTGATCTTCCTGTGCAGTTCCTATCTCCTTAGGGCCCACAATCCTTCCACCTATTCTTCTATAAGAGTCCTCAAGCTCCATCCACTGTTTGGCTCTGGATGTCTGTATCTGTCTGAGTCAGCTGCTGGTTAGAGCCTCTCAGAGGACAGCTTGCCCCTGTCTGTTCTCAGGCTGGAGGTTTAGATCCTGGGAGCTCTGGTTGAATCTTTTGATACTCATTCTAAAAAAGGACAAGAGCACCCTCACTTTGGTCTTCCTCCTTCTTCTTGAGTTTCATGAGGTTTATGCGTTGCATCTTAGGTATTGTGTGTTTTGGGGCTAATATCCGCTTATCAGTGAGTGCATACCATGTGTGTTCTTTTGTGATTGGGTCATCTCACTCAGGATGATATTTTCTAGCTCCATCCATTTGTCTAAGAATTTCATGAGCTCATTATTTTTAATGGCTGAGTAGTACTCCATTGTGTAAATGTACCACATTTTCTGTATCCATTCTTCTGTTGAAGGACATCTGGGTTCTTTCCAGCTTCTGGCTATTATGAATAAGGCCGCTATAAACATAGTGGAGCATGTGGCCCTGTTGCATGTTGAAATATCTTCTGGGTATATACCCAGGAGGGGTATAGCTGGTTCCTCAGGTAACACCATGTTCAATTTTCTGAGGTATCGCCAGACTGCTTTCCATAGTGGTTGTACCAGGTTGCAATCCCACCAACAATGGAGAAGTGTTCCTCTTTCTCCACATCCTCGCCAACATCTGCTGTCACCTGTGTTTTGGATCTTAGCCAATCTGACTGGTGTGAGGTGGAATCTCAGTGTTGTTTTCACTTGCATTTCCCTGATGACTAGGGATGCTGAGCACTTCTTTAGATGTTTCTCAATCATTCGAGTTTCCTCAGTTGAGAGTTCTTTGTTCAACTCTCTACCCCATTTTTTAATAGGGTTATTTGATGGTCTGGAATCTAGTTTCTTCAGTTCTTTGTATACCTTGGATATTACCCCTCTATCAGATGTAAGGTTGGTGAAGATCTTTTCCCAGTCTGTTGGTTCCCGCTTTGTCCTGTTGACCTATCCTTTGCTTTACAGAAGCTTTGCAGTTTTATGAGATCCCATTTGTCAATTCTTGATCTTAGAGCATACGCCATTGGTGTTCTGTTCAGGAACTTTTCCCCTGTGCCCATATGATCAAGGCTTTTCCCTATTTTCTCTTCTATTAGTTTCAGTGTAGCTGGTTTTATGTGGAGGTCCTTGATCCACTTGGAATTGAGCTTTGTACAAGGAGATAAGTATGGATCAATTTGCATTCTTCTACAAGTTGACCTCCAGTTGGACCAGCACCATTTGTTGAAAATGCTGTCTTTTTTCCACTGGATAGTTTGAGCTCCTTTGTCGAAGATCAAGTGACCATAGGTATGGGGGTTCATTTCTGGGTCTTCTATTCTATTCCATTGATCCTCCTGACTGTCTCTGTTCCAATACCATGCCGTTTTTATCACTATTGCTTTGTAGTACAGCTTGAAATCGGGGATGGAGATTCCCCCAGAAGTTCTTTTATTGCTGAGTGTAGTTTTCGCTATCCTGGGTTTTTTGTTATTCCAAATGAATTTTAAGATTGCTCTTTCTATCTCTGTAAAGAACTGAGTGGGAATTTTGATAGGGATTGCATTAAATCTGTAGATTGCTTTCGGCAAGATAGCCATTTTTACTATATTAATCCTTCCAATCCATGAGCATGGGAGATCTTTCCATCTTCTGAGATCTCCTTCGATTTCTTTCTTCAGGGTGTTGAAGTTCTTGTCATACAGGTCTTTTACTTGCTTGGTTAGATTCACCCCAAGATATTTTATACTATTTGTGACTATTGTGAATGGTGTCGTTTCCATAATTTCTTTCTCAGCCAGTTTCTTTTGGGTGTTGGTTTCTTGTTTTTCTTGAGAGGAAGCATGTTGGGTGTTCTTCCATTTGGGATTTTGATTTTTTTGAGAAAAATCTTTTTTTTTAAAAGATTTATTTATTCATTTTATGTGTATGATGTACACCATTGCTCTCTACAGACACACCAGAAGTCATCAGATCCCATGACAGATGGTTGTGAGCCACCATGTGGTTGCTGGGAATTGAACTCAGGACCTCTGGAAGAGCAGTCGGTGCTCTTAACCACTGAGCCATCTTTAATGTTTGGTGGATACGAAAGGAGAGTATCTGGACAGACTTAGGGGAGGAGAAGAATATAATCAAAATATAGTTAAATTTAAAAATATTTTAAGTAGTTTTTCTGGAAGATACAGTATCTACTTTTATTTTAGCATTTGTAAATATTAAAGAGGAGATGACCCAATCTGACACTGACTGGTACTTCATTCTTGACTATAACACTACAAAGAAATTAAAATACTAAGGAATTCTATACATTTATTATTTACCTTGATGTAAGCATCTCTTTAGATTCTGGCTTTTGTATCTCTTTGTAAGGTCTTACTCTCCTTTGTAAGCAACATAAGAATAATGTCACCATCTAGTCTATTTATAAATCATCCTTAATTCCCTATCCTCTTTCATATATCTTAATTGGTCTCATTAAAATAATCAATATCAGACTAGCCACTTTATACTGCAAATACTTTCAGATTTCTTATTCCATGGTCTCAAAGACCTGGATAAAGCAAAATGTATGAATTTGGTCTTCATGTATTAATAGAATCTGTACCTAAAGTATCTCACTTCTAATTAAACTTAAATATGAGCAATTTACCACAATGCAGACTCATTCTTCAGTAGAGAGTGCAAATTTAATATATATATATTTTTACTTTGACACAATATGCTTTCATGGACTGAATCTAGTAGTTTTGACCCTATCAGTTCCCTCTCTTACTCTTTCCATCTTACTACAAAACAGTTCTAATATAATTATTCTTTTCCTTACTACTATGACTTTGTTTTCACATGACTCAATGAATGTAATTAAAGCTTCTTGCCTAAACATAGGTGAAATTTCAATGACCTGAACAAATGTTCTACCTATGGTATAGGGTTTTAGAACACTTATCTCCCCTTTACAAAAACATCTTTCAAATATTTTATCTTTTGATATTTAATTTGCTTCCCACATTTAAAATACAACTCCATAACCTATTTCATGAAATATTTTAAGGCTTCCGTAAAATAACAAGAACTTTATTTTGATACCTACTATATTTTATGTTTTTATTTCAATGGGGAAAACTATAATGTTTTTAAATATCAATTAGTTTTGTAAATGTTCTGATAATTTCAATGTGTGTGAATTTGAGGGAATTTAATACACTGTGATACTTTGTCTAATTTCATCAGTTTCTCACCAACTCCCTTTTCTGAAACTTTAAACTAAATAGAGAAAATAATTAATTTTTGAATCCAAAGAATTCAACTTTTTTCTCAAAACAATTTCTTATTCAAAACAAAGAATATTTCCAAAATTTATTAACAGCAATATTTTAAATGAAGAAGTCATGGATGCATATTTTTATATCATTATTTTGTATGTTTACAAAGTTTAGTGCAGTAGCCTGTTCTTCATAGTAGAGCTTTTCTGCCTTTTATATAATGATCTGACATATGAAAATCTCTGTTGCTCTGATGATGTCACAATATTTTTGAAACCTCATTATTCTCCTTATTCTCCTTTATGCTGCTATAACCAAAGTGCTGAGCACCTTGTAATAATTGAAATTTTATTTTTCACTGTTCTAGAGTCGGTGAAGTCTAAGCTATGAATGCAGCATCTGACTTCAGCTTTGTGTGTGCTGATGAAATAAAGGCAAAGTGTGACCAAGTAGCTAACCATACAACACAGGGCCCTTTTATAATGATAATTCAGCAACCCGTGTACCTTACACACTTGCCACCAGCCCCTTCCTTCCAATGCTGTAACACTTCAGGCTGAGATTATAATACCTGGTTTGTACAAGACACATCTCACCCTTATGTTAAGTATCTTAGAACATTTGTGTCTTGCCAGACACATTCATAACAAAATTTTAAATGTCAAGTAGGAAACAAAAAGCAGCGTGTATGACAGATGGGTACATAAAAGGCCTCTCCTAGCATGCCTCACCTTATGGCATTTGAAAAATTGACTAATTGGCCTATAAATTAGATCATCAGTTAGATTATGTGAAATGAAAATTCCAAGGAGCAATCTTCATGTAATTATTTTGTCACATCTGAGATCAGATTGAAATCATTGCAAATAAAATCTGATCCTCCACAAACCTTCATTATGGATTTTCTCATTAAATATCATTTAATCCCCATTTGCTATAATCATCATGGTTTTCTCTAATTAAACACTAAATCCTTAGAGAAATATAAATACTTTAAAATGTGGTAATTAAAGAAATGAAAATTTTCTTATTTGAGTCATTATGTTCTAATTCTTTACATACTGAATCCAAAGGAATTGATAATGTGAAATCTGATGGAGACACAAAAGCAAAGTTTTGTGTCATAAAGGAATAATAATTACATCCATTGTTATCCTTAGTACTTTTTCTCAAATAATATTTTAAGTCATTTTCTCATTAAGTGATGATGCATTCAATTCATTATGCTCACACAGTCTTGCCAAACTATCATTGCACAGTTTGATTCAGATTTAAGAACTGAAAACAGAATTGTAATTTAAGTTTCATTTTTTTTTGATGTTAGAAATAATGGTTATAACAAAGTAAAAGAAATCCATATATTCCTAATTCCTCTCATGGTGTATTATCCAAATAGTTTTCTGTTTTTCAGTTATTTTATTTTAGTTACAACTTTGGTACTTGTATGTAAAAATTATTCAATGTTTATTATCAACATTTATAATTTTAAAGGGATTTCCCTTTTTTGGCTTAGACTGGTGGCATATTCTAAAGCCTGTATCATTTATATTAAGACATCTGTATTTCTGTGAGATCTCTTGCTTTTTAATATGCTATGTTTTAAATAATAAAATTTGTACATTGAGCATCTGAATAAAAAAGTTTGTTTTGATTAATTTTTTTTTCTTTTAATGTTTAAGAACACATGCTTTAAAAGAGTAAAATGAAAACATTGGTGTTAGTTTGGGTTATTGTTAATAATTCAACTTTTTAAAATTATAAAAGTATATATTTTACCCTTACAATATTAAAGACACCTCCATTTGAAGCACACTGGATATTAGTCATTTTGTTAGAGACAACTCCATTTGAAATATAATGAGTGTAAGAGTCATTTTGTGAACACAACTCTACAAAATATACTTGTTAACTTTGTGTCTCTTTAACACTCTATGACTTTTGAGAATGCACAAGTAGATTCTTCAGCATGACCTTTCAAAAAGGAAACCAGGATATGAACTCCTCACAGGACTTAGAATGTGGAAAGTGACAATAGAATCTGAAACCTAGACAGCAGCATATTCGGAATGGTCTCTGCAGCTTTATTTATAAAATAACATCCAGTATTTTCATTTCTTTGTTTTTGCAATTTTATACTGTATTACTAGAACCAAACATAAGGTCTTGCAAGTGGTAAGGTAGTCCTCTACTACTGACATAAATTCCCATTTCCTATGGTTTTTCCAAAAGAAAAGGGCCAATTGACTAACAAAGCTACATTCAGAAATCACCTCTGCTCACAGTCCCTTTTTCTCCTGTTGAGCAAGCCATAGTGTCTGAGGAAAGAGAAGACTGTGAAAATTGGAAAGTATACTAACCTGAGGGGAGTAATCAACTTGGGAGCAAAAAAATGCATACTAACCACAATTTTTAAAACTGCCATATTTTTATTTATATACCAAAACCAGACTTAAATCCTAGCTTAGATATTCAGCTTCTTAGATTTCACATCATAAAAAAAATTCAAAGAATATTTTTTTTAGCTCTATCATGTGTGTCTACCATGTTATTTCATAAAATGCCCAACATACCTATGGGGTGGTCTGGTTCCAGACTCAATATTTTAGTTGTAGGTTCAGAAGTTCAGTAGAACTTCAGAAAAACAACTTCAAGGAACATATTATGAAGGATTCATTTCCAAATGTTAAAAGTATAACTGAAGAAACCTGAATTATTTGTTGTAGAAATCATAACTTTGGGTATAGATGTCAAGGGTTATCTATGAAACTATAGAAAGCATCTGTAGATAGATTATGCTAACACTGGATACAGTTTGTGTGCATGCTCTCTGAAATGAAATCTTTGAAGAAAGTAGGTGGGTGGTATTAGAACAGGCAGATTGCCATTGCTTACTTTACAGAATTTGTTTTGAACACATGTAATCAGTTAAACAAAACTTAATTCTGCCTCTTGCTCCCAAGGATAAAATATGTTTTCCAATTTGAACAGCTACTTTGGATTCTCAACATTTCCAGGAGCAGTCCTGTATTGTTTGCTGAAGGGTTAAGATTGAAAGGAAACTAAAAAAAGCAACCTCTATATTAGAGGAACAATTAACTTGACTCTATTCTTGCTTCTCATTCTTACATAAATATTTCCCCTAGAACTGCTTAGTTTGCATCCCTGGATTACAATTGGAAATTGTAGTATATACTATTAATATATCAATATTAAAATATGGGGAGCCCTGATTTTATACTCATTGAGTAAAAGCCACTTTGTGTAATATTATCAGAAGGAAGTAGCTGATAGTATCTTAGTATTAATTGACATTTTATAGTGAGTCTTAAATGCATAAATACTTTAAGGCAATCACTAATTGATTTACTCATTATAGAATCACGTTGCTTTTCTTTGAATTATTTATAAGAAAAGCACTATTTAAACAAGGAAAATTAAAAATGACAAAGCAGCGGTATATGGCATAGAAAAGAACAGTTAGTTATCTCATTTTGGCCTTGACCTTCCAGTACCCAAAATTGATTTCTCTTTTAAAACGATGCTGCCAATGACAGTTTTATATGCTACATCCACGAAAAGAGCCAGGGAAATTCTCATCTAAGTGTTTCCCAAGTTGCATGAGCAAGTAAAAAATATACGTTTATGAATGATGTCTCTGTGTTTGCATATTTGCTACCTACTCAAACAATAAATCTCTCAATCACAAAAAGGCTCTAGCGTATGCAATGTACCATGATAATTTGAACGAGTTCCCTCTCTAAGTTGGTAATTTTGTTGGCAAGGAGATAAAATAATCTATAAATTTATTTGTACCATAATAACAATCACAATGTATTGCTTAAAAAATACTACTTATCTTATTCATGAATTTTTATTATCGTACTAAAACTTGAAGAATTAAGTGGTGACATTGATCTTAGTTCCAATTCACTTATTTTCCCAAATAATAACTAATTTACATTGGACTATAGAAATGAAAGAAAAATCATATGCCAGCCAACCAAAGAAATTATGTCATACCATGAGGTTGCCTTAATCCTCTTATGTTCTAATTATATTTTCTTCTACATGCTGACACATTTGTAAAATGTTGTAATCTTAAAAATTGTCCTCACAGGGATTACTTCAATGGCCAAGTTTCCTCAAACATATTTTTTAAAGCTGACCTCTCAGTCATAGTAGTCTTACAAATCAGCGGAAGCCTTGAGCCTACAATCACTAAACAGGCATAAAGAATGCAGGGGAACCAAACTGAGCCCATGGAAACTAAATGCATAATTAGCCACTAGGACTTCATGCCAAAAGTACAAATTAGACACTCTATTGCACCTGCACTTTGTTACCTACAGGCTCAGGCTCAATTAAACACACACATAGATTTGCCTGGACAATACACATCTACCAAAAAAAAAAGCCAACTTAACTGTTTTTCTTGCAGAAGACAATTGGAATTTAACAATCTTTAAACAAATGAACTCTGGGCTTTTCCTTACACTCAATTTTTTTCTTTTCTCAGGCAATATCTTCCAAATATTTCTAAAATGGAATTCATCTCGATGTTTTGTTTTCTCCTGTGACTTGTTGAGTTTGGTTTACCACACAGGCTTTTCAAATATTATGTTTATGTGTCTTTGAAATGCTTTTTTTTCATTTACATTTCTGTTTTTATAGAACTATTCATGTAACCCTTCAGCACAGACAAACCAATTAATCATCATCCTTGCTTAATCAAGTAGCACTGAGCTGTTCTAACCACAATGGATTGTCATGAAGATGGAAAGATCTCCCATGTTCATGGATTGACATGATTAATATAGTAAAAATGAACATCTTGCCAAAAGCAATCTACAGATTCAATATAATTCCCATCAAAATCTCAACTCAATTCTTTATAGATTTAGAAAGAGCAATTTGAGAATTCATTTGGAATAACAAAAAACCCAGAATAACAAAAACTATTCTCAACAATAAAAGAACTTCTGGGGGAATGACCATCACTGACCTCAAGCTATATTACAGAGCAGTAGTGATAAAAACTATATGGTATTGGTACAGAGACAGGCAGGATAATCAATGGATTAGATTTGAAAACTCAAAAATGAACCTACTCACCTATGGTCACTTGAACTTTGACAAAGGAGTCAAAAATCCAATGGAAAAAAAGACAGCATTTTCAACAAATGGTGCTGGTTCAACTGGTGGTAAACATGTAGGAGTATGCAAATTGATTCATTCTTATCTCCCTGTACAAAGCTCAAGTCCAAGTGGATCAAGGACCTCCCCATAAACCCAGATAGACTGAAAGTAGTAGAAAAGAAAGTGGGGAAGAGCTTCAAACACATGGGCACAGGGGAAATTTTTCTGAACAGAACACCAACGATTTATGCTCTAAGATCAACAATCAACAAATGAGGCCTCATAAAATGGAAAAATATCTGTAAGGCAAAGGACACTGTCAATAGTACAAAACAGCAACCAACAGATTAGAAAAAGATCATTACCAGTCCTACATCCGATAGAGGGCTCTATCCAATATATACAAAGAACTCAAGAAGTTAGACTCCAGAGAATCAAATAACCCTATTAAAAATGGGGTACAGAGCTAAACAAGTATTCTTATCTGAGGAATATTGAATGGCCACAAAACACTTAAAGAAATGTTCAACATCCTTAGTCATCAGGGAAATGCAAATAAAAACAACCCTGAGATTCCATCTCACACCAGTCAGAATGGCTAAGTACAAAATCTCAGGTGACAGCAGATGCTGGTGAGGATATAGAGAAAGAGAAACACTCCTGCATTGTTGATGAGATTGCAAGCTGATACAATCTCTTTGAAAATCAGTGTGGAGTTTCCTCAGAAAATTGGATGTAGTACTACCTGAGGATCCAGCTATACAACTCCTGGGCATATACTCTAAAGATGCTCCAACATGTAACAAGGACACATGTTCCACTATGTTCATTGCAGCCTTACTTATAATAGCCAGAAGCTGGAAGGAACCCAGATATCCTTCAACAGAGGAATGGATACAGAAATTTGGTACATTTATACAATGGAGTACTACTCAGCAATTAAAAACAATGACTTCATGAAATTCTTAGGCAAATGGATGAAACTAGAAAATATCCTAAGTGAGGTAACTCAGTCACAAAAGAACCCACATGGTATGAACTTACTGATATGTGGATATTAGCTGAAAAGCTCAGAATACCCAAGATATAATTCATAGACCGCATGAAGCTCAAGAAGGAAGACCAAAGAGTGGAAGCTTCTGTCCTTTGTAGAAGGGAAAACAAAATACTCAAGGGAGGAAATATGGAGACAAAGTGTGGAGAAGACGCTGAAGGAAAGACCGTCTAGAGACTGTTTCACCTGGAATCCATCTCATATACGGACACCAAACCCAGACCCTATTTTGGATGCCAAGAAGTGCTTATTGACAGGAGCCTGATATAGCTGTCTCCCGAGAGACTCTGCCAGAGCCTGACAAATACAGAGGTTGATGCTGGCATTCAACCATTGGAATGAGCATGGGGTCTCCAGTAGAGGATTTAGAGAAAAGACTGAAGGAGCTGAAGGGGGTCTGTGGCCTCATAGGATGAACCACAATATCAACAAACAGACACCCCAGAGATTCCAGGGACTAAACTACCAACCTAAGAGTACACATGGAGCAACCCATGGCTCCAGCTACACATGTAGCAGAGGATAACCTTGTAGGGCAGGGCATCAATGGGAGGAGAGGCCCTTGGTCCTATGAAGGCTCCATACTCCAGTGTAGGGGAATGGCTTGGCAGGGAGGGAGGAGAGGGTGTGGCAACACACTCATAGAAGAGGGAGAGAGGGGTAAGATACGGGGTTTCTAGAGAGGAAACCAGGAAAGGAGAAAATGTTTGAAATGTAAATAAATAAAATATCCAATAAAAATTAATTAATTAAAAGAGAATTTGTTTTATTCTCAACACACTACTTTTTATTTCAGTGAGAAAATTAAAGGAAGATTGTATAAATGAATGATGCTTTTGATTTTTATGTGATTTTAGAGTATGTTCTCAGTATAATTGTTGGAATGATGCCTTTTTAGTTATTTCTGTGATGATATCACCTTTTTAAAGGTTTAAAAAAACTGATGAATTAGTCTTCAGCGAAAAATCTAATGAAAAAATTACTCGTTTCTCAAAAATGTAAATATGTAAATATTTCAATCCCCAAATTAACAGTTATCTGTATGAGATCATGTGACTATGCACTACTATGAAGAAAACTGGTATGGAAACAATGTCCAATCTTGAAAATGTGCAAAAGATAATTTCCAGACCTTATATTAATCAGTTAGTGGCCATTGGATTTGTTTGATGTATCACCGATTATGATATAGCACAGATCTGTAAGAAAAGTTCTTAGTATGAAGGAAACTAGGATGCATGATATTAATACAAATCTTTTTTATTTCTGTAAAGATGCAAATGACTTATATAATTAATCTAAAGCCTTATGGTTTTTTTGACTCTGAAATATATGTTCTGCCTTTCAGCATAGTTAGTAATTTGATATTACTTATGTCTTCAAATGACTATGAATTTTTCCATCTTTCTCTTTGATACAAGCTTACAACATTGCTGAATTTCTCTTTAACAGAAAAAGAAAGAAAGAAAAAGAAATAAATCTGATACAATCTTTATTTATGCTTTTTAAAAAATTTTGTTGTAGAAAATTACTATTTAAAATAGAAGTTGCATATCTTGCTTTCTATAGGCAAAGAAACAGAGCTGGAACTGAGCTGGAAGTATCCCTCTGCTGACTACCTCATAAAGCTTGAAGACATGATGCAGTCTTTAGGGGGAGAAAGAAGCCACAAACTATACAAACTCATTCGCAACATAGACCCTATTGTGCAATAGTGGCACCACTGTTTTGGAAGGATTGAATTGCTTTCTGATAGCAGGAGGGAATACATTGTTGGTATTGTGAATTCTAGCCAGAAAACCATTTTTCAGGAAGGTTCTGGCACCAAAGAGGAATCTACTAATAATATGACTCATATGCTATTCAACTGCATTCTAGTTACTTACGTTTTCTCAAAGACAAATGTTAGTCCTAGCCTCATTCAGAGATTTTTTTTTCTCTGAAAATTGGTGGATTGAAAATTGGCACATTATTTTTCAGTTTTGGGAATAATTGAGATATGAATACTCATCAAAGAATAGCACTCCTCTAAGGATGAGTGAACATTATGGAAAAATGTAATGACTGGAAATAAAGGCCATAGAATTCCATCTTCTGGGCACAGTATACTCATTCTAATAGTGCTTGTCTACATTGAACCTAAAATGAATGAGCTCTTCCATAGTTATTCATGGTTGGAGGAAGAGCAAATTGCTACTGACACATTCTCAGATATGGGCATTTACTGCTGAGATTTCGGTAGCACTGTGAGTGGTGATCCCATCAGACTTTAGTGAAATGTTAGAAACTCACATTCATACAGTTGGCCTGCACTGAATTCATTGGGTGTCAAACAAGGCAAAGTCACAAGGATATGACAAAGGAGTTTGTATGGAGGGAATTGTAAATGCAGGAAAGATAGAAGGAGCAGGAGAGAATAATCAGAGTAAAATGTAAGCATGAAAGAAAATGTCATAGGACACAAGTAGTAAAACATTATCTAAAATAGATTGTAATTTAAAAAAAGACAAGACGGTAGGACCAAAATCCTGCCAATATCCCTTGGTAAAGTCTTACAGTAGTAAGCAGTAATTTTATCAAAATTAATTATTTCTTAAACAGCATTAACTAAAATTTATCTTTTCTTTGGGATTTCTTTTCTTCCCTACAAAGTTATTTCTCTGCTACAGGGCCTCACATTGAATATAATGAGATTAATTATTATATTTTCCTAGATTTTTTACATTTTTGAGATAATGATTGTTTATATTACACTTGGTAGTTTTGAAGGGTATTAAGTCAATTGTATTATAGCTTTTCCTTCACTGGTATTGTTTAGAATTTCTTCTTTTTCCTCCCGTGTTTGCATTAAGGTCAGCATCTTCTGAATTATGATCTTACTGAGGCAAATGATTCTATCATCAATATTCATGTATATACGAAGAGTCCAATTTAGCAACACACTTCTGAACTCTTATGAGTATTGATCTGTTTCACGTTTCCTCTATATTTACATATCAGATATTTTGGAAGCATGAAGACCACATGTACAAAATAGAAGGTGTACTCTACTTTTTGCAGGGAAATTTCCATTAAAATTGTACTGATTTCTCTTGTACATCTTTGTCTATTTCATCTCATTTGAATACTTACACAAACATACCTGTATATGATTACAGATAATTAAATATTTGTTTTATCTCTTCATGTAAAATAAAATAATATTATTATATAGCTAAAATTCTTTCTATTTAGAATTGGTATTACTTTTATTATATTCTCTTTTATACTTTGTGTTGTGTGTGTGTGTGTGTGTGTGTGTGTGTCTGTGTGTATGTGCCTCTGTGTGTGTGTGTGATGTTTCTTATTTTTGGCACATAAAAAAAGATTCTATTCGCCATACATATTCCTTTCTACATCTAAAGCAACCATTCCATTTCTCTGGAAAATATAGCTAGAAAGCAGAACTAGTCACTGGCTGGAGAGTTATAATTATTTTATATTTTGTAAATTACATAGTGGTAAATTAAAATTAAGTTATACTTAATTCAGATAACAATATTGGGAGTTTTGCCATCTAAAATATTATTTTCAATGAAAGGGCAAATTAGCTTAGGTGAAGATAAGAGTGAATTATGAGCCAGGTTCAATGGGACCCTCCTCATATTACCTCCAAGCTTTATAATACAACAAAATATAACTATGTAGCAAATGTAGCATAAAAAATACGTATGTCAACTCATCTTTCGTTCATTGACACTTGTTTTATTTTGAGATATCACATAAATAAAAGATAATAATTTAGAGAGTGCCACATTGGCAATTTGAAGGAACAAAATAACTATGTGATCTACATTCATTGAAGTATTGCATTTAACACAATATCAGAGTCTTTGTCTTTCAGTTCATATTCATTTGCTGATAAAACTTTCAGTAAGAATCAACTGTAATTCAATAGAAATCTCTACTTCAAGGAAGTTCTTGTTATTATGTATTGAATGCCTGTCCTCCTCCACCAGTGGAGAGGTCTGTACTACTATCATATATGGTAGACCACAGGACATTTCTTTAAATTACATTTACTTTTACTTTTTATTCCCAACAAAGCTTCATTAAGTCAGAATTAAGACTGCTATTTTCTAATAATTTTACTATATATAAAAAGACATTTGCTTCTGTGTTGACAGTAACAAATTTTGTATTTAAATGATTTTATCTGCATACTAAGATGAATATGTATAAGACTATTCAAGCAACTGATTGTTCAGATGTCAAGATCAGTAAAAATAGATATATAAGACACTATAAGTTGGATTCTTTTTTTAAAAAAAGAGCACAACACATTTTTGCGTTTAGTTTACAAAAACTAAGTTTTTTCTGAAGCAAATTGGTATGTAATAAAAACCAATTGTTTTTAACTTCACAGTATATAGTTTAAAATACCAGAAAGTACCATTCTTGTAATTTCTCTTTATGTGCATTACTTAAATATGTGTACAGGCTCGGAGTGAGTACCTGGGTCCCAGTGGGTCCCAGTTACTCCTGGTTTGGGGCAAGTGTTGCTGCCTCCTTGCGTAGGAAGCTGGTTGGGTTAGAGCTCCTAGGAGCCCTGCTTACCCTGGGTTCTGTGGGATTTGGTGTAGAGCTGCCGGGATCTGCTGGGAGCTCTGACCCAGACCAGAAGGAGCCGGCGCTCCGGCCAGGAGTAAATCCCTGGGTCTCAGTGGGTCCCAGTGGGTCCCATTGGGTCCCAGTTACTCCCTGTTTGGGGTGGGTGTTGCTGGCTCCTTACCAGAGATACTGCCTGGGTCAGAGCTGCTTGGTGCCCCACTTCTGCCGGGTTTTGTGAGGTTCAGTGTAGAGCTGCCGCCAGGGATCTGCTGCCTGGGCCCAGACTCTTAATTTTTAAAACAATATATTCCACAGACAAGTTGCTGATTTGTAAGTCACAAAATAGAAGCATACAACCTCAGGATCATTTGATTCATTTTTCACCACCTTCTTTCAAGGAAAATTCGGTGTCAGGCCATTTGGAAAAGAATATAGCAAATACTCTCAACACTATTTGTTGGTTGTTGTAAAAATTTTAATAGCCTAGTTCATTGTGTGATAAAACAATTATAGAGTACAACGCAGCTTTCTTTAAGAAAAATGGATAGCTTTCAAACCTTTGGTATTTACTTGATTCCCATCATGTGCTGCCAAGATACTTGAAAAGGCAAGATGGTTATAGAATCAATTCTCTTTCTTCTAGACAAAATCTTGAAAAATAAGCAGCAATATCTTCATCAGCTCACGTAGAGTCTGGTCCCTTTGCAATGGCTACCTTGAGATGCACAGTACCAGCTTACTAACGCCTCCTCACAGTCCAGCTTTCCTGTAAGTACCAGATGCATTTTCAGGGGCTCCATCAGTCCCAGAAGCTTAGTGCTGCTTGTTGGATGTACTCCCCTAGAAAAGATGTTTAATTAGGTCAAAACCATTCAAATTAAAAAAAAATACTGATGCCTTCTTACTCTTTTTCAATTTTTCAATGTTTTTCAGGTATATTTGATACTTTAAAAGTACCTTTCTTTTCTTTTTTGAAGATACCAAATATTTGAAGTGTTCAGATTTTTCAGGAATAAAACATCTAGCTTATAGATACAGAATAATGATCTTGTCTTCTAAGTACTTTGAAAACCCACAGACACCCTGCTGAAATCTTGAAAGCTCATTCTGCACATATTAGAAAGTAAACATCATTTTCAAAGCTTTGACTTTTTCTTCCTTTCTTGCTCTAGTCTTTTATTATTCCTAGGAGTTTTTTTTGGAGTAAATAAAATAAGCTTATGTTTATTAATGTGGAAACTTCTTTCTTTGTTTTGTCTCTTATATATCTCTATGGGATTTTCTAGTAAAATTACGGAAATTGCGCAGCCCATAAATATTATATACAAACATAGTGTATGTGGCCATATTTTGGGACACTAATTACTTAAATTTTGTTAATACTGCATATCAAATATATCCACTCATGTCTTATTTGCTACTAAGAAAATGTTTTAAAATGAAAAACTGTCTAAAGATTTACAAGGGCCAAAATAGAGCTACTTGAAATATTGTCATTACTTCAACTAGACAGCAGAGAGCAGTAGAAAGCTAGCCCTATGCCAAAACTAAATCATCTTAGGTTTCACTAATTACCAGTATAAAACAAACTTAGAAAATGTCTAAGGTCAACATTTCTCTCTTGCATAAAGATTTATTTTGTCTCTATTTTTCAGGTAGAAGAGAATAGTGAAGAGATGGCTCAGTCGTTAAAGGCTAGGCTCACAACCAAAAATCAGATTTAAATTTTCATTTTTTCTTAGGAAATTACCACCAGCATGGGAAAGATTTTTTTTCAAAGAACTAATTAATGGAATTAGTTTTCCTTCTTACATAATTGTAAACGTCTGGTTCTTTTTATCCCTTTCTGAGGGAATATATCCATGTCTCATCATTAGAATTTCTATCTGTTAGTTGAATAATTCAAGTATTTGACCAACCAGATAATTTACACTATGTACTTATCCAAGTTTTTCACTTCTACCAAATTTAGTTTGAAGTTTTATTTTACTGGGTATCTTAAGTTTACTCTTCTGTGAAATGTATCCTTATTAAAGTTCTAAAAAGTCTGAAAATCACAAGGATCTACTTTCCCATGAGTGCCATTGCTTTGGAGGATTGACTACTATTTTTAAGGTTAGCTAAGATGAGGTACTTCAAAATTCATTTACTGTTGTTTTAGTTCGATTTCTCATAAACACTCCAAACACATAAGAGGAATAGACCATATCATGTGAAATAAAATTTGTGGTTGACCTCTAAGTAATATCTGTAACTAAAGCTCATTCATTTGTAGTATTGATAATTCTGTTCCTTTGAGTTACTATTTTGCTCTTTTTCACTTTATTTTATCTCACTTTAGCTTAGTTTGAACTGGCTTTTACAAAGTCTTAGAAATTTCATCGTTTGGAGAATGGTTACATCTAGCATTGTTGGATTATAAAATAGACACAATCAAATAAACAAAAATAAGACATGCTAAAAGGAAGAAAACAGGTTAAGTTTCCCTGTTTATTAAGAATTATTTCACATTCAAATTATCCTATTTACTTTCAAACTACTATTTTAGCCCAAGATCAAGCACAAGAATGATGTTAATCTTCACCATCTGTTTGACAAGATTTACAGTCTATGTGCAAGTGTATCTCTCAGTGTGTCTATCAAAGCTGCTTCAGCAAGTACAATTGATCAAGGAAGACTATTGACTGGTACTATTCAATGAAATGGAGCCTAGGACTAGGTAAAAGAGAAAAAGGGATATGCAAGCCAGGAATCATCCCCTTGCTTTGTCTCTATGGATACAATATGATCTGTCACTCTACCTGCCCAGCTCCATGCCCTCCCTGCCATGAAGAGTAGTATTCTCTTAGAACATTAGTCTAAATGAACATTTTGCCTATTTCTCTTCAAGTTGCTTTTGTCATGTATTTGATTAAAGAAACAAGAACTATGAAAAATACAGGAAGCTTTATGTTTGGATCTGAGAAGCCCCCAAAAGTCATTTGATAAAAGTTTCATCTCCAGCTTTAGCATTATTGGAAAGTATTATAAATCTCAGAGATCAGGGACTAGTTAAAATAAGTAGATTGCTGGAGCCAAGTTCTTGGAGGATACACTTCTACACATTAATCACACTTCTACTGTTTCCTTCTACAACACCATCTTCACCATGAGCTTATCACAAGACTCGAAACTGAAATTTTCAAAGAGTGGACTGAAACCTGTGGAGCTTGGAGGGACAATAATCCCTCCACTCTTAAATGTTTCCTTATCATATACCTTTATCATATACATTGTCAAACCCATGGAAAAACTGATTTAGACCGAAAGCCCAAAACTTGACAGGTCATACAAGTATCTTATAAAGTATGATAAAGAATAGTGTCAGATTTCATTGGCACATGCAACTGTCCTCTCAGAATTTGATTCAGTTTACAGAGATTTCAAATGATTTCATTCAACTCTTCCATTGTTGGTGGGATTGGAAGATGGTGCAACCACTATGGACAACAGTCTGGAGGTTCCTCAGAAAATTGGGCATATCACAACCTGAGGACTCAGCTGTACCACTCCTGGGTATATATCCAGAAAATGCTCTAACACATAACAGGGACATATGCTCCACTATGTTCATAGCAGCATTATTTATAATAGCCAGAAACTGGAAAGAACCCAAATGCCCTTCAACAGAGGAATGGATACAAAAAATGTGGTAATTTATACAATGGAATATTATTCAGCTATTAAAATCAATGAATTTGACAAATTCTTATATAAATGGATGGAACTAGAAAATATCATCCTGAGTGAAGTAACCTAATCACAAAGAACATACATGGTATTCACTCACTGATTATTGGATTTTAGCCCAGAAGCCTGAAATACCCAAGATTCATCTCACAGACCATATAAAGCTCATGAAGAATGATGACCAAGTAGGGGGGGGGGGATCAGTCCTTCTTAGAAGGAGTAACAAAATACTCAAGGGAGCAAATATGGAGATACAGTGCAGGACAGAAACTGAATGAGGGGCCATCTACAGACCATTCCACCTGGATATCCATCCTATGTGAAGTCACCAAAGGTAGAGGTTGATGTAGGTGTCAGGATGTACATGCTGACAGGAGCCTGATATAGCTGTCTCCTTAGAAGTCTGCAAGAGTCTGACATACTCAGAGGCAGATGCTCACAGCTAACCATTAAACTGATCATGGGGTTCCCAATGGAGAAGATAGAGTGAAGGCTGAAGAAGTTGAGAGGATTCGCCACACCATGAGGAAAGCAACAATCCCAACCAACCAGAGCCCCAAGGTCTAAACCACCAGCGTGGGAGCGCTTAGGGAGGGACCCATGGCTCCAGCTATATATGCAAGGGAGCTATATATAAGTGGGAGAAGAGATCCTTGGTCCCATGAAGGCTGGACGTCGTGGGGGGGGGATATTCGAGGGTGGGGAGGTGAGGTATGGGGAAGGGTGGGTGGGGTACACCAACGTGGAGGCAGGAGGAGGGGGGAAGGGATAGTGAGTTCCTGAGAGGGAGGGGGGAAATGGGGTAAGGAGAGAACATCTGAAATGTAAATAAAATTTCCAATAAAAAAAAGAAATATAAATAAAGAAAATATCCAATAAAAAGAAGAAAAAAAAGATGGGATTTTATTAATACATAGGTTGTTTCCTTTATATACTGAATGTCATGTATTTGCTGTCACCTCATTCTTCATGTTCTCTAGTTAGAATGAGGAAATGGATACATATTCTAGAAAAAACATCTCTATAATTTTGGCTGATGAGATGGATTAGAGGAAAAGACATTTGTGGCAAAGCATGGGAAAGAATTTGAGTTAATTTCCAGAGTTCACAATTTGGAAGCAGAGAACTGAGGCATGCAAGTTGTTTTCTAGGACATCTACTGGGATGCAGAGAGATATAAGTTCCTCTGTCTTTCAGTCACACAAATAAATACAAGTAAATATATTAAAAGGTGAATACTATAAAAATTAAGTGATATGTTGTGAAGGAGTTATTTACTCTATAGAGGAAATGCCAAACATTAGATATTTTACATTGATTTCTAAGTCATTTACTTATGTGTTGAAAGAGACCAAAAGTCTGTTGGATAAAACATTTTATCTCTATATCCTGAGTTGTAACATATTACTGCTTATTTTATCCAGTAATTACATTTAGCCATCAAGAACCTAGAAAGAATGATGTGATACAGAGTTGTACTTAAGACTGTTTCTCTCTGATTATTTGTTAGAATGCTTGTTAAATTAAGCAAGTGCAACTAATTTTAAAGAACTATAAATGGAAAAAAAAAAAAAACCCAGAAAGCCTGCTATCCTGCTTGACTTTGACTTGGCGAATAGTCCTAAAAGGATAGTCCTGTGAATGGAAACACTTTCTGCTTTTTAGTTATTTTAAGAGATCACCCAAGACTATGTAGAACAAAAGGCGCACATAGCCAACAAACAGAAACTTGAAAAATGATAATAGTTTTAACTAATGTCAGCTGAAGCATGATAATATCAAATATCCCTTGATTACTCCTAAAAATAAATGTCTATGCTTTTAAACACAATTGCAAAATATTGGTCCAGTTGAAATAAGGAAGAACCTAAAGATTTAAAATTCATGGCAGAAAAAAATGAAGGAACAAATAAAGTACATATGAAACACATAGGAAAGATCAAAATATATTAAAAATAATAATTTATTTTTCAATATTGACAGGTAAAATCAAACATTATTTTTTCTACTTTATTATTTTTTAACCAAAATAGACTATATTAAGATAAAACAATCACCATCACATCAATGTTGAACAATGCAAACCAACAATGAGGAAAGAGCCCAAGATAAGGTACAAGAAGTAAGACCCACTCTTGTACACCTTCGGGAATCCCATAAAAACACTAAAATCCAACCATGGTGTTACACTGAGGACCTGCTGCAGACCTGTGCAGGTTTGTGCTTGCTGTTCTCTGTGTTCCTATTACCTTTACTTAGTTTATTTAGAGGAACTTTCTCCTGCCTTCCTCCATCCCCTCTGGCTCTTATACTCTTTCTACCATCTCTTTTGCATGGTTTCCTGATCCTGAGCCCTGTAGGGGAGGGAGTTGATGGTTACATCCCAGTTAGAGCTGGTTCAAACATAAGCATGATTAACATTTTTAATGTATAAAGCTCCTTGATCTGCATAAATGGCTCAGACTAGGTGATGGGGGGCAGGGAAAGAGGTTCCAGACTAAATCTGGAATGCATAAGTAGAAAGACAGAACAGGTGGTCTTTTGACTTCCATATGCATGCTATTTCATATGTACCCATACACACATAGGGAATATATGTGCATGTATATGTAATAATAAAGCATAACATTATTTAAAGTACAAACTTAGACATGTATAATCAGTGATGGTTTGCTAGTTCTTGAGAAAATGAAACTGAACATTTACGGACATCTTAAGTAAATAGATCAGAGCATAAAACTGTCCTATTGTCACCTATTGTCCTATTGTATTCTATTGTCACCAATAATCTATCATTAATTTAAAAACATATTTTTCTCTCTAATTCCATAAACTTGCAAAGACTCAAAGATATGATACAGGTCCTATTTTAAGGCATAGTCAAACACTGATCTTCTGTACTTCTCTATTTTCCTTGTTAAAAAAGCATCCAAAGATCAAAGAGAAAATGGCTAAAATAATAGACTATAATTAATGTGGTTTATGTCTTGCTTTTTTATTTTTATCTGTGTAAGTTTGGAGTTCATTTCCTTAAGACCCATGAGCCAAAGCCACAAAGCCTAATTCATTAAAAATGTCATTTGTAGCTTGTAAACCCTATTCACTTTTAAACATTACAGCTTTGCATAATCAATGCTCAGTTCAACATGAAATATGGATAGAATTCTTCATAATTCAATACCTTTTTATATGTTTAAAAATCAATAAGGCTTTATTCAGCCAAATTGCATAATCTCTCTTGTACTTCTCAGGCAAGTACAAGAATCACAAATCACAGAGGAGTTAGTCATCTGGATTTTGAAGAGTGAAACTAAAACAAGAGAAAAGAAAATGCTGTTTATAGAACTAAACATTTTTTCTGTAAAGTTTTTAGAATAATACTGATATTTTGTTTTTAAATGTCATAATTGACAATTCAAAATTTTATAATAGAAAAAATGGAATTCAAACTAGTACAACAAATGAAAGTATTTGATAAAATAATAAAGTAGAAAATAAAATAAATAACTTTATATAAAGACATAATTTAAATTAAAATCATGTTGAAATATTTATCCATGCATATGTGTTCTATGTCTTAATATTTGTGCATGCACTCCATACTAAAAATTTATTTCTGTGCATTTTAAATAATATCTTGTTTATATATGGGTTCCTTTCAAACAAGTGGCAATAACATTTTATAGCCCCTCATACTGATACATTTAATTTATCTCTTGGTTTCTTTCCATTTTTCTTTTGAAATCAAATAAATCAATACAAAAACAATGAGGTCACTGATAGAATTTCAAAGGACAGATTTAATTTAGTACACTTAACTGGAAAACTATCAAAGTGCTTAGGAGATGAAGCAATATACAACAGTATCTCTTGATAGAGAATTACCTACTCCTTAATATCTTATTCATGAAATATTTCTCACTCATGGGATTTATAGAACACATTTTAACCACTATATGCATTCCAATAAATTACAGTGGCAAATTTGTTTCTAAGAGAGAGGCTAGCAATGGTGATAAAAAAAAAAAATGGGTTTGCATTAAGACCTCTGGAGAGCATGGCCAAGTATGATCCATCCCCATCCTCTTTACTTCCTCATAATTTAGCAATTGCTTCACTTTGGCATTTTGATGACCTGAGCAAATTTTAAGTAATGGGTAGACTTCCCACAAGCAACTTGGACTCATTTTCTGGGTTTCTTGAACATCACCCATAAGTGTATTCTTTTCCAGTTTTGTCCTTTCCAAAAATTGGACTTGTTTCTGATATCCATAGATTAGGTTACTCAAACAGGATGCATTTCTCAGAGACCTGGAGAGAAAAGTTCCAAGAATAGGAAAGTTATAGATTGATTATCTCCGTAGAGCAAGCATTATGGCACTATTAGAAAGTGTGACCCTGTTGGAGTAGGTGTGTCACTGTGTGGTGGAGGTGCTATCTATAAGACTTCATCCTAGCTACCTGGAATTCAGTCTTCTACTAGCAGCCTTCAGATGAAAATGTGAACTCTCAGCTCTGCCTGCATCATGCCTGCCTAGATACTATCCTGCTTCCACCTTGATAATGATGGACTGAACCTCTGAACCTATATACCAGCCCAATTCAATGTTGTCTTTTATAAGACTTGTCTTGGTCATGGTGTCTGGTCATAGCAGTAAAACCCTAAGACAAGACCCATATTGTAGAAGGAGATAATTTATTCCCAAAAGTTATCACCTTACTTCTATAAATATAACATATATAAAATAAAATTTATTAAAAATTAATAGAAGATGACAAGGAAAAAAGAATATCTCTCAAAAAAACTGTGGCATATTAGACATCCTTCAGTAGAATTCCAATGTAACTATTGACACCTATTTTTCTATTACCCTTACACTTCATATTTCTATCTCTTTCTTTAGGTTTTACCCAAATTTCTATTATTGTTATCTTGTCTCAAGCTTTATGTTTCCAGATTTCTCTTAACCTATATTTGGTTTGGAAACTTCTTTATCGACTTCTTTAAGGATAATTTTAGGGGAAACCTGATTGACCTGTAGATAAGTTAATGAACACTTTTTTCCCGTGTGTATGGGTTACTTAGCTATTGCTCTGATCAAACAATATGATCAAGAATATTTACTGAATAAAGATTTTCTTTTGGCATATGAATAGTTGGGCATGAAGTGACAAGAGAAGAAGCTAATGGCTCATATATAAAGTATAACTTAAAGATTTAAAGATTACCCTGAGACATACCAACCTTCTAAATCTACTCAGACAGTGTCATTAACTGGGTACCAAGTATTCAAATATCTGAGGCAAATGGGGGATATTCTAATTCAACCAATTATTCCAAGGAAAGATAATTTTACTTAACCTTTTATTCTGTATTCAAGGTATCACACATTTTACTATACAGCATAGAACTATATTAAATAAAATATATTAAAAGACTAATAGATTACAATAAAATTGAAGAATATCATTAAGAATGTTGTATATTTTAATCAGTATATAAAGTTCCAGTGTAGAACAACTATTGACTTCAATTTTCCTATTATCATCTAAGTACTAATGAAGTAACTATACTCACTTATAAATATATTAAATTGACATAGGACTTAAGTATTGTACATTAACATGTTCTAAGACAAGTTTTGTGCCCATTGACATAAAGAAAACAATATAAAAATCTTATACAATTTTGAATTATTTTATTTTTTATATTTTCAGTGGCAAGCTACAGAAGATAACAGGAACAAATATGATAAATATGATGAAAATGATTTATTAATTATACAGAATAGGAGAAAAAGTGGAACAGGGTATAGAGACTGGGTTGGATGAATGAATAAAGAACATATTTGGGTCTTTTCAATTGTCTAAATATAATCTATAAATATTATGTGGTATCATTGAATATATATTATCGAGTCTTCAACCCCCATCCTCTCTCTGTTCCTTGTAAGCTGTTTGAATATATTCTTCAGAATGACTTTCATTTCCTGTTGGACAGACAGATATATACTGCAGGTACATGCTACATGAACGAATTGAGTGAGATCCAAAAAGACACATATTATTTATGAGATTCAGCATTATTTGCTCAAGACAAGCTTATTTATGCTAGATTTACATGCAACCAGTAGAAGAAATCAAGTGTTTTGATTTATTTTCAGAGCATTTGATAAATATAACCACAAAATATCTTACCCAAGTGAAACACAATATCTAAAACAGCATCAAGATATTTGTAATAATCATATATGAAGACTAGGGATTTGCCCCTTAAGTGATGAAATTTGGAATCATATTGCTTAAAATGATAACAGTTTTTATAGCAATATAAGATCTTAAAATAGGACCTACATACCAGGGACATATAGCAATCAATGTATTACTTCTTACATTCATCTTAACATTATCTGTGGGGTATGACTCTGCTTATCAATTACCTTCTTAGCCTGTTATTTCAAACAAAAGTAATGCCCCTTTCTTGGCACATTGGACACAGGACAGATAAATAGAATTAGAGTTGTGAGAAGCATATAAGTTTTACTCAGACCTACAATTCATTATTTTCTCTCACAGTTTTTTAGACAAATTAATTTGACCAGGACAATTTTTGTATGATTTGTATTCCTCACACAGAAAAACAAAAAAGCCTCTGGCAATGAAGAAGAATGCAAAGCATGCATTAACCTCTTAGAGAAATTATTCATGGATGAGTTTTAAGCAATATTAAATACTATCATATGTATGCCTATATATGTATATGCATATATATATTATATATATATATATATATATATATATATTCCAATGCATTAAGATGCTAATATGACTTATGTGTTATAAATTATAATATGCAATTGAATTAACATTATACACCTATTAATAAAGAAAGGTGAGAGTCTTATAAAGGCAGACAAATACTCTGCTTTTATATGTGACATTAACATTTTGAGTTGATTTCTTAAGCTTCTCATAATGTGAAATCTTGAGCAGGTTTCCAAAGCATATTTAAAGATCACTTAGAAAATCTGCTGATCATATGGACCTAGCACAACATATGAAGAAGTCATGCCAAATGTATTGGTTGTCAGAATAGCTAAAACATCCAACAGATTTCTTACTATAATTGTAGACTAGATTCCAAAGAGATATACCCTCATTTGTCTCCTTACTCCATATTTCTGTCCTATCCAAAAAAATTTCATGAGAAAATCAGACAGACTCAATTCAGGTACAGAAGCGGGATGAACCTTGGTCCAAGGAATGGAGTAGTAAGTCTAAATTAATAGTTACAAGAGTTACAAGAATTTGAGTACCAGAGTACTACATTAGAGATTTTTTTTTTATTAGTCATTCCATTCATTTACATCTCAAATGATATCGGGGGACCTGGGAGGGAGAGAAGAGGGGGAAGAGATAAAGAGGGTAGTATCAGGAACTAGAAGATGTATGAAAGAGAGATACAGAGAGTCAGGAAATCGAAAAAAATGTGTAGCAGGGTTGGGGGATGAGCAACTGGAGATAGTTACTTGAGGGTCCCAGACATCAGAGAAACATGAGAATCCCAGGACCCAATGAGCATGGATGACATTAGACATTCTTATGTCATTCCTGTTCAGAGACTGGAATAATTAGTATCCAGCTGCAATTTGAGCAATGTAGTACAGGGAGAAGAAAGGGGGCTAGAATATGTGAAAACTATCACTACAGACTGGTTCTACCCAGATTCCATATTCAATAGCAGGCTTTCAGTACCCAACATCATGCAAGGAAGTAAAGCAGGAACTTGGAACTCTCAATACACATCCATATTGACATTAGCAATCTGGAGTTCAGTTTCTTCAAATACCTTTGCATTGTAAGATATAACAATGCAATCATATTTAATCAATTCGTATTTCCATTCAGTAGATGTTTGACTGTATCTTAAAAAATTCGAACATGGTATTACCTGAGGACCCAGCTATATCCCTCCTGGGTATATACCCAGAAGATATTTCAACATGCAACAGGGCCACATGCTCCACTATGTTTATAGCGGCCTTATTCATAATAGCCAGAAGCTGGAAAGAACCCAGATGTCCCTCAACAGAAGAATGGATACAGAAAATGTGGTACATTTACACAATGGAGTACTACTCAGCCATTAAAAATAATGAGCTCATGAAATTCTTAGACAAATGGATGGAGCTAGAAAATATCATCCTGAGTGAGATGACCCAATCACAAAGGAACACACATGGTATGCACTCACTGATAAGCGGATATTAGCCCCCAAACACACAATACCTAAGATGCAACGCATAAACCTCATGAAACTCAAGAAGAAGGAGGAAGACCAAAGTGAGGGTGCTTTTGTCCTTTTTAGAACGAGTATCAAAAGATTCAACCAGAGCTCCCAGGATCTAAACCTCCAGCCTGAGAACAGACAGGGGCAAGCTGTCCTCTGAGAGGCTCTAACCAGCAGCTGACTCAGACAGATACAGACATCCAGAGCCAAACAGTGGATGGAGCTTGAGGACTCTTAAAGAAGAATAGGTGGAAGGATTGTGGTCCCTAAGGAGATAAGAACTGCACAGGAAGATCAACAGAGTAAATGAACCTGAACCCTTGGAGCTCTCAGAGACTGAATCACCAACCGTGGAGCATACCTAGTCTACACAGATCTACCTCCATGGGCTGAACCTAGGCCTCCCTGCACATATGTTGTAAATGTGCAGCTTGGTTTTCATGTAGGTCTCAAACATCTGGAGTGGGGGCTATCCCAAAACATGCAGCCTGTATATGGAGTATGGTCTTCTAAAAAAAAAACAGTTGTTCAGTTGTTCATGGAATATTATTTTTTTATATCTCTTGTATTCAGTTTGCAACTGCTTCATTGAGAATTTTTGTATGTATATTCATGAGGGATACTGGAATATAACTTATATATTTTTGTTGGGTTTATACTTGATTTCACTATTTCAATATTATTTGCTTTGTGAAGGAGCTTATTGTGGTTCTGAATTTTTTTAAACATAACTCAAAAAGTATTGCTTGTTTGAAGGCTCTATAGAATTCTTGTATAAGTATATCTGACACTTGGTATTTTGCTTGTTTGTTTCTTTTCATTTTATTCTGTTTGAATGCTTTTTAAATTTTTTGATTTGCTGAAAATAAAAAAAAAAAAAGAAAAAAAAATTCTAAATGTTTATCTGTGCCCTACACCAACTATTAAGAGTCCCACAAAAAGACCCAACTACAAAATCAAAAGTATAAAACCAGGACCTACCTCAGACCTATACAGCATCCATGTTAGTCATTTCAATATCTGTGGTCCACTGTTAGCCTTCCTTACATGATTCTGTAGAATTTATCCATTCTTTTGGTGTTATACACTTCTCTGGCTCTCTCAGCTCTCCCTGTATCCCTTGTGTAGGACTGCCTTGGCTATCACTCATGTTTGTCTGTCTGTCTTTGCATCTGCTCTCATCAGTTGCTGATGATGTCTTTCTAGTAGCAATTGGGCTAGGCACTGATCTCTGAGTATAACAGAATATGAGTAGTAATTATTTCATTATATTTCATTGATTTTCCCCCCAATCTTGTGTAGTTTTATCCTAGGTCTCGAGCATATCCACCCTCTGATTTTCTGGTTCCCAGGTAGTATCCTCTTCTGGGAGGTATGGGACTCAAGTTATACCAGTCCTGAGTGGCCACTTACTCAGGTTATATGCAACATGATCCTACCAGATACGGAGGAGAAATAGCACCCATATATATGAATTAAGGAAAAGTGTTAAATTTCCTGTATGGAAAAGAAGTATGTGAGCTTCTCAATCTACTAATGAATGGAGTAATCTTAAACAAATCATGGTTACAAGTTCCCATTTAATTTGTCCAAGAACTAACAGAATATAAATATTATACATTTTGTTAATGTATCTCTGATGACAATTGGGGTAGACATTGAGTATATCAGAATACCATTAGTAAATATTTTATTGACTTGTTTCCCAATCATGTTTAGTTTTATCCTGAGTGTCTGGTATATCAAACCTCTATAAAAATACTGCTATTTACATGATAGTGTTTTTCAGCATTTTGGAAATTATACATTTTCTAAACTAAGGACATTTCAACAAACTCTATATATTTGAAACACCATGGCAGATGCTCTGTTACACTAAGAAAATTAAGTTTGAAATCACAAAAAATGCAAAAAATAAAAAGATACACAGACAATTTCTATTATATTTGATAATACAAAAGCACTCTTAACAATCCACTACAAAATAAACAAATTGATAAGATTAAAATAAGCACAAGTATATATATTTACTTTTCCTTTGTAGAAAGTCATAGGTAATAGTAAGATTTACTAGCTCAGAAGCCTATTAAAGAGAAACTGAACAAAGGTAAAATAAAATACCAAAAGAAAGAGTATCTAGATACTCTGAGAGAACACACACACACACACACACACACACACACACACACACACACACATGGGAAGGGGATTTCTGTGTCTCTGAAACTTCAGGTGAGCATTGAATTTAGGGTATTATTTTTTTTAAGGAAATGTTTGAAGGGAGAATAATAATAACCTTTTTTGCTGATATTGTTGTTACAGTTGTAATTTGGAGAAAGACCTGGAAATTTCCTTTCCCCAAGTGTCTACCTACTATCCCTGTTTCTTTCTGAACTTAAATAAAATATGAGTTTGATACCTCAGGTATTGAGGTAAATCAGTTAGCACTAACAAAAGAGGCCTATTTGTGTTGTCCCAGATGCCCCAGACCAAAGGTCGACACAGAAAAGGCATCTGAAATGCCTTTTCTTGACTGCTTCACTGCTCAGGATTAAAAACAATAGCAAACTAAAAACCTCTAGAAACAAAACTAAAATACTAAAATAAAACTGAATATGAAGTCTAAAGACTAATGCTAGAGAATTTTTAGATAAAAAGCTTATATGAGATAATATTAGATATGCTGGTTATGCAAATAATTTTAGGCATTCTAAAAGAAGATGAAAGGAGAATCTGCATGAAATTATTATACTAAGTAATGAAATATGAAAGATCTCAGAACCAACAAGACCTGTGATTTGAACAGTTTCCTTTTCAAAGATAAATGAATAATAAGAACAGGCAAAAGAGAACAGAAATTTTATAATTCTTTAGAAAACTTAAATGTTCCCATAGCTTGTAGAGTTTCTTCCCTTGTCAAAGTGATTAGAACATAGAGGTGAAGGTTTCATGTAGTCACCAACTCAATCTCTTACTTTCAGTGAACAGTGTGGATGTTGTCCTAGGCAGTGGGGCTGCATCGTCAGTCTTCTTAAAGTGACTTCTTTTAGCATCAGCCAAAGTTATTTAGGAAACACCATAGGACCCCCTAAGCCAACAACTCAACCAATACAACCTACTCTCACTGCTGGAAGCCTTGCCTGGCTACTAAAGATGGCCTGTTCAGACTTGGAGTAGTGTCCTTCATTACTATGAGTCTTTCCATATGATGATCATTCTCATAGGTTCCAAGAAGTTTGAACTTCACTAGGTCTCCACACTGCCACCCCAAATACCCTGTATTTCCTGCTGTCTTTCTGTAAACTTTCTCTCTCCATTCCTTATCTGATCCCCTCACGTCCTCGCCACCTATCCCCAGTCTACACTCAAAAATCTTTCCAGGGAGACCCATGCTTCAAAACCTGGACCTAAAATCTCTCCTTCCCACAAGACCTACTTGTCAATGGTGGTGAAAAACCCATGGGTGTGTTCAACCAATGTTTGCTTTAACTTGAGGTGAACACCACATGGAAGAGCTCATGACTTGTACTGCCAGGATGGTTGTAGCAGAGATTGGATAATCCAAAGATGTAGGGTAGAAACAAACAAGTCTGGCAAAAATTAGCAAAGGAAAATACTGAATGTTTTCTAATGATGTTCTGCTTTGGTCATCAGTATTCCTCCAGCAGCAGATGGGAATGGATGCAGAAATCCACAGCCAGATATTGTGTGGAGAAAGTCTAAGTTGGGATGTCTACATAAGGTCCCTCCACTTCAAACTGGGGAACCCTGTGGAAGAAGGGGTAAAGGATTGTAGGAGTCAGAGGGGATGTAGGAAACCGGGAATACTTGACACTTGAATCAACTAAATAGGGCTATAAAGGCCTACAGAAACTAAATAGGGAATCAAAGTGCCTGTATGGGTCTGTACCAGGTCCTCTGTATAAATACTCTGGCTATTTTTATGGGATTCCTAACTGTGGAAGTAGATGTGTTTCCAAAATTTTTCCTGTTCTTGGGACTCTTTTCCTCCTTTTGAGATGCCTTGTACAACTTTGGTATGAGGTGTTTTATCTTGTCTTATTGTTTTGAGTTTTGTAATCTTTGGATATGGTCTCTTGGGGGCCTGCGCTTTTCTGAAGGCAAGGAGAGGGTGAGTGGATCTTGGGGATATGGAGGGAGGAGGAAGGAAGGAATGGAGAAAGAGAAACTGTACTCAGCATGTATTGTATGAGAGAAGAATCTATTTTAAATTTAAAATAATTAGAGAGTGAGAAGTTAACCAACAACAATAAAACACACAAATAAGCAAGCACACAAAAAATACCTTCACTTATAAAATCCTTTTAATGAGATTTGGTCATTTCTAAGCTGGAAGTAAATACTCCAATGGGAGAATAAAGGGAGATGCTTCTGCTTACTGAGCTATTGTAGTCCATGAGAACAGACAAAAATCATTGTTGTACATGAAAGAAGTGGCTATGTCACATGTGGTTCTCTTTACCAATCATGCTGTAGACCTCAAAGTTTGAGAGAGGAAAATAAGGACAGGAACTGCCAGATGGTGTCTGCAGGCAGCAAGGGCCTCTTGGGAGGTGATGTAAGTATTCAATATTGTTCTCTGTGGTTGGTTCATACATAGGCATTGGAGAACTTCATTGAATAGTGCATTTTTAAAGAGTTATTTTCAATTACACCTTGATATTGCTGACATTTTTTTCAAAAGTAAGCTGATAGAAGCTTATTTATCATAAGTATATAGATAACAATGAAGGTACATTCTTATATAACTTTTTAAAAAAAAAGATTGTGGTGCTCAGTCAAAAGATTTTCCCAAAGCCCTAGTTAGACTCCTCACTTCTCATATTTCATCTTAAACAACCAGTGATTTGTTGTCTGGTAGCCTTTTATTCTGAAATTTCTTATATACAGAATTGTGCAGAAATATATATTTGACAATTTTTTGTTGTTGTTTTTTCAAGGCAAAGATTTTAAGTAAATCTAAGATTTGTATAAATTGATAATATTTTATGGCAAGAGATTTTCACCAGAGGGAATGATCATGGAAGTTCCTTAGTGCTATGAATTTCAGGTTTATTGTGTCTGTAACAAAGAATTAAAGAAGACACACACACAAGCAGTAGTGAAATAACAGCTGGAATGTAAATAAATAAAATAATAATAAAAATGCAAAAAATAAGAAATGAAGTATACTCCAAAAATGGAGCGATGATTCTAGCAATCTAGGGCTCATGAGCTTCCTCGTTTTTATTTCCAGGGTTCATAATTAAAAAAAGAAAGAGAGGGGGTTGCTGAAGGAATAAACATTTCATTGACAGGTCTCTGGCATTTCTAGGTTATACATTTTTATGATACTGTGCTTCTGTTAGACCATGATCCTCTCTGTTATATGCTCTCATCATATGCTGAGTTCCAGTTCACAAACATTACCTCTTAAATGATATGTGATATCACAAATCACTTTGGGTCACTCCATTATCTTTAGCAAATTCCCAATCTAGTTTTTGAGTCCATATTTAATACTAATTGTTCTAGAATGTTGAAAAATATTTGTACATTTTAAGGGACAATTCAGGGCAACTAAAGGGTCAGAGATTATTTTACTTCCCTATCTTCTAAATATATATATGTATTGGAAAATTGTGTTGGCTGATTTAAGGCTATTATGAAGTCCATTGCCATACAATTTGAAGTGCATTGCCATACAAGTTTGTGTATTTATATCTTTGTTGAATTATTTTATGCTCTGAATATTCATTGCAGTAGAATTCTGGTGGAGCACAGTAAGTATTAGAGCATATTATGTATTTGTTAAATGAGCAGTTGTGCTACTTAAGTTGCACGCTTTGGTATAGTGGAGAGTGAAGATTTTTCAAAAATATAGATAGCTGGCAGACTTCGTCAATGTTACTGCATTTCCTCAGGAGAGCCACTGAAAACCTCAGTTTAACCTTCACTTGTCAAATGAGAAAAATAATGAGTCTCTGTCTTGGAGGAGTATGGTGAGAATTTATAACATAATTCTGCATGCAAAATTTTCTCTGCACTTTTAGCAAAAGGAGTACAAATTAAATACAGCAGATTATCTCATAGTTTATATTAGCTGCTTCTGTTGTGGCATGATTATTCCTTCTGTAACTAAAGCTAATAATACATAAACACACACACACATGAAAGAAAATAATAAAAAGAAGAAGAAACAGCAAATATGTTTTATGTTTTCTAATGCTACAGAATAATTTTAATTTTTAAAATATACCTCAAAGCTGTTAATAATTAACATCATTATTGTTTTCCAATTGAAACAATGATATATGCCTCTGGGAAAGTATTTTAGCAATTCATAAACATGAGTTTCTTACTGTGACCTACAGGTGAGTTTTGTAAGGTCCAGGTCTTACACATAAGTTTGTAAACGAAATAATTCTTTAGAAACACATTAGTTGGGTGTGTGAAAAAAACTGTCCTTAATTGATCTATATACTTATCCACAATAAAGTAGAAATGTCAAAAGTAAGTTAGACACTAATTTACTTTTAGCTACTAAGATAAATTGAAATTTTATCTTAGCATCCAATAATCCTCCTCTTGTAGCTAAAATGATACAAAGTTGGGAAAAAATGGAAAGAGAAAAATACCAAAATTAGAAGTGATTTAGATCACAATATAGTTGGCGAACATCAAAGCTTGAGTGTACAAAAATTGTAGTGGCTGAAATTTAACAAAACCGAGATGCAACTTTGCATAAGTAGGAGTGGAGACAGATATAGCAAAGCAGTAGCAGTTCAAAAATATACATTGTGGATTCACAAAATATGAAAATCATGAGAACTTCAACAGATTGCACATTTCAGTATAAAGCAAAATGAATATGCAAAGTGTATTCAATAAAGTGGAATCAACCAGATAGATAATTGTTGAAATTTATGTTCAACCAATATGTTTGCTCTATACTTAAGGAACTCAGCTAATAAATTTTCTAAGTAAGTATTTCTCAATACTGTGTTATGTTTGAATAACATTGAAAGTAAAGAAAATAAAATCAATGTCCAGACTATGCTCAGTGGGAAAGGAACCATCTAGTCTCTCAGAGACTTGACGTTCGGAAAGGTGGGGGAATACCCATGGTCCCCCACCCTCTCAGAGGAGAAGAAGAAGCGGGATGGATGAAGAAGTAGTGACTGGGAAATGAGTAGTGAATGGAATGTAAAGTGAATAAGAAAAATAATAAGTAAATAAATAAATAAACAAATAAATAAATAAAATTTTAAATATCAATATCCAGAGAAAACCTGGGGCATCGGGTTCATTTGGCTTAAATTGGAGCATCTGGTCTTAGTAATTTTTAAGAGCTCTTTCATGTGAAACATGTTTGATGGTATAGTCACAAAATACTGTAGCTAGAACACAGAAAAAAAGGGGGCAGGATCAATTATGGAGGAGATGGGGATGATATACACAGACCAGGAATTAGAACAGAGGTGTGTAGCAATGGGGGAAGGGGAACTAGGGGTAATCACCAGAAAGTCTCAGATGTCAAGAAAGCAAGAGTTTCCCAGGACGCAACAGGGATGAGATTAGCTGAAAGGCCCAACCTGTAAAAACCATATCCAGAAGTTTGGCAAGTCCCCTGATTGGAGGACGGGGCCACCCACTTATCTCCCAGGTTTTAACCCAGAATGGTTCCTGTCTAAAGGAAATAGGGGTACAACGTGTGGATCAGAGACTGAAGGAAAGGCCATCCATAGACTTCCCTAGGGGATCCATCCTATATACAGACATCAAACCCAGACACTATTGTGAATGCCAAAAAGTGCTTGCTGTCAGGAGCCTGGTATAGCTGTTTCCTGAGAGGCTCTGCCAGAGCCCGACAATTTTGCAGGCAACTATTAGACTGAGAATGGGGACCCCAAAGGAGGAGTTAGAGAAAGGACTGAAGGAACTGAAATAGTTTGCAACCCCATAGGAAGTACAAAAATAACTAACCAGACTCCCCAGAGCTCCCAGTGACTAAGCCACCAACCAAAGAGTACACATGGAGGAACCCATGGCTCCAGCTGTATATGTAGCAGAGGATGGCTTTGTTGGACGTCAGTGTGAGGAGAGGTCCTTGTTCCTGTGAAGGCTCAATGCCCCATTGTAGGGGAATACCAGGACCGTGAGGCAGGAGTAGGTACTTGGGTGGGGGAGCTTTCTCATAGAAGCAGGGGGAGGGGGATGGGATAGAAAGTTTTCAGAGGGGAAACTGGGAAAAAGAGAAAACATTTAAAATGTAAATCAATTATGTATCCAATAAAAATAAATAAAAATATAATAAAAAAGAAAATTTGAACTTGCACCCTCATGTGATTTACTTACATTATTAGGTTTTGTGAAATTTTACAAGCGTTCAAGGTTACATAGTTGGATTGCTCAGCCCATAAGGAAATCTAACTTATAGCCATGTTACCTTGTTAGAATGCAAGAAAATGTTAAGTAGGAAGCCTGGAGGACCATTCAAGTTTCTGACCTGAGAATCTTCAGCTTTAAGTCCTGTCTCCTGTTACTAATGTGATCTGGCTCCTTGGGATCCCTAATAACTGAAGCTATGCCACCTGTTCCTCTATAGGCCAATGAACTGATGTATTATAGTCTGAAATGGAAAAAAAGATAGTTAGCCAATGTGGTCAGAAACAAAGCAGCCCAAATATATTCTACCACCTCCACTACAAGGCCATATTCCTCTTCCTTCCATCAATTAGAAGTTTAAATACAGAAAAGACAAAAAAGGTATCACTAAGCAGTCTTTTTTAAAAAGAGAATTATTTATTATATTTTACATTCCAGATTTTATTCCCCTCCTAGTTCACCCACCGACTCTTTCATATCCCATACCTCCTCCCCCGACCCCACCCCACCCCATCACCATGAGGATGTCCCAACCCCCCACCCCAGACCCCACCAGATCTCTGAAATCCCTTGGCCCTCCAGTCTCTTGAGGTGTATGTTCTCTGACTAAACTCAGACCCAGCAGTCCTCTGCTGTATATGTTTTGGGGGCCTCATATCAGCTGGTATATGTTGCCTGACTGGTGGTCCAGTGTTTGAGAGATCTAAGAGGTCCAGGTTAATTGAGACTGCTGGTCCTCCTGCAGGGTCACCCTCCTCCTCAGCTTCTTCCAGCATTTCCCTAATTCAACCACACAGGTCAGCAGCTTCTGTTCCTTGATTGGGTGCAAATATCTGCATCTGACTCTTTCAGCTGCTTGTTGGGTTTTTTGGAGGGTAGCCATGATAGGTCCCCTCCATACCCTCAATAATAGTATCAGGCCTCGGGACCTCCCCTTGAGCTGGAGCCCACTTTGGGCCTGTCTTTGGACCTTCTTTTCCTCAGGCTCCTCTCTATTTCCATCCATGCAGTTCTTTCAGAAAGGAACAATTATGTGTCAGAAATTTGACTGTGGGATGGCAACCCCCTATCACTTGATACCCTATCTTCCTGTTGGAGGTGGGCTCTACAACTTCACTCACCCTACTTTCAGGCATTTCATATAAGCTCCCTCCTTTTGAGTCTTGAGTCTCTCACCTCCCAGGTCTCTGGTGCATTCTGGAGGGTCCCCCCCCAACCTCCTATCTCTCATCCTTGCCAGTTTCCATTTTTTTCTGCTGGCCCTCCATCAGGGCTTCAGTACTTTTCCCTCACCCAATACCAGATTAGGTTCCCGTCCGGCCCCCTCCAGTCCACTTTTCCTGCCAGTTCCCTCACTGCCCACTTGGGATTGCTTTATTCTCCCTCCTAAGTGGGACTGAGGCATCCTCACTCGGCCCCTTCAGCTTGTAAACCTTTTTGAGTTCTGTGGACTGTATCTAAGCTTCTGTAAAGCAAAATACACAGCCAATAAGACAAATCGGCAACCTACATATTAGGAAAAAATCTTCACTAACCCCACATTCTATAGAGGGCTAATATCCAAAATATACAAAGAACTCAAGAAGCTGACAACCAAAAAACCAAACAACCCAATCAAAAAATGGGGTAGAGAACTAAACAGAGAATTGACAACAGAGGAATCTAGAATGGCTGAGAAACACCTAAAGAAATGTTAAAAGTCCTTAGTGATCAAAGAAATGCAAATCAAAATGACCCTGAGATTCCACCTTACATCAATCAGAATAGCTAAGATCAAAATATCAGGTGGCAGCATACATTGGCAAGGATGTGGATGAAGAAGAACACTCCTCCATTGCTGGTGGGATTGCAAACTAGTACAACCACTCTGGAAACCAATCAGTAGGCTCCTCAGAAAATTAGAGATAGATCTACCTGAAGATACAGCAGTACCACTCTTGGGAATATACCCAAAAGTTGCTCCACCATGCCACAGGGCATCTGTTCCACTATGTTCATAACAGCCTTTTTTTGTGCTAGCCACAAACTGGAAATAACCCAGATGTCCCACAACAGAAGAATGGATACAGAAAATGTGAATGGAATAAATACTACTCAGCTATTAAGAGTGAGGACATCCTAAGTTTTGCAGGCAAATGGATGGAACCAGAAAATATCCTCCTGAGTGAGGTAACTCAGACCCAAAAGGGCATACATGGTATGTACTCATTAATAAGTAGATATTTGCCAATAAAAAAGCACTAAGCAGTCTTAATCAAGCTGCACACCAGTCTGTCATGGCCTCATCATTCGAAAGGTGATCTGATAAGTTGTCAACACGTTTGAAATCCCTTACCTGTAGACAAGATCTTTCTGTGGTTGAGAGCAGAACTTCTGAAAGCGTGAGATTTCCTCTCCATATCCCTCCCAAAACTTCCAATTTCTTGTTAACTATTCTTTTACTAGTCTGATAATTAAAGACAAAATCATGTGTTTCTTTATAATACCATCATTTCTGCCAAAAGTATTATATGTTGTCCAGTCTATAAGCTATGGCTTGATTTGCATTTATAATTGGCCAACTGGAAAAAAAAACTGTTATTTACAAAATGAAGAACAAATATAAGTTAAAATGATACATAGAATACCTTGTAATATTATGCCTGCTAATAGAAGGACAAATTTAAGTGCCAAAAATATAAGGATCCAAGAGAAAAACTATCCAGGTCCATGGAATTGCATGGCCAATTTTTTTATGTTATCATAAATCGTCTTTTGGCTTTTATGCTTAGAAGGAATCACCTTACAGGATGAGAGGCTGAACATGGGGTAAAAAATAAAGAGATAGAAATTGGTTTTCTTCATAAAGGTCAACTGAAAATATGGAAATTTCCATTTTTATGCGTCTGGATACAGTTGGTGTCACTTTCTACTCATGTCTAGAGACCTGTAATGACCCCGGTGATAGAGTCTTCCCTAAAGGAGTGAGGCTTAAAGAGTGAAATGTCAATGCCCCATTTGGAGAGTACTAATTTTCTGGGAGATTTGATAGCATTTTAAGTGTTCAGGCTTGAAGTGACCTACTGGGCACCCCATTAAAATTATAAAAAAAGACAACTCAATATACAGAAAAATGTAGGGCGACAAAACAGAATCACATAACAAAAACTAGAGAAACAACCCACCAAATTATGTCTAGTTTATTTGTTTAAGAACAATTGTGAAAATTATTAAGGATGTTAGTAAACTGACATAGTATTTCTGTGAAAGTTGTATTTGTCAAGTTTGTCTACTGGCCATTCCAGCAATATTCTTTTAATTGTAAGTTTCTACTAGTACAATCATTTGTCTTGAATCAAACACAAATATCTTGCGAAGCAACAGGGACTGTTTTCACTTTGAATCCCTTTTCTCTTGACCTATGAGGGTGCTAAATGCATAGAATGTTGTTTAGGGAAAAGCTTGTATTTCAGATTATTTAATTTATCACATTGTTTTAATGAATAATCTCCAAATGTGATGGCAAAGATTTATTAAAATCTTCTGAGGAGGTTTCAATTAGTTCAAAAATTTGTTTCTTTATTTGCAGTTGTGTTTGAAGAAAGCAGGAACCTGAGTAGATCAATCTACTCTTTGTAACCCCCCTCAAAAATGTCAGGGTATGTATTCAAGTACAGCTGGTCAGGAAATAAAATCTGAGTGTTTTGTTAGGAAATACATTAAGTGGATATTTAAATCTATGCTCTCCAGGCCAAGTAGGGTAAGAGAATGTAAGAATAGCATGTGGAGAATGTTTGAGAAAATGAATATTTGAAAAGTCAGGATATAGAATTCAAATTGCTAAGAAAACAGGAGCATGTTAATGGAGTAATATTTTTAAATGACAAACAAAAATTTTAATGGCAATGGATGAATACAAATTAGTATTTCTCAGTCAGATGATCGTAACTGCCCAGTCATTTCCATGGAGATTTGTCACCATTTTGAGTCTGGATTCCTAGTTATCACAATGCAGATGTGATAATAGCTTTAGACAGAGAGCAGATGCCATTATGCACCATGCAATTCACAGGAGACTCCCTCGTGACAGAATCATCCACAATGCCACAGTACAAGGTTGAGGAACTTAGTGTGAAGAAAGTCAGTGTTAATGCGCAGTGCTCAGTATCTGCTTCTGAATGGTTAACATGGAAAAGTTCAGTGATAGCATAAGTTTCCTACCAATTGATTTCCTTTTCTATTCTAAAACCTACCTAAGCAAATGCTCCATGTGTTTCTAAATGTACAACTACTAGGAAGGGAAGAAGTCAGACTATGATTTTCTTAAATTCCATTTTCATTGTTTTGAGTAAGCTATACTCTGAGAATTTCCTCTAAATAGTCTGAATATATGTCTTTCAACTGCCTCACAGAAATAGATATTTGTATATATTTTACCTTGTAATTTTTATTTATTTGCAGTTTCTGTTGGACTTTATCAATGGAAGTGGGCATGGAGGTGTTTCTGACTCTTGACTGCTTGGAACCCTTTTATTCCTACTAGGATGCCTTTCCAGCCTTGTTATGAAGGGTATGCCTAGCCATTTTTGCATCTTGTTAGGCTGAGTTTTGTGATATCACTGGTTGGCTTGGTCTTTTCTGAAGGGAAATATCGGAACAATGGATCTGGGAGAGAAGGGAGTCAGGGTGGCTGATTGGAGAAGGAGTAGGAGGGAAAGCTGTGATCAGGATGTATTATATGAGAAAAGAATAAATAAAAAACACTGTATTTTTGGGGACAAATTCATGCATATCTTGTTGAAGTCAGATTCTCTCTGTAACTAGGGATGTCTTTGAGCATCTAATCCTCTGTTGTCTACCTCCATACAACTAGAACTAAAGCTTGTAACTAATGTCTGGTTATGCCTGTTGGAAGATCAAACCCAGGTTTCTTGAATGCTACACAAGCTCTGTAGCAAGTGAACCACATTCTCAGCAATTTCCTTTGATTAGAAAAGATTAATTTCTTTCTTTAATTATATGTACGGGGGCTGTATGTTTTAGTGTATGTTCATCCTGGACACCCTGGCGGTAGAGGTTTAGACATATTAAGTTTGAACTTCAGTTTCTGGAAAAGCAAAACAATCTTTTAACAGTGATCCATCACATAAACACTTATTCTGCATTTTTAGAAATGCTGTCAAACAGAACTACTGTGGAAAAACAGTATCTGCAGAAAAGGATTGACTGATTAGAACTTCAGAGATGAGGAGATGTTGGAGTGATGCTGAAACTTAGGCTAATTTTATAACCTGGGCTAGCATTAGGCCACCTGGGCTAACATCCTGAAGCAGAGAGATAAAATGCCTTTGGCATCTGTTGATTTAGCATACCTCCCATCCTTTGCCAGCCCAAAGCTGCAAATGTCATAAGATGCCATCTGTGTCCAAGAAAAATCATCCTCATCTTCTGTCTACATCTCTCATGGATCCATCAATATATTTTAAACTTAACTTGATGTATGGCTTCCTTTGGTCTATAAAACTATAAAACTTATGAAGCTACCTCCACATTGGAACTTGAGATAGGAGATAGTCTAAACATGTGTCCTTGGCCCATGTTCACACAAATAGATTGCATAATAAACTATCATATGCCTTTTGTGGTGAGAGCTGCTGTTTTCCTTTTTCTATCCTTCTTTCATTGCTAAATTCTTAAAAATTGTTTGCTTTCTATCATTTGTATTAATAATATCAAGTTTCTGAATTGTGTTTATTTTCTCCATTTACTCAGTTCCCCTCAAAGGATCATAATGCGCTACTTGTTACTTATAAGGTGATGTAAGGAAAATTCTAATCATTGCTTCATAATATCTAACATTTCAGGTCATCAAACACTGTTCTCTGACCTGCTATGCGTAGAACCCTTTGTTTTTATTCTTGAGATCCCATCTCCTATGAACATAAGTGCCAAAACATAAGTTTAAAGAAAAACAAGCATAAAAAAAAATTCTTACCACCAAAAGGTCAAGATTACATTGACATTTATAAGTGGATAATTAAGTTAATGCTCTGCGTTTTTTCAAGCCCAAATTATAATTTCAAAGAAACATTCAATTTAAGAATATTTGTATGGAACCTGTTCTATGCTAAAAATATTACCATGCTGTGGTGAATAAAAAGATAATCAGGAAATATTTTTGATTGACTTCATTCAGGTCACAGTGACAAGTGACAAATACTTAATCTCTATTATTCACCTTTGAAATGTGCAGTATAATTTTTTTAGTAGTTGGAACAAAATGCTTAAGATAATTATTTCTGGTATAAGGTCTCTCACTCTCTACACTGTCTGGCTGTGGGTTTCTGTATTTGTTCCCAACTGTTGCAGGAGAAAGCTTTCCTGGTGATAGGTCATTGATCTATGAGTATAGCAGAATGACATTATAAGTCTTTGTATGGCTACATTTCTTTTCCAGAAGAGTAGTGTTTGGTTTCCTCTTAGGCCCCTGGATTATCTCACGTCGGCTTCTTGCTAATTAAAGAAGAGTCAGGGAATGGTTCCACCCATCAGGTATTCCTTAAATAAAATCAGATATTGGTTGGTGAGTACTACAAGCTTTGTGCTGCTACTGAATTAGTATAACTTACAGATAGGATATAGTTTGTAGATTAAAGGGTTTGTAGTTAGAATGATGTTTACTTTTGGTAGCATGCAGAATGATTTCCAGTAACATAAACACTAGCACATAGGGGTGAAAACTCAAAGTAGATACTAGCCCCAAAATTCTTTGTTCAACAAGCTGTGTAGGTGTTGTCTTAAGCAATAGAACTGTACTGTTTATCTGTAGAGATCAATCAACAGCCTTGGCAATAGCCTTCGTTGTTTGTGGGTTCCCATGAATTGCCTTTGGCCAATAACTGGTTTGATGTAACCCATTCCTGGAAGGAAGCTTCATTTGGTGACAAATGTCCAGTTGAAGCTCTGTTTTATTTATTTTTTCTTTTTTTGGCAATTTATTTAGACCAACTTCATACATGTATATATTGTTGTAAGCTTATACTATATTATGTTTAGATATGACTGCTCTAATGGACAATAGTTTTGGCTGTCGAACCCTGTCCTCTTGCATTGCCCTTTGTCCTCCCCTTCTTGTTCAATTCCCCCATTCCTGCCTGTCTCCATCCATCTATAACCTATTTATTCTATTTCTTCTTCTTAGAGAGCTACATATGCTCCCTCAAGTCCCTTATTCTCTGTGTAATCTCTGTGATTATTCAAATTGTAGCTTGATTGTCAAAAACTTAACAGTTAGCATCCTCATATAAGTGAATATATACTATATTTGAATTTATAGGTCTAGGTTACCATCCTTAGGATATGGGTTTTAGAAATGGGTCAGTGGCTAAAAACACTTGCTACCCTCTAAAAGACCCATGTTTCATTTCAAGATGCTAAAAGGTGGCTGCCACTTCTTCGTTAAGTCTGGTTTGAGAGAATACCACATCTTCAATCCTCTTCTGGCCTCCACAGGTACCATTCAAGCATGTGCACAGATATATATGAAGGCAAAAAAAATCAATATACAATTTTTAAATCTCCTAAATATATTTAGACATCCAATTTGTATATTATAGATACAAACTATTTTAAGTGACATAGGTCTCCAAGAATGATCACAGGAAAGTCCAGAACACAAAAGATAGGCTAGTTTAACACATGATGACAGATTTTCTAAAACTGTGTAGCTGTTATTGGGAAGGTAGTATCAAATTCTGATAAGAATAGCAAGGTGGTAGTTCAAGTAATGATAGGTTAGAATGCCATCAGAGGAATCTGGTTTCTGATGTGGGGGGGAGTTACTTAAAATTGAATTTTTCTGAGCTTTGAAAATTAGCTGCAATAATAGTGTGAAGTCTACATTGAAAGATTAAACTGTATATAGGATGATAAATTAATAAATGATATTACAAATGAATAGATATGAATTTCATAACTACAACAATACAGGTATGGAAGGAAAGAACAAGTACTATAAGCGTTCTGTAGAAAACCTCTCAGTGTTTGTGTCCTGTGATGAGTGGTACTAAAACTCCAATATTTGTATTTTCTGACCTATTAAAATTCGATTGTTCTCTGACCATTTCCAGCTTTACTTTCTCTAAGAATATTTCATGGTAACTATAGGTTTAATCTTGCTAACCATATTCCTCACAGACTGTCCTGATAATAGAGCATCACATAACTTTCCCAACACAGGACAATTTGGAAAAAATTAGCAATTCTGTCTATTCTAACTGTAGGGTCATCTAAGTCTTGCCCTGTCAATCCATGGGTTTCTATAAGTCAATTTGGAAATAGAAGTAAATTTGGTTTAGTTACATATAGAGTACATGAAAAATACATTATTAAAGAGGTTGCCTGGAAACATAAACTACATTGAATACAATGAAGTTTGTATCAGATTCAAAATTGTACACAGAAGATGTGTATTCTATGTCTGCTTTCTTTCTAACCAACATAGATTTGAGATTCTCAGAAAAGTATCTTATACAAGATATTAGTTTTGTTGACTTCAGGCTTAGTAATTTTATTGCATAACATTATTAATTTATATTATTCTAAGTAACGAGAAAGAATAACCACACAATTTTATAACCAATGAAATCTAAAACACAAGCAAGCAAAAGCTGCTCTATTTTTCATGGAGCAATTCATGCACACAGGGACAGGAGATGATGAAAGTAGACTGAAAGAAATGAGGATCTTCGAAAGGATACTTCTGTCCCTTAGTTCTCATTTTGGTCAGCAAGCTTTGAAGCAATGAAGCCAAATAAATTGGAATTTAGTGACCTCATGTACTAGAAGTCTAAAGCCTATACCAGCTAGAGGAGGAACTTTTCCCCAGGAAAGAAATTCTTAGCTTTCAGGTGCTCTTACAGGAAAGGAGATAAGATGAGCAGGGCTTATTGGGGATGAGCTTTACCTTGACTATGACAGCTAACTATACCTGTGCATAAGATGGACTCATTACATAGACCTACTCCTTCTCCCAGGACTCTCAAGATACGCTGTGGGCAAGTCACTGAATGCTTTGTCTCACTTACCATTGTGATTTATTTTGAATCAATCTTATTTTACTACTTTTCACTATTATTTTTCTACATTAATAGACTTCTTTACAGTAGGTGGTAGATCTTGGCTTGATAAGGCTGCAAAATCATAAGGTCTGACCTAAAGTTGGAGTAAAATATTACAAAGAATAAAATATGGCCCAGGAATATATGTGTGCTATTCTACAGCTCTTCATATGAAATAAAACAGATGAAATATCTCCAAGAAAATTCAAATCTTCATTATCAAATTATAATGCTGAAATATATAATGATTTAAAATAAGCATCCATAAATCAATGAAAATATGAATTTTAAATAAAATGAACTATAAAATAGTTTATGCTTCACAGAATCATGAAAATCTTAACCACAGGAAATTACAGGTTTTACTCCTGTCAACTTCACAAATAAATGTGTGCACTCATGCACTTGTGCCACACATATATTCAATAAAATATTTCATTGAAAAACTTATATTCTCTTACACTGTTGAATAAAATTTGTTAATAGGTTTTAGGGAAACTGTTGATAATAGGCTTTAGGGGCTGTTTGGCCATAGCTATTAAATTTAGAATGTGCTCAACTCTGAAGCAGATTCACTTTAGAGGAATGATCCTTCAAGTCAAATCCAGAATGCTTACTTCATAATTCTTTGCAATTCCAAGTATTTGGAAAACATTATGAGCCCATTTTGAATTTATCTTCATTTCTGCTTGATCATATTGAGACATGGTTAGGAGAATGAGGCCCTCACTTTGTGAGTGTGTAACTAGGAGTTTTGAGAATGGTTATAGTGAAAGAAGACTTGATTTGAATATGAATGTTACCATCCAATAAGCTAGGATGGATAAGGACTAAAGGATGAGAGAAAGACAGCCAGAGAATGTAAGCAACCTAACTATTTTGCTCCAGGTTGCCTTGATGTGAGCTGTTCTGTTGTACTAAGTCCCTATTCATCTTAATGAATAGAAAACCTTTGAAATCATGAGATAATTAAGTCTATTGCTCCCTTAAATTGTTTATTTTAGATATTTAGCCACAATAACAAAAACATTAAACCCACTCATCAATACTTAGTACATAGTGAGTAGACATTGCAGTTGTGAACAACTGTGGGAACTAATATCAAGTAATCTCTATGCCATTCCTGAGTAATTATAGAAACAAGTCTGAAATTTCTGTACCAATTCTGGGTTGGTTGGGGAGTGAAAGAATAGGTTTCTAGGTTTTTGTAAAAGCAGAATATTTACTAATCACATTCATGAAAACAGACACAATAAATAGGTCCCATTTGAAGAACTGGCTTTGGGAAAACAAAGTAGGACTTTGGTATTCATGATTTAAACTCATGTCCATTTGTATGCGGTGTCCTGTGCCTGACTTTCTTATTCTAAACACATGTTACATCATAATGTTATGAAAATATAAAAGAATAATAACCACAATCTCTTTGTATTCCTTGTAAATGGAATTTCTACAATAAAATGATCTGTAATTGTCACCAGAATTTCAAAGACGCTCTCAAATGTTTTAAAAACATTTCTTTGTATTGTCTTCAAACCCTTTGAATGACTTGAATTACTCTGTATTTAAGAATTCTGTCCAAGACTTTTTCTTTTATTTGTTTTAAAATTCCCAGCCATAGCACAAGTCTTTACATCTAGTAGGGAATTTTAATCCACCAACATGGCTGCTCTGGCAAGGTTTCACATCTAAAGATATGATCTGGCTGGAATGCAGACAGGACACACACTTTTAATCACTCTGGTGGAATAAGGACATGCCTTTGGTACACACTTTAATCCTATACAATGTTGTCCAATTGAGGGACATGCAAACTAATGAATCAGATAAAGATTTGACAGAACAAGTCAGAGATAGGATAGAACTAACTGTCATCAGAGCAGACAAGAAGATAGGTACTTAAAGAGCAGTGAAGGAGAGAGAATTAAATGGAGTTCAGTCCAGTTCAGTTCAGTGAAGATCAGCTTTGTGTAGTTGTACTCAGTAAAGAACAGTTCAGTTCCTGCATTCAGAGGCAGTCTTTCCAAGCAGAGCAATTCAGTCAGAAGGTGAAAAAAGCCATGGTGCACCAGCCAACTTGAGCTCAGAAAGTGCTAGAAAGAGTGAGTTTATTCATTAGTAAATCTCAGAGGCTGTTAACATTCTAGGCCTAGGTTAGCAGATAGAGTCTGGAATATAAAGCCTTCAATGTCCAGGATTGCAGAAGTTTGGACTGTATGGAGGCTACAAGATTATAGAACTAGGCCTAGGGCCAGTTATATAGAAATTCTCTGTGACAGCAGTATGTTTTCCTCTGAAAGGCTCCACGCACAACTGACTCAAATAGATACAGACATCTACAGCCAAATAGTGATGGAGCTTGGAGATTCTTATAGAAGAATAGGTAGAAGAACTGTGGATCCAGAATTAGATAAGAACTCCACAAGAAGATCAAACAGAGTCAATTAACCTAGACCCTTGAGGCCTTCTGAGTCTGAACCACCAAAAAAAGAACATACACAGTTTGGACCTAGACCTCCCTGCTTATATGTAGTAGATTTGCAGGTTGACCTTCATGTGGGTCTTAAACAACTGGAATAGGCACTATTCCAAAAGCTTTTGCCTGATATGGGATATGTTCTATTAGCTGGGCTGTCTTGTATGGCCTCAGTGGGAGAGTAAGCACCTAGCTTACTCTAGCTCTTATATTTAGTGAGACAAATAAAGCATTAATTACTTGAGTCCTTGTAAATCACTTTTTTACACTTAGGATATCACTTACTCCTTAAGAACAAGCAATTTTTACCTAAGGGCATGTTAAATACATGGCAGGTGTAATTATTCCATCACACAGAAAATTATAACTTTTCATTTTCTTCCTTTTCTGTTTTCCTTTCAGATGCTATCATAATCATCAACAGAGAGGCTCCATGAAGCAACTGATGGAAACAGATATAGAGAACCACAGCCAAACATTAGATGGTGCTCTGGGAATACTGCCTAAGAGGGGAAAAAAGGAATATAGGAGGAAGAGGGGTCAAGAAAACCACAAGGAAACACAAAGAATCAATTGAACTCTGCTTGTAAGGGGTTAAAGAGATAGAAAAAATAGGGAGCCTACATGGGCCTTACTTAGACCCTCAGCATAAATGTTAGAGTTTTATAGTTTGGTCTCCCTGTGGGATTCCTAACAGCAGATATAGTGCTGTCCCTGACTCTGTTTGCTTGATTTGGGGGCCCTTTATCTCCTATTGGGTTGACTTTCCCAGCTTTAATATGAAGGGAGGTACCTAATCTTAGTATACTTTGATATGCCATGCTTGGTTGATATCTCTGGGAGGGCTAACCTTTTCTGAAGGGACATAGAGAAGTCAATGGGAATGTATTATGGTGAGGAGGGACTGGAAGAAAAGGAGGGAGGGAAAACTGAAGTCAGGATGTAATATATGAAAGATGAATAACTAAAATTTAACGACTATTTCTCTCAATCTTGCCATTTTTCAGCTGTCTGTTGTTCTTTGTCTAGAGTTGAGAATTTGCTAATTTTCTCATTCCTTATTTCCATGTCTATTGGTGTCATCTTTAGGCAGTCATGATGGTGAGACTTCATGGATTTAGCTTTATTATATTTCTAGAATACACTGTTCATAGCCAAACTCCTGTTCCTCTGGATCTTACATTCTTTCTGCTCTCATTTCCACAATTATCCTTGAGCCTTAAATGAAATAGTTATGTTATAGATATATCATTTGGGCTGGGATCCACAAGTCTATTTTTGTTGAGTTGTGGTTTTTCCATAAATGACTATATTTGTTGCCAAAGGAAGTTTATTTGATACATGGTGAGAATTATACTTTCTCTAGATAGGAAGATAAATATTTTGGGTTTATGGTAGTTAACTTAGGTTTTTGTTGTAGGTTCCTGTTAATGATTCATAACTTCACTAATCCAGGGTGTTGTATTTCTAGTAGCAGGCATGATTTAAATCTTGTTGAAGAAGTCATAATAATGTAGAGATCTGATGGTTTACTTCAAAGTATAGATGCCTCTATTGTACCTTTATCCATATTGGTCATGGTGGTGGTTCTTTGATTATTTGTTTGTTTTTGTGTTTGTTTTGTGGCTCATAGTCCATTGGTGGGACAATTCTTTGAATCTTTAGAAGCTTGCATGATGCCTTCTGATACTATGAAAGATAGACTTTAGAGAGTAGAATCTCAATAGTTATCTAATATTAATTCCTATGGCTTCAGGGGCTTGATACATATCTCTTTAGCAAAAAGTGTCTTACCTTTCACATGTGGGTAAGAGCAATATCCTGTAATATTTCTGGTTTCTAATAGACAATCGTCACAAACAACTCAGAAGAGAATTTTTTTTTAATGCCCTGTGTTTGGGACTTTGTAAGTCTATTGGTTTTGAATGGAACATTGTCAACACAGGTGAAAAAAAAACATTTAAGCTATATATGTTTATCCAGATCTTCATATATTACAGGTGTTTTAGATTGACTGTTAAAAGTATGATTCTGATGACTTTATTTTTCAGACATCCTCATTATTATTTTACTGTACTCTCTTTATTATGTTCCTCGTCCTCCCATTACCTAATTAAAGAGTCCACATTTTCTTCATTTCCTATTTCAGTTCACTTTTCCCATACGAGTCTCCCTTGTAGTTCTCTCCCCTTCCACACAAAATTCTTTCTACTCTCTTGATTATTTAAGTAATTCATGTTACTTCACATCTGAAGATTTGGAGTTGTGAGCTTCCAATAAGAGACAATATACAACATTTGACTGTCTTTGTTTGTGTTACCTCGTTTAATATGACCTTTCTGATAATTTCTGCCAAAGACCAGCCTTTGCTTACAGAGGAAGTCCTGAGGAAGGGGTGTTTGTGAGCCACTAAATTATGACTAGGAGTTAACTCATGAGTACAAGCTGTTAGTCTGTGCACTGCCAGACACAGTTTTCTCAAGATCATCAGACAGCTCAGCTCTTGCAGCCAAAGCCCAGGTTCTCATTTAGTTATCCCCAACCTGCATTTTTTCACCTTAGTTACTTGCCTCCTAGGAAAAAAAGCAATCATTTTATTCTTAATATTGCAAATGAATTCTGAGATCTGCCTGTCTTTACAAGCAGAGATAATGAACCAGCTGGTAGGATTTGGCTCTGAAATGGTAGCTCCTACCATATCTGAGTTAAAATTCACTCTGTCCCTGGCTGACTTCGAACCCAGAAATCTGCCTGCCTTTGTATCTTTCTTACAAGCTGGCTCATAGTGCAGCTGTCTGTTTTTTAGGTACATGAAGCCTCTCATATAATTCATATTGAATTCTTATATTTTGCATTGTTGAAAAATTACATATTTTTGAACTCATGTTTTCAGAGTTCTTTCCTACACCCTTAAGGGTTATTCTGAAGATCACAGCATTTATATTTGCCAAAGAAAATAGACACCCTCTTAGCCTCCAAGACTTGTACTGTTTCTAATTATCATAGAGTCATTAACCTTATTGGGGAGAGCAGTTTTCAAAGGAGGATCATGAAGATAAGAACATTATTATGCGCACAGCAACTGTTAACACTCAAGGAGGCTCTGGCCTACTGCTCTGTGTTACTATCCCTACAGCCACTCTTGTGCTTGAAACACTAACTGGAATATTACATTTAATGAAGAAAATTAAATTAAATCGATATTGATTAAAAATTAAGAAGTCAAACCATCCCTGTTTACATATGATACAGTATTATAATTAAGAGCTCTCAAATATTCTACCAGAAAAATTCTTTTTTTTTATTGGATATTTTATTCATTTCAAATGTTATTCTTTTTCCCAATTCACCCCCAAGGAAATTCCCTATCCCATGCCCCTGCCCCTGCTTCTTTGATGGCATTTCCCTACCCACTCACCACTCCCTCCTCCACCTTGCATTCCCCTACTGGAGCATCAAGCCTTCACAGGACCAAGGGCCTCTCCTACAATTGATGCCCGATAAGGCCATCCTCTGCTACATATGCAGCTGGAGTCATGGCTCCATGTGTACCCTTTCGTTGGTGGTTTAATCCCTGGGAGTTTTGGAGGCTCTTATTGGTTGATAATATTGTTCTTTCTGTAGGAATGCAAAGCCCTTCAGCTGCTTCAGTCTTTTCTCAAACTCCTCCATTGGAGACCCATGCTCATGCGCAGTCCAATGGATAACTGCCAGCAACCACCTCTGTATTGGTCGGGCTCTGGCAGAGACTCTCAGGAGACAGCTTAGGCTCCTGTCAGCATGCACTTCTTGGCATTCACAATAGTGTCTGGGTTTGGTGTCTGTATATAGGATGGGACTCCAGGGGATGCAGTCTCTGGATTGCCTTTCCTTCAGTCTCAGCCCCATACTTTCTCTCTGTATTTGTTCCCGTGAATATTTTGTTCCTCCTTCTAAGAAGGCCCGAAGGATCCACACTTTGTTCTTCCTTCCTGAGCTTCCTGTGGTCTGTGAATTGTATCTTGGGTATTCCGATCTTTTGGCTAATATACACTTATCAGTGAACGCATAATGTGTGTTCTTTGTGACTGGGCTACTTTACTCAGGGTGATATTTTCTAATTGTATCCATTGCCTAAGAATTTCATGAAGTCATTGTTTTTAAAAGCTGAGTTAGTACTGCATTGTGTAAATGTACCACATTTTCTGTATCCATTCCTCTGTTAAGGACATCTATGTTTTTTTCCAGCTCAGGTAATGCTATGACCAATTTTTTGAGGACCCACCAGACTGATTCCAGAGTGGTTGTAGCAGCTTGCAATCCCACCAACAATGGAGGCGTGTTCCTCTTTCCACATCTTTGCCAGCATCTGCTGTCACCTGAAAACTTCGACAAATGTAAGAGAAAAATCAGCAACATGGAAGGACACAGAATTAACCTGAATGAATCAGGAGGCATTTGGTTTTGGTATTCTTTGTTTAATGGAAATGGTACCACCACTGACTGATAAATCATTTACCCCACTTTACCACATCACTTTTCTATGATAATAAAGGCAAACAATGACTGGGGTTTAATCTCAGTTTCATAAATGCCATCACAGTCTTTTGATACCATAGCCTATCTTTTAATATTAAACAACATTCAGAATTATAGTTGTTTAACTTATATATTATGATTGTAAGCAGGGCAAGGGTGGCACACACCTTTAATCCCAGCACTTGGGAGGCAACAGGTAGGTAGATTTCTGAGTTCAAGGCCAGCCTGGTCTACAGAGTAAGTTCCAGGACAGCCAGGGCTACACAGAGAAACCCTGTCTTGAAAGAAACAAAAACAACAAAACAAAACAAAAAGACTGTAAAAATTTGTCATTTGACAGCATACCAAATATATAAATATATTTTTTAAAGGAATGGACATATAGTCAGACAACTAAAAACAAAAATGTATATGTTTATGTGTATGTTTGTGTACATAATCTTATGTTCCCAAAGTGATGCACGTAGTTAAAAATCTTTGAAAAAACTGAGCAGAAAATTATCCATATCAGTCAGGAATACTTAAGAAAAATATTTTAAACATTTGCTCTTGCCAGTTCAGGCTCATTTCCTGCATTGCTAGGTATCCTTGTTAGAGTTAACCTCATAGATTCCATGTCATTTCAATTGCATTAGTTTTCTTTCTCCCTTGCTCCAATTCTAGTCATTGTTCCCAGTTTCCCTCCCCTCCTCTCATCTACCTGATCCTTGCTACTCCTATCCATACCCTCCTACAAAACATCTCCCAATTCATTCTATTTTCCCTTCTCACAAGATCCTTGTATCCCTCCAACCCTTAAGCCTTTCTTATTATGTAGCCTCTCTTTTTCTGTGGTTTATAGAATGATAATCTTTACTTTATAGGTAATATATATTGGGATAACACCCACATATTGTTTCTAAAGTTATGAAGTTGAGTCCCTGTGTTCTAAATATTAATATGACAGGTAGCACAGATCATGAAGGATACTAGATATTAGAAAGGCCTACTTAAATAAATCATGCTATATACTTTAATAATGTGTTAACTTCAGGGAATGCATTGCATTAGGGGAGAGGCTGCATCTTTATTTCCACTGGAAATAAAAAGCTGTGGGTTCCTTCAAAGTAAATAAACATTACATTTGATCATGGGAGACCACCACAGAAAATGCAAATGATATGAACTTTGATACTGGTGGCAACCATGTAACATCAGCAGGGAATGGTTCATAAGTGGTTCATTGATAGAAATCTACTGCGGAAAGCCCCATGAGACCCTTTTCCATTTGGCAAGGACCTGTGGTAAATTTTGGTGGCCTCTGTGCCTATTATGTAGATCACATCTGCTATAAGCTCCCGTTGCTTTGCTATTCTATTTATACTCACGAAATATTTGTCACTCATGGACAAGCTGGGATCATGCAGTCTAAAAGCCTTGTGGAATAAATTATGTTTTTCTCAACACTCTTTCGCTTTCGAGGATAAAACCCTCTTCTCTTCTCTCTACATCTATTGATCCTCAATTCATCCTCTTGTGACCATTCATGACCATTCATCCTGGATATCTTAGGACTTATACTCATTTTGTCGCTAGAGAAGCAGCTACAGTCACTGAATAACTCTCTGGTAATTGTAGGCTGCAATGTATCTTGATTGCATAACTGCTCTGAGGAAGCTTTGTCTGATCAACAGAGACTTAAATAGGAATTGATGGGTGATCATCAGGAAAATTTTCTTTGTACAATAAGTGTGCCTCTGGCTGCAATTAAATAAGTATTTTAAGATAGCAGAGCTATTTTATGACTGGGAGCAAGGGCTAGCTTTAAATTGTAATTTATATGATAGAGGGGGATAGATTTAAAACACAAATGGTTGATCCATGTATCACTTTGCATAACTATTAATCACATTTGCTGCCAGGTGGGTATTCCTGTGTCCACAGTATATACCTGGCTAGACATTTCTTTTTGACTTGCTGAAACTGTGCTTGGTAGTAAGATTAGGAGTATATAGGCTGCTGTGTGTTTTTATATGTGCAGGAGAGAGGGATAGAGGATGATATCAGGTATCATCATCAACTGCTGAGAATTTGAAAGAGATTTAGTCCATGAGTCTTGAGCTCAGTAATTTGGCTAGACTGGCAAGCCACGAAACTCCAGGGATTCTCTTATTTCCACCAATTTACCCAGGTTTCTAAGTATATGCTTGGCATCTGAATTCGGGCCTCCTACTTGTATTGTAAGCACTTTATAACATGTGAAATCCTCCCAATGCTTTGTGTTTTCTAAATTAAGGAGATGTTTCAAAGATAACATGTGGGTTTTTTCCTTATTATAAAAAAAAAAGATGTTTTTAATCTTTAATTCTTAATACTGTCCTCCTACCTGTTTGCATTACACACAGATACTTTATTCAAAAATACTGTAAATACTCACCCAGGTTAACTCTGTAATGATTTCTGGAGATAACTTCTACAAGATTAGAAATGAAAGAAAAGTAGATTGTATTGTACTGATATCCTCTGAGATTAAAATGCTTATGTAAGTGCTGCTTTTAAAACCCTGGTCTTTGCCACTGTTTTGTTATGTTATACCTAAATCATTTCTTAATGGCAGAGTAGTAATGAAATTATCAATTATGTCTTTCTGCTTTTCTTTTTTCTCACTTAATTCTGAGTGAAAATACTGCTTTAATTTTTCTGCTCCCTTCTCCTAACTCTTCACACCTCTATTGATTTCTTGATGTATTTTGTTGTAACTGTGACATGTGTAATTTTTATTTATTTCTTTTTCTTGTTTTAAATATTTATGTATTATTCAATCCTTTAGAATATGTAGTTTATTTTATATCCCTCTTTTAGAAAATTTGTGACCATTTATATTTTTAAATATTTATTTTGCTTTATTGTCTTTCTTTTTTCTTTCTGAATCCAACTGTATGTTCCATATGAATTGCACTGCTTCTGTTATGGTTGTTCATCTTCATCCTTTTTGGTTTACATTTCACTTTGAATAGTTTCTAGTAACTTACTTTTAAGTTGAATCTTTCTATGACTATCCTAACTCTAGTGATGAATCAACAAAAGAAATCTTAATTAAGTTTCTAGGTTGTTTTCTATGAATTCTATGCTTTTATTTCTACTATTTCTGATTGTTAGTATGTGGTTTTTAAAGTTTTCCTTTCTTACTATGTTATCAAAACTGTTTGGCTTTCTTTATGTTTCTCACTATTTTTCTCCTATATGGTAACATTTTGCCATGAAGTAGACTTATTTTTTTATGGATTAATGAGCATTATGGTATATTCATCTCTTAAAAATACCTTCATTTAAAACTATTTTCAGTTTCCTGAGTAAATACCAAATTGTTCTACAGAGTGTTTGTACAAGTGTATATATTCACTGATAAGTAGGTATTAGCCATAAAATATAAAGTACCCATGATACAACTCAAAGACCCACGGAAGTTCAAGAAAGGCCCAAGGGAGCATGCTTAAATCAAGCTAGAAGGGGGAACAAAATAGTCATAGGAAGCAGAGGGAGGGAAGGAACTGGGTGATGAGTGAGAGAGTGTGATGGTTTGTATATGCCTGGCTCAGGTAGTAGCCTAAAAGAAGGTGTGGCCCAGTTGGAGTAGGTGTGGTCTTTTTGGAGAAGGCATGGCATTGTGAGTGTGTGCTTTAAGACCTCCATCCTAACTTCCTGGGAGCTAGAATTCTGCTAGTAGACTTCAGATAAAGATGTAGAACTCTCAGCTTCTCCTGCATCATGCCTGCCTGGATGCTGTCATATTCCCACCTTGATGATAATTGACTGGACCACTGAGCCACAATTAAATGCTGTCCTTATAAGAGTTGCCTTGGTCATGGTGTCTGTTCACAGCACTAATAACCTAACTAAGACAGAGAGGGAAAAGAAAATGTAGGACAGGATCAGGTGTGGGAAGAGGCAGGAAAGAGGTCCAGAGGGCCAGGAGAATCAAAGTAAATCTTTTCCAGCTGGAATGGTGGGAAAGAAATCTCTAGGAAATCCCAGACTAGATTTAGGGTTAGTGAATGCCTCCAGGAGTCAATTGGGTGACCTTAGCTGAGATACCTAACAATGGGGACATGGAATCTGTAGAAATCACCTCCTGTAGACAGACAAGACACCCTGTGGAATGGTGTCCTGTAGACACCAACCCACCCACAAAATTTTTGACCCAATTTTTTTCTGTCTAAAATAAATCCAGGGACAAAGATGAAGCAGAACTGAAGAAATTACCAACTAATAAACTGTCCTAATTAGATCCTATTTTATGGGCAATTACCAATCTCTGACATTATTAATAATATTATGTTATGTTTGCAGACAGAAGCCTACAATAACAGTCCTCTGAGAGGCTCTACCTAACAGCTTACTGAAACAGATGCAGATACCCATAGCCAAATATTGGAGGAGGTTGGAGACTCTTATGGAAAAATTGGAGGAATGATTCAAAGCCCAGAAGAGGATAGGAACTTTGTAGGAAGACCAAAATAGTCAACTAACTTGGACCTCCAGGAGTTCTCAAAGCCTGAACCATCAACCAAAGAACCTACACAGGCTGGAATAAGTCACTTGCACATATGTAGCAGACGTGCAGCTCAGTCTTCATGTGGGTCCCCCATCAAATGGAGTGAAGGCTCTCACTAAAGCTGTACTATGACTGTATTTGTTCCCTAACAGAACAAATACAACATCCCTAACAGAAAAAAATATATCATCCCAAACAAGCCAGTCTGGACTCAGTGTGAGAGGATTTACCTAATCTGGCAGTGAATAGATGTGCTAGTTTGGGAGAATACAGAGAGAGTCATACCTTCTCAGAGGAGAAGGTGAGGTACAATGGGTAGAGTGACTCTGCAAGGAAGAAACCAAGTGGGCAGCATGTGGGATGTAGTAAATGAATAAATTTTAATTTAAAAAATGTTCTTCAGAATGGGAAGTTACTAGTCTATTGTTGTGGTGAGTTTGGAATTTCCTGTTGCAGTAGAATTCATATATTTCAAAACTTTCTAGAAATATATTTTTGTATCCTTACTTATATTTGGGTTCTTAATTGCCTTTATTTATGGCCCCTACAAATCTCCAGTATTGGTTAATTGCATCAATACTATTAATCATTTACAGGAGCCATTTTACCTAAGGGTGATTAGTAATGGGTCATGTTTTAAGAAGCTATAGTTTAACCTTCTGGTTAGGTAGACGCTACAAATTAAAGTCCCTTGGATGTAAGATCCTCTAGCATCTCTACCCTTTACCCAGCAATGCACTCCTGTATGTTACTCACTCCACTAACCTACTATAATGCTTCTTCAGTTTGCTGTCTCTCTGGACTGATATTTTACTCAGGTATACTCATACAATTCTCTCTTCTCTCTGCATATATACATTTATATGTATATTGATGTCACAGGTGATAAAGATTAACATGCAAATTAGTAACTTTTCCATAAACAAAAGTAAATAGAGGTAGTAATGGTAAAGAAAATATAGTTAGAAATGACAGCTATGATGTTTACATGACAATGCAAGACCTTTGTGGTAAAAATGTTAAATCAGGTACTACCAATAAACTTTATAAATTAAGTATAATAATAACTATTTCAAAAGACACAAACAGTAACATTTTCTCAAGAGTAAGGAGGTAATTAACACAGCATTAGATTTATAAAAGAACTGAATGCATTTATTTTATTTTATTTTTTTGTTCAGAAAGAAAACTCAAAGCCAAAGGGCCTCTCTTCCAACTTCTATATGATTTTTAGATAAGAATGACCATAATTAAATACAAACTTTCACAGAAATTAAAATATAGGCAATATCTGCAATATCTTCAATTTTTTTTAATTCAACACTATCCTTCTATTACAGTTATGCTATTTGTTAGAAAATGTGTGCACTCACTCTGTAGCAGCAAGGAAACTTTAATCTGAAGCAAAGTAATAGTACCAATTCGATATTCTACAAGTAATGAGTAGACTACCTGAGTTTGAATCTTCAGGCATCAAAATTACAGATTTTAAATATGAAAATTAGCAGCCAGATTCAGGCCTGGTGGTACAGTCCTGTAATTCTACCACATTTAAGGATGACAAGTAGTTACTTTAAAGCTATGTTTGATTCTATAGGAAGTTTGACATAAGCCTGTGCAATGAGTCACTGTCTATGCAGGCATAAACTAAGTCCTGGGTTTGATTCTTCCTAGTTCAAGAAAGGTGTAGTCTAGAAGAACAAGACTTTAAAGTGGTCTTTGGCCACATGACATTTTGATGTACATCTGGACTATGTAAGCAAAGGAAACACAGATGACAATATATATATATATATATATATATATATATATATCATGAAATTAACTAAAGACTAAAGATTGAATATTTATACACTTTCAGTCAGGGCCAGAGAATAAAAATGAATAAAATGTATATGATATTATAAGAATAAACTCAGTTCCTTCATACTATTTACTTTTAATTTTTATAAAATTTGTTTTAAGTAAGTTAATTTTTTGAGAATTCCATGTGTAAATATTTTACTTAAATTATTTTCATCCTTTCCTCTTTCCCTACCAACTCCTACTGTGTCCCGCCTACTCTCTGTCAAATTCATTATTTTTATTTAGTCATGAATGTTACACTTACATACATATGTGTAGACATAACTTTCTGAATCTATTTGATGTTATTTATATGTACATGTGTTTAGGACTTATGGCACTGGAATATTATCTGATGTTGTTATTGTGCAGGTCTTATTTAAAAGGGGATATTTTTGAGATTTCAAGTTGCAAATTTCTTGTCATATGTAGAAGATACTATCTCATAGCCCACATGTTGGTTCCCTGGATTTTACAAACTTTTGATTCCTTCTTTTTGGATATTTACTGATACTTGAGTGTAGTTGTTACACTGTTTTTATATCAATTGTGACTAGGCAATTTATTTTCATTTATTCTTACATTTTGACAATTTGTAGATTTCTGTAATAGTTCCAATCTGATGTAAAATGTGCTTTTTTTGTGATTGTAATTGTTTTTGTTTCCTCACAATGTTGTCAGGTGTACATTTGGCTCATTATTTTGGAGATCCCATAAACTTACTCATCATCCTTAATTTATTATGCAATTTCAATTAATTCAATCTTCATTCGTAGATGACATGTAAAAATACATCCAAATCTTCATTCTCAATTTTAATTCTGTACTTTCCCACTTAATTCCTTTCCCTTTGACACTTGCATCAAAAGACTTGTTTAACATAGTTGGCTTGTGGGCTGTCTTTCAATTGTGAAATAACTGAGTCAAAGATACCATGTAAAAACTAAGGAAGTTCAAAATGTGAAAAGATAAATCTATGAATACAATCTGCTGCTTCAAAAACTGAAGAAAATAAGTAAAGAAGTGAATTTCCATAAACTATGACTTAAGTTGGAAGAGTACTGAGAAAGTAGTCATATATTCCTGCACATCTGTTCAATTCTATACATTATTAAACGTGCTATATAAATAAAAGGAAACGAAGAATATTTCTAACAGTATCAGTATCATAATGTATCTTATGTGTCTTCAATATGAAATTTAAGGAAAAAAGTCACCTGTTTCATTAGGTTTCTTTTTTGTGAACTACTCCGATATGTCAGACTATATTTTCAATGGTTTTGAATGTGATTTCAAGTTTTATTCACATTAGAAATAAATACTTATCAGAATTTTGTATTTGAATCATGTAAGATCTCTTTTTATAGGTTCAATTTACCTTTTATTTTCCACAACTTTAGTTTATTTATTTGTTCTAAATGATGGAAGGTGAATAAATTAACCAACGTGTTAAAGTGAAAAAGCTGATTAGCAAGCATAAATTGGTTTGGAACTACAATGAATCCTGCAAAATATCCACAGCTAATTTTACTTTTGAATTTCATAGAGATACATTAATCTCAAGTTGATGAAGAGATTTAACTTTTCATAGTATGTAATGACTTTTCTTGTTAAAGAGCTACATCTATAATAAACAATAGTATTTCAAATGAGGAACACACACACACACACACACACACACAATGTATCGTATGTAACTAAACTAGCCATAACAGCAAACACATGCCTCAAATACAAGAGAAATTGAAATCTAGAAGCATCATTAGCTGGAAAGGGAATGGAAGTGCCTTCAGGACAGATAGAAAAGAAGGTAACTGATGTAAATTTATACTTTAATATAAAATAATAAATAAATACTGATAGCCACAGATCAATAATTAGCTTAGAAAATCTTAACTGAAATAATAAGTGGAAAGTACAAAATTCATCAACTTCCAATAGAAAATCTAACAGGTGACTGTGAAAGTAAGAAAAAAAAGCATGCAACTTTTGACTCTGAGTAAATATTCATCAAAATGAAGATAATGTGTACTCTAGAAAGATTAAAAATGGATGGTTATGTCAAAGCTTAGCTGGCAGTTATACCATGCTAATTGTATTATTATATTTCTCATGTAAAATAAGCCCCAAATACAAGTGAAATTTAATTTTATATTACATATGTAAAAATAAGAAAAGACATAGAAAAAAGAAACACCTTTGGAAAACCATAAAGTTGAACAATAATATTTACTTGTTAAAATTTTAATGTATTCTGAACTTGACTAGAAAGATGCAGAATGCAGAATTGAATGAGGAATGTTAGAATCACTTTATCAAGACTTAGGATTTCCCTTAGTAGGAAATATTTTGTACTTGACGACCAAAATACAGAAGATGCTGTTCAATAAAGGAAAATTGTATGTGTGTACTTATATTTGTTCATAAGTGCATATAAGTATATTTATGGATATATAGATATATATGTATGCATATAAGTGTATTTATCGGTATATATACTGATATGCACTTTGAGTATATGTATTTATTAGTTTTATTCTGTGTGTATTTGTACATCTTTGTGTGTTTTCTGATTATAAGTGGGAGAAGAAGAGAAGGAACAAATTAAAGATGATGAAAAAGAAAATACTCTCATATCCCTATGCATGTTTGTGGCATGATCGCAGATTTATTCCCATTCCTTAGTATGAACCATAATGTTGTGAGCATCATGCCAAATTTTATTCTAATATAAAATGGTATAATAGAGGTGAGGCAAATTATATTTTAATAGAACAGAAAAATGTATATGTTTTAAAGAAAGCTACCAAATTATCTTAATATATAAATAATATTTACTGACCAGAAATTTAATATTTAGAAGTATACTGTCAAGGATAAGCCCTTAGAAACAGTGATCACAGGAGTGTTCACAGAACTTTGTTTATTGCATTGCTTGACTTTGACTATTTATGTTTATTGTCTTGCTTGTTTCTTGACTATTTGCATCTATTGTATTGCTAGTTCCTCAACCTAGAACTGACCTTAATACTTGCATGCAATTAAAATAGTATAAAAGTAAAAAATAGGAGGGGGATGGTATAAGGGTTTTCTAGGGAGGGGAAATAGGGAAAGGGGATAGCATCTGAAATGTAAATAAATAAAATATCCAATAAAAATAAATATCAAAAAGGAATAAAGTTATACTAATTAATAAATTATATGTACATTTAATTGTCAAAGTACTGGAAAATTTACTTGTATTAACTAAGCTTTTGGTATAACAGGACAAAGTACCTATATGTACATTTACTGTAAATCTGTACACTCAGTGTAAATCTTCGCTCAGTCTACACACTTTAAAAATAAGACCTATTATTTAATTTTATATACAACATCTCCTTAAATTGCATAGATCTATGAGTAATATTGACTGACAAACCTTATTATTTAGACAACATATGTCAATAAACTCTACCTACCAGAGAAAGAAAGCCAAGCACTTTTGTAATCTAAGAAAATTGAAAACATCTTGGAAGGGTTCACTCTTCTCAAAGCCACTGAGAACAAATCTGTGACTCTTAGGAGGAAGTAGCAATATCGTATATTATATTATTAATATTATTAAGTGTTTGGAAGAAATTGATCCTAACTGGTGTGAATAATGTTTGGAGGTTAACCTCAGCCATCATAACCGTCAAAACTAATACCTTGAATGAACAGAAGTCATCTATCTATACTGGTTAGTGATATTCTAGCAGTCACATGAATTCAGCAGTCAATTATACATACCAGGGGAAAGGATCTAGTAAGGTTAGTTAAAGGTTAGATATCTGCAGTAGAGCACTTGAGAATTTAAAGTAAGAATTTCATTTTTATGATTAATCCATTATTTTAGTTCCACTATAGTTAAGTTGTTGGTTTAACTTCAAAGTTATCAAACTTTTACAAATAATAAAGGTACTTGTAGAAGCTCTATGATTATGCTTAGTCAGATCATTAATTTATTTTACATTAAGATTGTATTCTTAATTACACTAACAAAAAATGAAATGCTATTTGAAAATAGCTTATTGTAAAGTTTATTTTAAAGCTATTCCTTTTGAATGGAATGCTGAGAAGCTATCGGAGAAGAGTATCTTTATCATGGTCTTTTGTCACATCTTTCTATGTAATACCAATTGCTATTGTCACTAGTTGAGATTTTTTTCTCTTGATGGTAGCATTTAGGATACAGGAGTTAAAATTATTCCTTTTAAACTATTATTTTTAATGTTTTGATATTATAATTTATTCATATTTTTCTTTTGTCCTCTATGTACTCACATATATGGTCATCTCCTGCCTTTTCAATGCAAATTCATGATCTCCTTTTTTTCCATAATTGATGTCATGCATACATAAAGACACACACACACAAAGAGAGAGAGAGAGGAGAGAGAGAGGAGAGAGAGAGAGAGAGAGAGATCCTAAATAATACAACCTACTCATTTCAAATAATGTTACCTGTATGTTATTTTTTTCTGGGCTAACAAACTTGGTATTAAATACAAATGGTGTGCTCTTCATGGGAAAATATCTCTCTTACTTTTAACATTTCTTAGTTGACATTAGTTCTTTGTCTAGTATTGAAGCCTCATGTATTTTCTTCAGGCCATGTTTGAATATGCATAGTGTGGTCATTTTTCCAGTAACATTCAGGCGCCCATATTTGTGATACCACTCTGACATTTCTAGTAGACATAATATCATAGACAATTCCTGTCCTGACTGTTGCATTTTTTTCTGCACCATCTTCCATAATCATCCCTGAGACCTTGGAGTAAGAGTGGTTTTGTAGACATATCAGGTGAGATGGGTATCCACAATTCTATATTTTTGATTGATTGAAGATTTCTGTAATGGAATTTCTAAGGCAAAGAGTTTTTTATTACTGAGTGCTGAAAACTATAGTTCTTTAAAGAGTATAAGAATAAATATTTAGAATGCAAGGACAAGGATGCATGACACAATCTTATAAAGGACTGAAGCAAACAGTAGTTTTATGCAATTATGACAATTATGACCCACTGCAATCACAGGTATGGCCAGATAATGCTAAGGGTGCAAGAATGGTATGCATAACTCAGCAGTAACCATAAAATTTATAATTTGACTTAGGGCTAGCACAGTAAGATAGAAATCATATCTGCTACTAGAAACCTAGTTCACAATCCAGGTTTAGTAAAGTCACAGACTTGAAGGGAAGGAACAACTATCATCTTATTAAATGAGCAAAATAATTAACTACAATCTTAACTATTATTGAGAAATAAATGAAAATTCTACTAGAGAAAAGCTTTATAGCTATGCCAATGATATAAAATCATTAGAATCATTTATATAATGAAAGCTGTAGTTTAGTCTTGCAGGATATGGCTGATATATGATGCTACTGATTATAAATAAGAAACAAACTCTGAAAGCAATAAGGACTCAATTGTCAAGAACATGCCACTTGGTTTGCTTTATTTTAAAGTATTTATATAAATAGGAGAAATGATTCAATAGTTAAACATTGTGGTTGTAATACCAAGCACCTACAATCATTTTGGTGGATCACAATATTTTTTCTGCTGTAATAGATTATACAGGAAGCTACCTTGAGCTCCAGGAGGCAAAACGATGTCATACACCATAGAGAAATCAGACACTACACACACAGGAAGGTCTGTGGTGTTTGGCCAGGCAGCAGTCTTGTAATTGGATCTGAGGACTGACAGGACTAATAGGCACAATGACAGGAGGTGATGGAGGCCCATGTGCGCTGGCCTGCTGAGTTGATCAGATCAAGGGAAGTTCTGGTCAGTTTTTTCTAAAAGTGACTCAGAGCCAAAATTAGATTTCTGAAAGTTTCCAGCTAACTGATGGGAAGACAGAGAGAAATCTGTTGATCTATGAAGAGGAACAGATATATTAATTAGATTGTGAGGATGTTAAAATTTTTATATGATTTTAACTCATTTTGTAAAATAAATAAATAAATATACTCTTTCTAAAATTTTAAAATTGTATGTTGGCTACAGGTCCATCTCTCATATTTTCACTATTTTGTTTTCTTGTTTCTTTTCAATAAACTGAAAAGCAAAGTCACACTATAAATCAGTAACTAGATCAAGAGTTATATCACATATATAAGCCCAGTTTCATTATGGCACATATTTAACTATATACCCTTCCCTATTGGCTCACAGAATTTACACATTATTCAGTTCACGCTAATGCACACATCCTTAATTTTGTAGTGTATAAATAAATAATTCACAATGGCAATTGTTTATTTAGTTCTATGCTGTATTTTATGGTGGTAGGTTTAGAAGTAATGGATGGACTTAAGACTTTTTCCTACAATTACATGTATGTCCATTGTCAGCCCTGAGCTACTGGATTTGTCAGCTACTGCCTAACAAATAGTCCTTATGCTACTCTTTAAGTAATTTCTAATTGTTCTGTTTTTCTGCTTTCTTTCTTTCTTTGAAAATTAATCCAAGATATTGAAACCATCCTAAATTTTATAACACCAATGATAGTCTCAATGTGTTACAGTTTTATTGGCCCTTCAAACTGTAAAAACATCAAGATGAAAAGATGAAACTGAGAGTATCTAGTCAGCAGAGAGTTGTGGAACATCACAGCTCTCTGTCTGCTACCTTTGCATGTCTGGCATTCTGCTATTATTGGATCCACTAGTTGGATACTTTTTTGTGATCAGGTTAAAAACTCACTCATTGGCGACCTATGGCTACTTAGATATCTTGTAAGGAAAATGAAAGACAAGGTATAAGGAGTATTTTGATTTATTTACGTTATAGCCACATACCTTATACATTCCCTCAGCAACCTTCACAAATTTTATAATTTTCAATTATCTTTCTATTATTCTTTTTTCATTGTCATCTTCTTGAACACAGACTGTGCAAATGTTTACCTTTTCTAATACTCAATTAATATTCACTCTTACCTATTCCTTTTAAGCACTTCACAGGTTTTCTGCTTTAGAATACCTGTTTTACCATCAACCAATGAATATAAATTTTTGAATAAAAGCGAAAGACTGACTATGAATCCTAAGTTTATAATAAACTATCTGAAAATCGTGTACCAAAGTCTGATGCCAGTATAAGTATCCCAGCATACTCAGGCTTTCTGGGGGAAAGTCTTAAGTTTAAACATGTCACCCAAGTTTGACCCTCCAATGTTAATAATACAAGTGTATGTAACAGTCTTTGAATTGTATTTTCTTTTTAAAGAACAGTGCATCAAAACAAAAATTTTAAAGTTTTGTCATCAATAATAATTTCCCTTTATCCGATTATTATTTGTAGTGTAAAATGTGATAAATATTATGAAAAACTGTAAGACTATAGTTTTTCTGGGATAGGTTATATATAAAAACGAATCTCTAAGAAATGAATCTGACAATTGGGTGTTAACAAAACCTTTTGCAGCAAAAGGATTCTCAATGGATTAAAACAAATAGAAAATGTATAGAGGATATTGAGCTGTTAAACTTTGAGTGTCTCAAGTGAATGACTTAAAATAAAGGCTTCCAAACAACTGGGATTTATTTACTTCAATTTTTTTCATAAATTTTCTTTATAAAATTAAATTTTGACTCAATTTCTAGAAGAATCCACTTCATATATTAAACAAAGCAAAGTTTGATAATCTAAATCACTAAAAATCTATGTTTTCACCTGAGAATGTTTTAATGATAACACATGCTCCAATAGGAGTCCTATTCAGTAGCACTGGTTATACTTATTAGTGCCAGAAAATGAAAGACCCTGAAATAGAGGTTGTATGATTATAAAAAATTACAAATCCAATTATTGATTTCCACATTTATCCTCAGTTGAGATATAATCTGGCTCCCCTTCTATGCACGCACTTCACTGATACAATTCAACATGGTTTCAAATCTGATGCGAAACTTGTCCCTAACAATATGCATGCTTCAACTTAGAATTCTATCCTTAAATAACTATATGAACTTGGTACTGTGGGGATGTCAAAATCAGTACTTGCCTTATTTTAGTAGAACTGAATGATATGACTGTCACTTGGGTATGCAAGTTTAATTAGAATTAATATCATTTGGAACTGTTTCATCATTGAGAAACTGAACTAAGGAAGGTTATTTTAAGTCCATTAAACACAGCTTAAGAGGCAAAAATGTTGCAAATCCTTTCAACTCCTTCAGTCTTCACTCTAACTCCTCTCTTGGGAACCCCATGATCAGTTTAATGGTTAGCTTGTGACCCCATGAGGAGAACAACAATACCAACCAACCAAAGCCCCCAGGGTCTAAACCACCAGCCTGGTGTGCTTAGGGAGGGACCCATGGCTCCAGCTATATATGCAAGGGTGGCAGAAGAGATCCTTGGTCCCATGAATGCTGGACGTTGGGGGGAGGAATTCGAGGGTGGGGAGGTGAGGTGAGGAGGGGGCTAAGCGGGGGTACACCATCATAGATTCAGGAGGAGGGGGGATGGAATAGGGAGTTCCTGGGAGGGAGGGGGAAAATGGGATAAGGGGAGAACAACTGAAATGTAAATAAATTTTCCAATTAAAAAAAAAATAAAAGAGGTAAAAATGTGAGTCAGTCACCCTAAAGGAAAAAGCTCAGTACTTCTCTTGGGAATAATTTGATCAAGAGTGATGCAAGTTGAATTCTTCACTTCTTTCTTTTTGACTTCAGTTTGTTTATAATGTGTAATTTCTGTAGTCTGCCAATGTATGTCTGATCTTTCTCTATTGGCTGTGTCTTATCCATAACAAATACCTTTGTTCTGTATTTATTGAACAGCACAGAAGGCATCATAGTAGGAAGGAATGGAAGATAATTTATAAATATCTTCATAATTTGATAAAGAATTAAGCTATTTACTCAAACTTACACTAACTGATCTCAAAGAACTCAGTACTTCAAACATATGCTATTAAGTAATATGATATTAAGTGATATTTCCTTTATGTACATTTAATGACGAAGGTTACTTTTGATCTGCTAGATGATTTCTGTAACATATATTCATACATGCACACACACACAAATAGTGCTGAATATTAGAGGCAAGAAGTACATAATTTAAGATTAAACTGTATATTAGCTTAGGGTATAAAAACTGTTTACTTGTTAAATCTAGGACAAGTCAGGTTGTTTATTAGATTTTTCTCTCAAATGCAGGTTATATAAATATTCTGAGCACACAGAGAGGATATCAGTTTAATTCATAAATGCCCTCAAGGTATATTATTAACTACATTGTAAGGTTCAGCAAAGACTCCAATCTCTTAGAATGTAAGAGATATTTTCCTAAAAATGAATCGCTACTGTAATATACATGGGGTAAGTGTTTCTCAAGTTGTAGTGTGGAATTCTAAAATATAGGAGTAAACTCAATACTCCTGGTTAGACCTGACCATGCTACTGAACAAAACCAGTACTATGTATCATGCCAAAACCATTGAGAGAGTTCTATATTTTGAAAGCTTGCTCCCTTTAAGTGAATTCCATTGGAATTTTTTAATGGCACTTATTGGAAGTAATCAGGCCTCGTGAAATTGTTCTTGTAAACTGTTGATTTTTATCTTGGTTGATATTTCTTAATCTTTAGCTTTTTGCCATGTGGTAAAGGAAACTGGAGGCTATTATAACATCTTTGTGTGCATATCTGTGAGCCAATAGATTTCTGTGGATTTTAACTCATTTAAAATCCAGTTTTCTTTCCATAGCTACAGAAAGTAAACCAAGGTAAGCAGGGAGGCAATTCTCAAATTACTAATGTAAGACTGAGGAGAAACATCAAAGCACTACATAAAACAACATTCTAAATGAAATGTGAAGTAAACGCAATAAAATGCCATGTGTTCATCATGCAGCACACATTGAATGACAAGTGTCTCAAAGGTATGTAACACTGAGCTGAAAAGACAATTAGATCTGAAAAGTTGACTCTGAGTTAAGAAGCTTTCCTTCATCAAAGTGTAATGAAACATCACTCAAGGTGGCAGGATCGGCAAAGTGCTGATAGTTTCCTTAGCCTTTGAAATGAATGTGGTTCAGTCACCCACATGTCAGTATGTTAGTTACTTGCTTTAAGAAGCATTGTAAACCACTGCCACCTACTAGAAGAATATGTTCCTTGGGGAGTTGTAAAATAAATGGCTATGTTAGGTACTGTCTATTACTGTGTTAAAATATTATGAGCAAGGAAATATTTGTAAAGATGATTTTTGTTTGGCATAAGGTTTTAGAGAAAAAAAGAGTGCATCATGGCACAGAAACACAACAACAAATGGCATGCATGATGCCAGGGACAGGAAGCTAATCTTCAAATGCAGGCAATAAGCAGAGACATAAAACTGGATGTATGGCAAGACTGTAAGTTCTTAAAGTCTTCCTCAAATGAAGCAATTCCTCCAGCAAAGTTAAATCTCTAAATCTCACCAAACACTACCAACTGGAAAACATGTGTTCAAAACTGTAGCCTATTGGGGACATCCTAATACAAATGACTAAAAGAACATTCCTAATACTTAAACCAAGTATTCACCTTCATCAAAGATACTTAGTGTTAGTATTCTGTCTAAACTCTACCTCCACAGTTACTTGGCAACAGCCAGGTAGGCCTGCCCACTATAAAAGGGACTGCTTGCCCCCTCCTCTCTCTCTTACTCTCTTGCTCTCTTGCCTCTAGTTTCTCTCTGCCTCCTTGCCCCTCCCCCATCCCTTCACCCTCTCTCCAAGTGGTCATGGCCAGCCTCTACTTCTCTTCTTTCTCCTCCATCTTCTCCTGTTTCTCTATCCCCACTTTTGCCCTATCTCCTGAATAACACCCCCCTTGGAACCATTTGGTCTGGTGTTGTCTGTTCTAAGCTACATGCTGAAGTCTAGCATTGGTGCATTGGCTGAGACTGAATACTTCGGGTACTGTGACCAGCTGTGCAGCTCCTGCCAGCCACCAACTGCTGTGACCATGCAGGACCGAAGCCATATAGTTTGCTGCTGCCACCGCTACACCACATGGACTCCATCTGCTGCTACTTGCCATCACCGACCTCATGAATTTCCACCGCTGCTGCAGACCAACTCCATCTACCACTGTGAGGCCCAAAAAACTAACACCATGTGAGCTGTGCCTCTGTGGTCCCCACGTGGTGCTCTGCCATGTGGGATGGGCAGCCAGACAGGCCTACACATACCTCATGGTTCTACCTTTCCTGATACCAGATTGCATAAGCCCACAAACACACACTGGTGTATTGGTTGGTAAAAAGTTTCCAATTGGTGAGAGGGGCCCTGAATGCCCAGCTAGGGCCTGGCCAGCTTTCCCTGGGCTGAGAGGTTGGCTTTTCACTGCCCCATTCCATATGATTGACCTCTAGCTGACATACAACTTAGGACATTGGCCATTGGGTGACTCTCCCACCCCTTGAAAGTAGTTCACAAAAAGCTCTTGCAGCAGCCAGAAATCCTGGTACCAGGTGTGAACTATTTTCTGGCGATCTCCGGGAGTTCACCACAGATGAGACCCCTAGATATTGTTGTGATTACCTGATATCTAAGCTGTTTGCCTGATTTCATTGCAGACTTTTCTTAGGGGAACGCTGATACGAATAGCTTGGTAAGAGCCCTACAGTCACTCAATGGGCACTACATTGTCTTTGACTGCATCTGTGGAGAGCTGGTGTCACAAGATGATGGCTGGCAATCTGCCAGCCCTAGCTTGGGCATTGCTGTGCCATGATCAAGGCACGTAGATCTGGCGTTACTGCACGTGCATATTGCTTGTACATAAGATCAGGTCATGTGACATATGGGCACAGCACCAATCTGGAATGACTTCTGATTGGAGGAGACAGAGATTTAAGGGCAGGGAACAACTTTTGGTGGGCTTTTTGAACGTTAAAGTTTCCTGAATAAACGGTGCTGAGAAGTTCCCGTATCCATTGTCTTCTGTCCGCTGGTTGGATTGGGAGGCGACATGATCCCACAGACACCCCACTGGTACATCTCCTGAGAAACTTCAAATCTCTAAAATTAACACCTGATTTGAGGCCTTCCAAATTGATATACCTCTGCAATAAGGTCTGGATTCAGAACCCTTTAGATAAGGGATTAAAGTGGCCACCTAATGGCATGCTAGACCCAATCATTTTAAAGGGTCTTAACACCTACTGCCAGCAGTCTAGTAAACAGGGAGAGATTCTCTACATCCAAGCATTTATCTACCTTCATTCTAATACCTCTATGTGTTCTGTCTGTTCCCCCATTCCCCACTGGTCAGACTAACAGTCCACATGGTCCCAGGAAAGATTTCCTGAGCTCAGTGCTAACCCTGTGCTTCCCTGACCCTCATTTCAGGACTCCCCCTCTTCCTCCATCATTCCCGGCCAGCTACACCCACTAGTTCAGCCAGTTTGCCTAAAAAGTAGCAAACTGGGACCCTGCTTCCTCACTTCCCCTCTGTGGTTCTTAGCTCTGCTCTGGGTCTACTCCTTGCATCCTGCCAGGGACCTTCTCTGAGACTTGCTTCCCCACATGCACAACCACCCCTTCAAAGGGCTTGGCTTCCTGAGCATGTGAGAGAGGCGCTCTCTCTCCCTCTTTGCCCAGGACCTATAAAGTGAGTGCTAGCAGTGCCTTCTGCCACAAAAACAACTAACATGAACATTGCTGTGATACAGGATGCTTGCTTTTCCTGGCCCACTGCAAACTAGCTGCCAGAGGCACTGGGCAGTGACTTCCGGCCCCTAGTAGGAAGTCCCACCCTGTTGCTTCTGCCTCAGACCTAACCTGTGGCCCACAACCCCAACCCTCCAGCCTTATGATTGTATGCCACTGTTGCCACCTTTCTTATTCTGGTCCTAGCCAAATGTTTCTTTGCTAATACAAAAATGTGCTTTTCTCTGCCTACACAACCCACCAAAGTTACTTAAGACTCTTTCCTATCCTGTCTTAATAGATCTTTACTACTGCTATTAAATCCTATTCAGTTACAACCAATCCTTATGGCTCTCAAGCTGGTCAGAAGTCTGCAAATAGTATATTTAAGTTTGTGGCTGACCGAATTCCCAAAGCCTCTAACAATTGACCCAAGATGGTTTCAGAAGACTTCCACAACAGACACCTAGAAGATACAACCTGGATACGCAATGATATAGTCACTAACAAATACAGTGGGCTAAACTGGATTCTCTGAGTCAAAGGACTTAGCTAAGTCAAACCAAGGTAAATCACAATTTATTTTGCATATTTAGTGTAATTTAGCTTGAATATATTTTGTTTGAAATCACTGTAAGAAAATTTCAGAGAGATGTCAGTGCCTCAGAAAGCAGCATTTTCTGTTTGTGAACAGTTATTTGAATTTCTTTTCCTTCCTTCTGATTTTTGTGAGGAATGTCACAAATAGGTTCATTTACCCAGCAGTTTGTAGATGCTACCATTGTGTCACAGACCCATGCTGAGTTCAGGATACATACTTGGTACATCAGTAGGTCAGCTTTTATCTAAACATATACAGTCTTGGCAAGCAAACACAAATTGGGACTTCATTAATTGTAGCTGTGTATGGAAGACATGCCTGTATAGCACTTCTGTGGAGGGCTGGTAAAATATTTGAAAATATTCAGTGTTCCCTTAATTTATTGATCAGTTGTGAAACATAAAATTTGGTATATTTTCTTATGATTTAGTTTTATAGCTTCAGAAAAAGGTTTCAGAAAAAGGGGAAACATTATTTAAAATATTTCATTAAACTCTAATTTAAAAGTTTTTCAAGACTTTAAAGCCTGTACTTTAGAAGACTATGAAATTAAGCTCTTTCTTTTAATCATTCATATTATATATATATATATATATTATATATATATATATCACACTTTAAGATACAGTATATATAGCTGTTATGAACTTTAGTTACAAAATTATAAATTAAAAAATTAAACATTATTATAGTACTATATAATAACTGATGATTTACTAGTCATCAGGTAGTCATACAACCATGGAGTATATTTTCTTAGCATTTTTAAATTAAATTACTTTGCAAAGCTTTTTTTTCCTAAAAGATAAGGATTGTTCTTAAATATGTAATTCTTATATATTATCTGAAGCCTGAAAATGCAATTTTTAAAAATCAATTATTCAAATTATTCAGAAACATTATCTTTCTGGCTGGACTATTCAGAGTCCTTTTCTCCTTTACTTCATGACAAGAAAACTGTTGTGGGACAGTAACCAGAGAAGACTTATAAGACATATGTTCAAGCCAATAATAGTCATTATTAGCCATCTGATCACTACACTGGGTGTTCAGGATCCCAATTTAGCATGAATCCTTTCTTAAGGTAAGCTTTTTATTTTTTCTATTATGTTGATTTATTTTAGGCATTTTGTGATAGTAATGGAAAGCTGACTGACGCAATGACACAACTATAAATATATATATAACACATATAACTGATATATACACATGGCATAACAAAAATGTGTACATAATTATTAAAGTATACAATTATGTACAATGTCACATTCGTGTCAAAAAAAGGACTGCCTATGTAATAGTGGTCTCATAAGATTTTCCTCACAAAATGATATTATAGCCACTCTATGACATGCACCTAATGTTGAAATTGCTTCACAATTCATTTATCAGAATGCATTTCCATTCTGAGAATCAAGAACTTACTTTCATAACCAAAGAGTTGACAAAAGTACCAAATAAAAATACAGTAGAAACACAGGATGCTTTTCTTTTAATCACAAAGACCATATTCCAGATTGGCATACTGCAGTTAACATGGACATTTAACATGAAATAGAAGCCAAAGAAATTAAAAAATAAGATTAATAAGTACATTTAAAGATGTTCCCAGATCTATGGACTTTGATATAACAGGTTTTTGTTTTCATTGGCTTAAACATATGTCTTAGTAGTCTTCTCTGGTTCCTGTCCCACAACAGTTTTCTTGTCATGAAGTAAAGGGAGAAAAGATACAGGAAGGTGGTACTACATACATGCTGAGATTTACAGCTTGAATGGTATTTCCATCATGTCCTTAGTTAAGCTAAGGTCTAGAATCCTTCAAAGCTCTGAGGAGCTGTTACAGAAATATAGTCTACAGTGTTTGCCATCACCTCTTATCATAGAGTTGTAGGGAGGACAATTTTAATGCTCTATTTTCATCCTCTTTGGAAAAAGAGGTGTTGATTTTGTTTTACATGGCTAAACTATTTTAAACTTTTTTTCTTATCGAGTAGATGCTTGCCAAATAATTGGAATACTTTACGGTTTTGACTGTTGCCTCCTGCAAGATAACTATAATTACAAAGTTAAATTGCAAGTTTGTTTTTTATTTTATAATTATTAAAGATATTTGATCATTTTTATCTTAGTTAATAATTGCTTCTCTTTCTTGGTATTAAAATTCTTCTTGTATTTTTGGTACACCTAAACTACTGTGAAATCATTTTAATTGAATCATGTCACGGTGTCATAGTATGACCATTATTTTCTGAACATTAGTTACATGTATAAACAGTGTGACAAATTTCAAAATTCAATAACAATATCATATCTTTGATCGTTGTTTTTTAAAATAGTTTAATAATATAAAAATGATAGTTTTAATTATGCTTTATTTCTACAGTTAGATATCACCCCTAAGAAAAAGATTCTTCCATTTCTAGTTATATTATGACAAGTATACAATGAAATTTCAAAAATATTGATGAGTAAATTATTATTTAATTGATTAGACTTTCATGAAAAGTGAACCACCTTAGTTAAAGTATTAATGCTACTATCATCCAAACCCCTTGGGATTATTTTATCTACATAATACAGAGTTTAAAATGTACTATTTACCACTGATGTTAGTTTCCTATGCACTATCCCTATACCCACACAGTTATGACAGTACAAATACAGATACATTACTGTATGGCTTCAAGAAAAAAAATGTGCTTTGCTATGTGCAATATTGATACTTGAGCAACAATATATTTAGCACAAATTTTAAACACAGCTCTGAATTTTAAAAGATCTGATTAAGAACTTTAAAATTGAGGTTTTAATATAAGATTTAAAGGGGTAGTAAAATTTTGTAAATTTATATTGTCATTATTTATCAGTGATAATAAAAATAGAGAAGATAGATATACTGTTGCTTTTATCCTCAAAATGTCATCATTTCAATAGCAATAGATTTGACTATATAGAGGAGTTGTGTGAGAGCTGATATCACTCTTCTTGCTAATCACATTAACGTTTCTCGGCAGGTGAGAGAAAAAAAAAATCACCCATCATCTTTATTTTCTAGCAATGAGTTCAATGTTCTTATTACGCCAATGAAAGATAAAGCAGTTTAGTCATTGATTTGTAACTTATGTGGCTGTTTTAATTTTTTTTACCCTATTTCCATATGCCACCAGATGGGCTTGCTGACAGTACATGATCCATCAAAACAAAACCTCTTGATATGAAGCAGGGCTATGCATCCAGGCAAAGCTCTGTCCAATTGTATACTTGAATCTGATTACAAATATGAGCATCAGAGCTTGAGACGAAACAGCAGGGTAATGCTTTACAAAGTGCCATTCCTTGATCTTTCTTAATTTGCCAAAGAGGCCATTTATCACTTTCTCTTGAGGGGGAAAAATGAGTACATGGAATTTAACTTACATATCTGGCAGGCAATAAAAGGAATTGTTTTCTCTTATCCAGACAGGATCTTTCTGAAATAGCCATACACTATTTGCAACCTCAGAGGATAGTCAATAAAATAGGTGACTTTCTCTAACATAAATCATATGCTAGTACATGGATATGGACACATACATATATGGTCAGGTCACTATGTCATTTTTGCAAGTGACTCAAGCATGGGTTTGTTTATACTTATCTTGATTTAAAGATTTGAAGTCATAATGCATAATGAGAAAATTAATGTAGAAAGATTTCTAAATCTAATTTAACAGGGGTCTGAAAAGCCCTACTAATTAGATAGTTTTCTTATTAGTCTTTCAATGTTGTTTTAAACACCACAATGAAAAGCAACTTGGAGAGGAAAGGACTTATTTTTGTCTTTGCTTATAATGAAGGAAACTCAAGGCAGGAACTCAAGGTGGGAACCTGGAAGAAGAAACTGAAGCAGAGCCATGGAACGTCTCTAACTGGCTTGCTCCTTATGGTTGTTAGTATATTTTTTTTATGTACCCCAGAACCACCTTGCAGTGGTACCACTCAGAGTAGGCAGAGTGCTCCCACATCCATCACTATTTAAGAACATAGAACAAACTGTGAATTATTTTCAAGATATGGGGAACATATCCTCAATTGTGTTCCCCTCTGTTGATGTTTTGCCTTTTACTGTTTATTGTAGTACTAAGTGTGAATCCAAAAGACTTGGAGTCTGCACATAGCACCTGGGACCCTGCTCCCAATTTAATTTTGATTGGGGAATAAAGATGCTTACAGCCAATAGCTGGGCAGAAGATCCAAAGGTGGGATTGAGGTTTGAGTGGGCTTAGAGAGGTGACCAAGAGGAGGAGGGAAGAAAAGGGAGCTGAGATGGAGGAAGAACATTCAGGAGGGAGGAGAGCCTCCCTCTGGTAGGAATAATGAAAAACGTAGTCATGTGAACTGGCCAGTTTGAACTAAGAGCATCCCAAATGAAAAATAGTACATAGTAATTTATAATTTGGGGTGATCATTAGGAAGGTAGATTCTAACAGCATGGAGGGTAGGTAGCTACCTAGTTATAGTACTGCCCCAAAATTATAATACTATTAATAATTAAAGGCTGTGAGTGTGACTTTCATTCAGGAACATAAATGGCAGGGAAGAAGCTCTGGGCTCTGGATTTTAAATAGTTTCTACTATATCCCTCTTTTCAGATATGCTTAGGCTTGTGCCATGTATATAAAACCCATTTAGCATAAACAGCTATGTTCAACTTCCAGTTCATTCTTTTATTTTTTTATGACATTTATATTTACATTTCAAATGTATCTATCCCCTTTCCCAATTTTCCCTACAGAAACCCCTTATCCCATCCCCTCCCCTGCTTTTATGAGGGTGCTCCTCCACCCTCCCACCCACTTCCACCTAACTGTCCTGGCGTTCCCCTACACTGGGGAAATGAGCCATCACAGGACCAAGGGCCTCTCCTTCCATTGATGCCAGTCAATGTATATGTAGCAGAAGATGCGTTGTCTAGTTCCTTCTTAGTAAGAGATGTGTTTGATAGTCAAGTTTGCTACAGGAAATTCTCAAAGAGATGGGCAGACTTAAGTTTTGAAATACATCAGACACATGCAACTTATTTTTAATTAATTCAATATGTGCTGCTTTAAATGTAAGGACTATTCTTAACTTTTTATGTAAAACCTAAATTGTAATTATCAAGACAAAAATTAACATTGATCTGTTGTTCTAAATCCCACATTTAGTCTTGGCAATTCATTAACTTAATAGTGTACTCTTTAATTTAGGACTATAATAGCCTGTTTTGGGGTATTTTCTTAAGGTCTTTAAACTGTTTTAATTGCAGTTCATTACTTATTTGTGTGTGTGTGTGTGTATTAGCATTCATGTGTATGAGCATGTACACATATATACTCAAATACACACACACATACACACATACACGCATGCCTGTGGAGGTCCAATGTGAATTTATACATGTAAGTCTTCTCTTTCCAAGTTGTATGTCTTATGAATACATTCAGAACATCAAGCTTGGTGGCAGATTCCTTTACCTGCTGAGCCATTGGTCAAGACAAAGTTTATCAAAGATTGATTCAACTTGGAAAGTATGTCACAACATTATGGTTTTTTACTCCCAGGAAAAATGAGAATTCTGATCACATGATTAAGGTAGTGTCCTGTGGTCCTTCTACACTACTGTTGATGATTTACTTTCTGTATTTATTAATACATTTTAGATTCCGTAAATATTTATTTTACAAATCAAGTCTTCATAAATTTAACATTCTATTTCCATCAATTATATTCATCTACATTTTACATTTGTTATTTTTTCTTTTCTATTCCATTGCTCTCTTTATTTTCAGCATATTAATTTCAGTTACTCAGTACATTAAACTCATCAGTATCCTGAGTTTGATATACAAATTTACCCATAATTCACTGTGAAACACCAATTATGGGATATTGTTGATGCATCTCTTGGTTTTGAAATATTTTAATGCCCAGTAAGATAGATATAATCTTTTTGGTGACAGGCTAGCCTTTAACGAGAAAGTACTTTGCAGCCTACATAAAGAGAAACTTGGAAATCAAACCAGCCATAAAATCCTGGACCTACAATCTGTCTAGCTTGCATGATATATCAGAGTAATGATGACTCACGACTTATGGGAGTCCAAACAATATTTGGTTTAACTTGTGGCCCTCACCACAAAAGACTGGCCATTCCATACACTGCCTGGATGTCCAGGATCTGGAGACTGAATAGCACAGTTATCTAGGTCAGAACCAACAAAACTGAAAATATATTATACATATATCATATATACATATGTACATCACATATATGCATAAATATATTGCAATATTCATTGATTAGTTTCTTGTCCAGCTGTCTTCAGAAAGGCTTCTTTCAGCAAAAGATGGCAGAGGTACAGAGACACATAGCCACTATGTAAAGAGACTGTGTAGAGAGAAAATTTAACCTGAAAGTTTCCACTGAGTCCCTCATCTTGGAGATTAGGGAACTCAGAAGAAGAGGGGAAGAAAAGTCTTTAAGAGTTCAAGGAGATGGGGGACACCAGGAGAACATGGCTTACAAAATCAACTGAGTATGGCTCACGCTGGCTCACAGAAACTGACACAGCAAGCACAGGGCCTGCACAGGATGTCACCATGTCCTCTGCATATATATTATGGCTGTTAGCTTGGTATTTTTGTGAGACTCCTAATAGTAGAAGCAGTTATGTTTCTGACTTTGATGCTTTTGCCTGCTTTTGGAACTGTTTTTCACCTATTGCATCACATGCCTCAAGCCTTTTGCCTTGGCTCATTATGACTAATTTTGTCCTGTTTGGCTGTTCTTTTAAGGAGGTTTGTTCCTTTCTGAAGAGATGCAGAGGGTAAATTGATCTAGAAGAGTCAGGGGTGCAGTAAAAGCTGAAATGAGTTGAGGGACAGAAAAAGTTAGTTAGCATTTATTGTGAACCTACTTTTAACAAGAAATACAATAAAAGATGGGTATAGTCTAGGATCATCTTGTTTGTTCTTTGTCACAGGATAGAATGTGACATTTTCACTGATGAGTAAATGTAGTTCATTGAAGTAGGGAATTGAATTTTCACTGTTATATTTTAATACTAAAAGTGTTCTCTCTGGCAGAAGCATGGTTGCTTTGGAGTCTACATATTGAAGAAAACTAAAGAATACCTGGATTTTAAATATACTTGTTTGTTGTATGTGTGCATTTATTCCTTTTCCCCTTGTTCTTTTTAATTATTCACTCAATTTCTTGCTTTCTCTCTGTCACTCTCTGTTCCCCTTTACCTTCCTCTATTTCACCTGTCTTTCTTCTATGTCATAAAATTCTGTAAAGTATATCACTGATTTCTCCCAAGTTTTTTTTGACTCATTTTTATAAACTGAGAGACATGCTTGCAAAATCATGAAAAAATTCTTTCATTTTCTCTACATATGGTGTAAGGACAAGAATGCCAGCATGACTAACAAAAACTGGTGAAGGGAGTTGTGATTGTTTATCTCAGATGTTGATAAGATCTAGAATCTTCTTGCAAACAGGCCTCTTGGAATATTCCTCAAAGATTGTCTGTCTTAATTAATTGAGATGAAAAACCTGCACACTGTGGGTGAAACCATTCACAGGCCTAATATTCTGAATAATACTTTAGTATTATTTCTCCTTGCAGGAGACTGTCAGCTGATTAAAGTATTCTTGGCTTTCAGCTATACTATTAACACAGTGACCTGTTGCCTGAGGGTCTGCTGCTGTGATTTACCCATCATGATTGACTGAGGTTAAATAAGTACTTTCCCTTTAAATTGATTGTTGGATATGTCATCACAGCCTGTTGGGGGCTGGGGGGAACTAAAACAGGGTCAAATATATTAACTAATCTCAAAGTTTGTTTGAAGTGTTGTTAATGATATAACTTAAATAAAGAATGTGTGAAATGACAAGTAGGTAATTAACAAGAATTCAATTAGTTATGCTTAGGTAAAACATAAATATATGAAGCTACATGTTTCCATCATGCCTAAAATTGCTCCATTTTTCTCATTTAATGTCCTGTAACTCTGAAAGTTAAACAATATTTCAAATTATGTTAACTAACTCTCATGGCAATATCCACTCATTCATGTTGTTTTCTAAATCTGATGTTTTTACTTTACCAAACAATGTCTTAAAAAATACATGTAACTAAAATATAAAAGATAAAATTAGACATGACTTTGGAATTCTAATTGAATGAAAAACTCATAAATCATAAATTCAATTCTTTCTACAGACTGGACATAACTCATAGGATAAGCGTAAAACAGTGACATGCTACCTTAACATATAAACTATTTCTCTGTGTTCTAATCGCTACTACACATAAGAAATCATAGTTTTGGCCATATATTTAAGTTAGGAGAATAAAAGATACTTAATAGTCTCAAGAAAGAATAACCTTATTATAAATAATGAATATTCATTTTTTATCCTAATTACATATTATCATGAAATTTTATAGTATCAATTATTTGTGGATATTTATTTCCAAAAATTTATTGTTATTATTTCATAATCTACATTTTGTTCTATGATTGAATTATATTTTACAAATAGTATACATGGATATTCAATTTAGTGCTAATTTTCTGAAAATATCAACTTTTCCATGTAGCACAGACTTGTCACTTTTACATGAATCAAACGTTATGTATTTTGCCATATTAAGTGTTTTGGCCTTTTATTGAAAAACATTTGAGTTTACTGTTATATTTTCCCTCATATTTATAATGATCAACTAAGTTTATATTCAAACAAGCAGTGTATATTGCACATACTACATTGACATTCTGATGAGAGTTCATCTGCATCACCACACTTTGTCATGAATGCTTCATTAGTAATAAACATCTCTCTTGGATAAAAAATTTTAAGTTAAGCTGGTTTCCTGAAACCTTTAATGAGAGCATTGCTATTGGACTTGTCTTGTTTTAATAGGTCAACTTGCATGGAACTGTTAGCATTAGAATTTTAACATTTCAATGTTGTGATTGTCACATACCCTACTGATTTCATTTGACTTTTAATTTCTCCAAATAGTATAGAAATATTTTCTATGTAATTAAACATTTTTCCTAGTAAATGCATACTATAATTTAGAATTGTTTAGGCTAATATAACATTTTTGCTGGCATATATAAAACAGGATGGTTATTTTAAGGGATAAATTATATTTTTATATTATTGTTTCTATGATATTAGTGTTGAATCTTCTGAATGTTTTATATGTGTCATTTAAAATGATGACGTTTATTTCTTTTAAAATAAACTCATATTTTCTTATCATGTTACTTTATCTAGGTACTCCACTACAGTGATGAACACAAAGAGTAATAGTTTTATTTTCAGAACTAATTAAGGAAGTTTCAAAGCTTTTAATATAAACTTGACTTAAAATTGTAGCTGGAAAATTTGTTTAACATAGTTTCAAAAGCTTCTAAAATTTAGGCTATTGTGGGAATTTGCAACCTAGATTAAATTTTACTCTATTTTTCTTGCTCAATGGCCAATTATCATAACACTTGTAGCCTTAAGAAGCAGTCCATCAGTAACTTATAACTCTGTTGAACTAAATAGCTGATATAGTTTGTGGATCTCAGGTAAGTTACTATGATCCAAAAGGCTATTTCTCAGAGTGTGACAACTCCATTGCCTTCAAGATGTGCTGTTCTTTTTAACTTCCCCAAGTTGGGGAAACTTATTGCATAGCCCTTTGTAGGATGGGCTGTTTTTGCACTCTCCTTTGTAGGGAATGTAATACATCTAATACATGTAATAAAAATCTGACATGGAGGATATAGGTTTTCTTCAAGGGTGTCATAAACCTGGTTTTCAATTTTCAGCTTTAGTGAGGTTTTGTGGGAAGAAAGCCATAGCAGTGTCCAGGAGACTTTCCATGTGGCAGGTCCCACAAACAGGAGAAAGGTCTGGAGTTACAAAAGCTGGAAGACACGAGGAAGTCCTTGGTTCCAAAAGGCTTTATTTTCATGGCGGATGGTAGATGGATCTAGATGTACACCCCCCACCCCATGAAACTCAGGGCAGACCTGAGTTAAATAGGGAGGGGAAAAGGGGAGAAGGTCTGGGGAAGAATGCTTAGTCAGCTCTGCCCTCTGGCCTTCATTAGTATATAAATATCCCTAGGGCCTGAGGCTTATAGTCATGCCCTCTACCTGTGCAATTTGGGAGGGACTGTAATGACCTATGTAACTGAACTATGTAGGTCCATGGAGACTAAACTGCATGTCAGGACCCTGGGTTCTGGGGACATGGCTGAACACCTGCCTTTTCTCCCTTGGAGTCTCAAGGTTCCAGGCCCATGCCCAGCCAAGAACCAAGATACCCTTAAGCAGTCCCATAAGGTTTTGTCTTAAAACATTAGGAAAAGTCACACTACTTTCATTTGCAATTCATTGGCAATATTTGGCTGTTTTCAGAAATGAATTGAGATCTCCACTTTCTTTCCTGCTTCTAGTATATACCTAAAACTATTCTAAAGTCCTAAAGACTTATGTAGTCTCTTCTTTCCTATCCTCATTAGCCATCTAATCCATTTTGTTCAGCTACTGATTTTATCTATCTTTGAATTCTGCACCGAAAGATTTAACATTACTTGTTAGGACTGTCTCTTATACCACTCAAAAATAAATCTAATTGTTTTCATAGTTTACTTGATTCAAAGCTCTCTATAACATTATCGAGTTTAAGGTTTGTTTGAATATATACATCAGAGCCTGTGAAGCCTATGACCATATTATAAATTTATCTACCTCAAAATGTATTAAATTAATTCCCCCTTCCATATATTAGAATGATCACATGATTTCTTCTTCCTTACATGTTTAATAAATGCATAATAGTATAAGAATTAAATGTTTGAATTTCATACATTAAAATAACATTGAATAACAGAGATAAAGCTTAGTTTTCATATGTTCTCTTTTGTTTCTGTTCATATCCTTTTATCAAAGTTTTGTGTAAAATTTTCCATCAAAGAAATTATGCTCGCTTCTTTACACTTGATCTCAGCCAAAGGGCTGAGAATTATGCTTTTCTTTTACATAAAAGATTTGTTGCTGCTTATAAAACAAAGAAGATGCTGAAAATAGATCCTCACTCTGTTTTTGATTGTTTAATCTTTCATTGTATTTCCCAGGAGAAGCTGAAGAAGAGGAGTATAAACTTGACATTGTTTTTCTTTTGAAGTGTTGCCAGAGTTACCATTGAAGCTATATGTATTTAAAGAGTCCTCTTGGACAGGTATCTTTTAAGAACTGATATGATTTCTAAAGTAGATGTTTATATTTTTATCTTATTTTAAATGGAATCGTTTTGGAAATGTTTTATGGAGGACATTACATTACTTTACATAAAATAACTTGTAATATCTTTTAGATTGAGAATTATTTTAGGTTCATCTGAAAAACAAAATCAATGATATCTAACTCTAAATCTAGTATGGACTGGCAAACACCACACAGCTGCTTAAGTTCTCCACAGTACAGGCCAAAGACAAAGCAGGAGAAGTAAAAGCAAGTGATCCATGCTGAGAAGCTAGCTGCTGATCCAGGGAACGTCCCAACTTAGGGACTGCCTGTCCTTCAAGCAGGGGTTAATACAGTCAATACCTTAGTGGAGAACAAGTCTGTTCAGCTGGTGGTGATTGCCCATGGTGTAGACCCATTGAGCTGGTGGTTTTCCTACATGCCCTGTGCTGAAAGATGAGGGTTTCCTACTGGATCATCAAGGGAAGGGCCAGGCTGGGATGGCTGGTTTCCAGGAAGGTGTGCACTACTGTTGATTTCCCACACAGGTTAATTCAGAAGATAAGGGTGCTCTAGTTAATCTGGTGGAAGATATTAGGACAAATTACATGGATAGATAAGATGAGATCAGCTGCCACTGTGGAGGCAACATTCTGGGTACAAAATGTGTGGCTTGCATTGCCAAGCTGGAAAAGGCAAAGGGTAAAGAACTTGCCACTAAACTGGGTTAAATGTATACTACTAAATTTTCTGTACATAAATATTACCCCAAATTAAAAATCTAAATACTTGTTATATAAGTCCAAAATGTGTGAGAAATTGACAATCTAGAGATCCATTTGGCAGCTGATGCTGTAGTTTAGACCCTGTAATGATGAGGTAGTATAAAGGGGCAGATCCCAGGAAATTACTGAATTTTTTGTACATATACATACACATACACATACACACACACACACACACACACACACACACACACAAATATATATATATATATATATATATATAATTATATAATATATCCCATACTATTTCCTCTACACAGACAAAGATAGACATATTTAAAAATAAAATACAATTTTTTAAAAAATAATCAACTGAATGATAATTAATTCCAGTTGACCAGAAGAAGAAATTTACAATTTCAAATCAAACCGGTCATGAATTTTGTTGTTACATGCACTGGGATCATTCAGAGCCTACATATTGATTGTTTACTTCACAACACGTTATGTCAATCATGTTTTAATATCTTCGACTTGAAGACTTCTGGCAGACTGTTAATACTCTATTGCCAAGGGTTATAGAAACCTATGAAATAAGACATGTAGCAATCTTGTTACAATTTCTCTTTGTTTAAAGCACAGTACTAAGAGAGAAACCTCTGGCTTCTTTAAAGGCCACTAAAATAGCTTTCAGTTAATTCTTTTGAAGCATAAAGGTTATGAAAAATTGTAGTTCCAAGCAAGTTATTGGTAAAAACAAGATTAGGACTCTGTAAGTGATTTCTAGTAATCACATTCCTGCTGAAGCTCATAAAGCTAAGTGTCTCTCAAACCTTACAATAGACTTTCTACTTCTTCTATTGCACATATATCATTACACTACTTGGCATTCTAGAGACTGAAAAGTATTCATGTTTTCAGTGCAGTACATCCTATTTTACTATTATAGAAGCTCTAGGTAATAAATGTTTCTGCAAACAATTTAAAGAGTCTATTATACAAACTGCATAATTCCTGCATAAAATACTTACTGTTACAGCTCAGTATTAAGTATCAAACTAGTTATACTACTTTTTAAGATAAACTTATTAACCACAATAGGAAATAATGTATTACCTCCATGTATATCACATCTAACAAACCTTATATGCCACAAAAACCTCCAGAGTTTGTATTTGGAATTTTTGTTTCTGAGTTACGAAAACTTTAGGTTTTACAAAAGATAAAAAAGAAGTTTCTGGTGATTTTATAAAAAGACAAATGCTTATGAATTCCAGGAAAAATTTTCTCCTGAAATAGCCATAATTGTTTATTTTACCTATCATTTATTTGTTAGTCTGTGTGTCTTATCTAGCAATCATATGCGTATATAGCATAAATCTATAAGTATGTACATTTCAACCATTTATATACCTATGGCTATATAACTTCTAAAATGAAATTGTTCTGTAGCCATATACAGACACATGAAAATACAAACATAGATGTATATCTCAGAAATACTTCTCATCTTTTATCTTCTTCTGCTTAATTAAAATAGTAAAGTCTTTCTTCTGCTGGAGGATCCCAGAATAAATATACTAAGATAGGTTAGTTTTTGAATAGCATGAAACTATCCACAGTTGAACAAAAGTTCAAAGTGAAAAGGAGAACTATACAAAAATCATCAATTTATTTTCTTGAGCAATAATAATGTCTACCATAGGGGTGTTTGTTATAGTGAAAGATTTCCATGCAAGAGTCTAACTATAGCCTGGAGAGGGGTCTACAGTCACCTTTCCCTCCTGGTCCCTATAGGAGAAACTCATAGTTGGAAAGGCTCTATATTCCTAAATACTAGTAAATTCATGAAAATCATAAGATTTGGTTCAGTCTATACAAATGTGATTGCCTTTTGTTTTTAATCTGTTATTCATACTCAAGAAAACCTGAGACAGAAAGATTACCTGGAATTCAAAAATAGCCTGGTGATGAATTTGAGACCCTTTTAATAAATCATAGACATATAAGTACATAAACACCTTATTTCATTTCTGTAGAAAATTATGTTATCTATTAAAGGTATTTACACAGATCATGCAAAAGTAAGTGCAACTTATTTGCGACATATTTAATTGGATACCCAAAAGTTTTTGTAAAATTTTTCTATCTAGAATTTTTAAAATCTTATTTGATGCTTTGTACATATAGCTAATGACTGCAATAGTTCAGGTTATTTTAAGAATTTCGTTTTACTACTCAAAGAGTCAAACGATGGAATTTTTGCAGATGTTCACAGAGAGACACAATCTTGATCCTTCTTAGGTCTCTAATAATTTTGCCTTTTTAATGGGAGTGAGGATGAAAAATCCTGTTTCCTTCAATAATGTTTAATAACTGTAAAAAGAAAGAAATACATTTTTATTTCAACTTATTTTAGTGAACTCACATTTGAGGTAGAATAATTCAGTCATATATTTTACATCTACAGTTAATAGCTACCTGATTATGTTTTCTAAAATTGTAGTTTTTTCTCTATAGTGAATAGAAGAGATGGAAGAAGCCTGAATTTTCAGTATTTCTTTTATCCCACATAAAACAGTAAGAACAATAACAACAAAACATCATTAACACTTGTGATACACTGAAGATTTCTGTACCTATCTGCCATGGCAAATCGCAACTCAGTGACCCAGAGTCCTCATTCACAAGAGCACTCAGATATACTGGCCATGTATTAGATGACTGGAACCCAAAGAAAACAGGCAGTAAGTGCTGGACTCTCAGTATAGCAGAGATGATGAAGATTTCAAATCATTTGCCACTTCTCTACAAACACTGCCATTCACACAACTCACAGAATTCTCCACATCGATCAGTTTAACTTGAAAAACTATATTTCTCACAAAACAGCCAAGTTATTCTCTTTGAATTGCTAGTGACCTCCATTTTGTCCCCTTTTAGAGCTCTCTTTTTACTGGCAGTTTGGGAGCCATTGTTACTGAGCTAGCCATTCTGAGGATGCACTTCACAACTCAAGCCCAGATGAGACCTTGGGATCACCTATCTGCAGCAGAATGATTCATGTGGCTCTCAGGAACATGAAGTGAACACTCAGTTGAACTCGCAACCAACAGTTGCAATTGTTGACTTGAGCCTAGATTTTAACTCAGATATTTGAGTTTTTAGTTGCAAAATTATTGAAAATGTACTAGGCAAAATTTTCAGCTATCAAATTTATTTGATCTTAGTTTGATATCTTATATCAAATTAATTTGAAATTATTCCAATCAAATATATACCAGTTGCATCAATGAGAACATCTTCTCTAGTTCCAAATATATGTGAGAGTTTTGTTAAATTCCACTTCATTCTTTACTATGTCTCCACTGAAGTACTTATTTAAGAATATCAAGCTAGATGCTGTGTGTGGGGGAATTCGAGGGTGGGGAGGTGGGAGTGGGGTGGTAGATAGGAGCACATCTGCAGAGAAGCAGGAGGAGGGGCAATGGGATAGGGGGTTCCTGGGTGTTGAGGAGAATGGGGTAAGAGGATAACATTTGAAATGTAAATAAAATATCCAATAGAAACACTGAATATAAAAAATATTATTCATCACTTATTTTTTACTTAATATTTTAAGTTATTTGTTTTATTTGGGGTTCATAATAACATCATTTTGTAGTTTACTTTCTTTCATCCAAATCCTCTCACATGCTTCTCCTTACTCTTTATCAAATACATGGCCTCCTTTTTCATTAATGGTAGTGTGTGTGTGTGTGTGTGTGTGTGTGTGTGTGTGTGACAAAACAGGAATCACTAGCAATTGCAATGAGAATAACTCGGCTCTTTTTTGAGAAATATAATTTTTCAAGTTAAGTTGAACAATGTGGATACTTCTGTGAGTTATGTGAATGGCAGTGTTTGTAGAGAATGATTGTATATATAAATCCATGTGTGTTTATACGCATATGTATGTATATGTGTGTCTGTGTGTCTGTGTGCAAATACATACATTTACATGTTCCCTAAATAAATAAGTATTCACTGCTCAGTCTGTAAAATGTTACTTAATGCATGTTTTTAGGGCTGATCATCTGGTATTGGATAACCAACTGATGTGTTCTTCCCTGAAGAAAACAATTTTTTGTACTCATAAATCCTCAGTTGTCAATAGTTCTTTGTGTGTAAGCTACAGAAATAATAATTGTAAACCCTACTATAGGTGCTGGATTTGTAATGTTTCTTTCTAAGAGTAATATGAATTCTTAACCATGGGGCTACTTCCTCAACTCCTATAAGTAAGATATTTTTTAAATTCAATGCTCAGTATTATACTTTATCTTGAGCTTTTGGTCAGGAGGAGACCATTTGCTTGAGAAAGAATGTCTGAGTATCATAATATCCCTTAGAAATGAGTCTTATACTAGTACTGCTGTGGTAAATTAAATTTAGACAGAATTTGTGTGTCTTCATGAATAAATCAAACTTTAATCAGTAGAGGAAAAACATAAAAGGAAAGATGTTTACAAAAGGAACCAGATTCTAAGGAGACATACTCTGAGATTTTTAACATTTTAAAGAAGTAAATACAAGATGGTAGTATATAGAGCCTAGCAAACTGGATAAGGCAATGCTCATAGAGGTGGAAGAAAATGATTGTGAAAACAGAATCATATAACAAAGATATATAAATTTCCAGGGACTCTCTTACCCATACCAAATTCTAGTTATGCATATTGTAATCCATCAATATAAGAGCTTTAAAATCAAAAACCTACAAAAGAGGTTAAGAGCCTTTCTTATCTGGGAAAAATGTCTTAAACATTAGTGCACAAAATTAAGGCATTATGAAAACTTCATCTATCTAAATTGTCAAAAAGTATGTTATATGCAAGCAATAGAATGGGAAAGAAGTTTGGCCTTTTAGGAATTAATATAATATAAATTTTACATAGGCTGCAGATTAGGTTGAACTTTGAAGTTAGTAAAATGCACCAATGGTGTTACAATCTAATGATGTATGTCTATCATTGAAAGTGAAATTCAAAATGTCACAAATATAGAAATACATGGCCATGGCTATGGGTTTTAGTTGGCAATTCTATCCTTGCCATAGTTAATTAATTAATTAATTAATTAATTATTAATTAATTTTGTTGCAATTCTGTCTATTGCAAACATACTTCTGTCAGAAAAACTTTTCCTGATGGAGGCTGCTCAGCGTTCTAGGCACTTTGTTTCTCCTCCTTGACAATGGAGAGAATTGCACAGTGCTTGCCATTTCTGTAGCATATTTAATTCCTGTTCTCAAGTGATACAGATCCATGGATTTAAGCTATGTCTAGGCATACAGTATAGTCATCATCATTTAATGATCCCTATAGTTTCATATAAATGATCTTCATGGAAAATTTGAAAGATTTATATGATTTGGTTTTGTTACGAAGTTCTCATCAGAACACTGACACAAATAGTATGGTGGAGTCATGGGGCTGTGATAAATGGTAAGACATCACTGTAAGTGGTAATTATTAGCATAAACACTTCTAATAAAATAAAGACTGCCATTTACCTCCAATTTCTACCTGTGAAACATAGCCTTTCCAGTGAGGTTTTGCTATACTTCTTAAAAATGTATACAAATATAAAATGAAACCCCCAAGGAAACCAACAATAATGAATGATGCTGTATTCCAAGCTAAAAACATGAAACCACAGCATCTCTATTATTATCTCAACTATTGATGAGCCTGGTAATGGAGGACAATAGAGAGGAGGCTGATAAATGTGAAGGTTGAGAAATAGAAAGAAAAAATTGAAGTCAAGGCTCCATTGTGAAATGTAGAATAATAATGAATTACAAAGTTTCTGGAATAGTCCCTATGCAGTGATCTGAGACTTAAAAAGAGATTTAACATGTTTAAAACTTAAAAATAGTATTTTAAACAATATAGTTACTCAGAATGAAATGCACACTTCCATAGAGTAAATTTAACTCAGGATTCTCTTGGGGGATTGGACAAAGGAAATTGTGCACAAGCTGTACATGCTTAGGTGACAAACTGCCTGATTTGTATGCAAATGTATTTTAAATATTACACTTTGAAATGTTACCCTTTCCATTGCCTTACTTCACTATTATTTAATCTTTAGTGAGGTAATTCTTAAATGGAAATATTCCATAAATTAGGATGAAATTATTTATTATCTATAGATACAAATTAAATTTTTAAAGTGTTTTATAATTTTATAAACAAAAACCCATAGGAAAATCTATTATTATATAATATCACTATTTGACTGCATAGAATGTAAACTACTCTATTATTTTCAGTTTCTTAAATTTTATGACTTCTTGTTATTTAAATCATGTATAGATTTCTAAAGTATGTTAGAAACATTACATATAACATGCCACTTAGTGATCATATATATGTTTGTGTATGTTTTCCTAGAATCATTCATGCTTCTGTTAAACCCCTTAATTTTCATTCAAAACATTCCAAATAACTTCCATAATTATTGAATGGGAAAGAGTAGAGCTCAGAATCATTGTCCTGAAATTCTGAGTACCTCAAGTGAATATTAATAGTATGAAAACATATTTATCATAGCAATTAGAGAACAGCAAAAATATATCACTGCATGGAATTTATTCTCAGGATCATGATGAAGCAAATCTTTGAGTCCTACAGTTCTAGCACATACTTCTCATCTTCTCATATATATATATATGAAATAAATAGATGTATGTATACATTTCATCATTATGTAAAAAAAGGATGGAAATCACTTTAAGATCTCTAAGATCAGGTGACAGAGAAGTTAACAGGATGAAGGTTGTAGTGATTGTATTTTATTGGTATCTCTGCATCAGAAGCCCATATGTTGTGGTGAAATATCATCACACAAAAGAGCAACAATAAATTAAACAAATTGTGTGGGTATCTTGTGCTTAGTTCTATTGCTTTCCCAACAATGGTTTGACATAATGAGGCTGCAGTAAGAGCCATTCTAATTCAAAATAAAATATTCAAATGTAGTTGACAGGTATTTTGATTTTGTAATGTTGAAAACCTAAATATGTACACACTAGGAGACATTTTATTTCGATGAACCAGAGAAAATAGGAGCACAAAAAATGGGTGGGAAATTATACCAGTGACATTCAAGCAAAGGATCTCTGCTTACATAAAATTGTTTCTAATGTACTTACTGTAAGTAACTTGGTAGGAAGTATCCTGAATGAAAAATAAAATCTCATTTTAATGAGAAAGCTCTAATTTAAAAAATGTTGGAAAATCGTTAGGAAAATTATACAGAAAAAAAAAACAGTGTTTATTTGGTATATCAATAAAACAAAACACATAAAAACAGTGATAGTTTAAATTTTCTCTATTATAAATCTATAGTTCATTAAAAGTATAGGATAATGTCAGAAGTGGGTTGAAATGGAGGGTCTAGACCACAATCTGCAAAATCTTGACTCAGCTAGTGTATTTAAGAAATGTTTAATCCCTCTAGAAAAGTCAGCAATCATTCTGGAACTGAAACAAAGAAGCCCCTGTCCCTTGATAGATTGCCTATGGTTGAAATGGGCATAACTTCTCAAGTGCTCCTGTGCTAACCTCCCCCACTGGGCTCTCAATGTTCTACATCAACTATGGCACTTTCAACTACTCTGACTCTGTGTATATATAATGTTCTATATATCATCACAAATGAGTACAGACATCATTGACAGGAAACAGGCCTGCAAAGAGCTACTCTGGCTAAGGATAACTTGTAGCAAATTATGTGATGTACATCCTTAGCTGAAGGTTAGATAGAAAATGGCTGAAACTCAGAAGAATCTGCCAAACAGAAGAAGCCAAGTTGGAAGATGGATTTGTATTAGGGAAGCTGAGATACAAATGGCACTCAGTATCTTGATGTCAGATCAGATTCCAGGTTTTGCCATCTGAAGTTGTGAGCAACAGATTGAATATAAACAAGTAAAGGACCACAAATTATCATTAAGAGAATGGGTACTTCAATGGCATCTACATTCTGAATGTGTTCTCTGAAGTTAGAAAATAGTCCATGTAGAATCATTCAATGAGACAGGGTGACTCCATGGAAGGATTCAAATTAGCAGTTCAGGAGAATAGGCCTAAGAACTGGGCACAGCCATGCAAGTTAGTTACTAGAAAAAAATCCTAAGCTTCAGGTAGCTAGTCAGAAACTATCCTGTCATCAGAAGCTTACCCTGAAGCCCTGAAGCAAGGGTCAGCAATAGTTTTCAGACCTCTTCAACAACAGTTTCCAGCCCCCATGCCACAGTAATGGAATGTCCCTAGAGGTGGAGTAAAATAAATGTCACCTACTCTAGAATCTCCTAAAGTGTTTTAAATCAGGCCTGTGAGCTCACTTGATTGTCTCTCTATCTTGCTAATGGGAGACCCCAGCATGCTGGACTTCTGCAGAATAAAATACTCTTTACATTACATACTGTTTGAGTCCCAGGTGTCATTCTTCAGTGAATCACAGACCCTTACACATGAAGATATAACCCTGTAAGCCCAGATAATTCAACAGGAATGGCTCAGGCTTGGAGAAATTCCCTAAGGTACATTCTTCTCTCTGCATCTAAATTTTTCTAGATACTCCTTTGGAATTTCAAATAGAAACCTGAAGACTTGGTGAACTAGTGGGTGGTATTTAAAATTCATTCATACAAGCCTAAAAGAAAGATAATGGTGAAAGGAGAATTGCAGAATAAAAAAGAAAAGTGGTTTATATACAACAATTATAATAGTCTCCATTCTCCTCAAACTGTTTCCAACCTAAAATATTGAATATTTGTTGACAATTACTTTGTGCTTGTTTTTAATTTTTGGATGTATTTTATACCACCTGCAGACATACAATCTGTGAACTTACCAAGATTCTTAATTGAAGCATATAGAAGAAAATTGTATTGTATCCCTGTTATACCAAATTGAAAAAAAATCTTAGAGAAAAGTCACCGTGTTTTTTGTTAATGATTTGGCAATGTGTTTTCCTAATTCAGAGAGCCTTGTGATGAGAATATTTCTGGATAGGTAGATGACTTCATGCATACATGAATGAAGGGGTTCTTTAAAGAATAGATATAATTTATTTGAATATATATATTTATATATTATATTATATAATATATGATATATGATATATGATATATGAATATATATATATGATATATGATATATGATATATGATATATGATATATAATATATAATATATAATATATATTATATTGTTATTTTAAATCTGCATCCTAACATCTAAAGATGTTGGACTTTAGCAGCATATGCAAAAATTAGTGATGAGATACCAACAGATTATATTCTATCATATTTCCATGACTGTAAATTTAAGATATTTTAAAGTATAAAAATATTGCAGTTACTAATTCACAGATTTATTAACTGGAAACCTTGTTTTAATTCTTTTATTGGATATTTTCTTTATTTACATTTCAAATGTTATCCCCTTTCCTGGTCCTCCCCCAAAACCGCCTATCTAAACCCCCTCCCCTGCTTCTATGAGAGTGTTCCTTCACCACACCACCCACTCCCGCCTCCCCACCTTAGCATTCCTCTACACTGGAGCATCAAGCCTTCACAGGACCAAGGGACTCTCCTCCCATTGATGCCCAACAAGGCCACCCTCTGCTACATAAGCAGCTGGAGCCATGGGTCCCTCCATGTGTACTCCTTGGTTGGTGATTTAGTCCCTGAAAGCTCTGTGGGGTCTGGTTGATATTATTGTTCTTCCTATGTGGTTGCAAACCCCTTCACAGACCACATGAAGCTCAAGAAGAAGGAAGACCAGAGCGTGGGTGTTTTCATCCTTCTTAGAAAGAAATAAAATACTCACGGGATCAAATATGTAGACAAAGTGTGGAGCAGAGACTAAGGAAAGGCCATCCAGAGACTGCCCCTACCATGAGGTTCCATCCCATATACAGTCACCAAACACAGACACTTTTGTGGATGCCAAGAAGTGCATGCTGACAGGAGCCTGATATAGCTGTCTCCTGAAAGCTTGTTTTTAAATTGCTTTATCTCATGGAGATTCTGGTTGTGAGAAAGAAAAAGAGCAAATTAACAAGGAAAGGAAAAAAGGAAATAGTAAAATTATTTTGTTGATAAAGCTTCATTTTTTTAAATGGAAACACTTTTAGATTGATTTGGGTAACAAAGTTCATGGAGGTTAAGTTTTAAGAAATGAGAAACTGAAGGCATAACAGAAGAAACAATAAATGGAGGCTTTCATTCAGCAAGTTTGTTTGCAAAGATCTCTTTATAAAGAAGACATTTAGATGACTTATTAAAATGAAATAACACATAGATAGATGAGTCTGGCTGTAGTAGGACAGAATATGTAGGAACATATTATCAAACAAGAAAATGATTGTACCATACAAAAACCTAAAAATATCTCACAGTCATCTTAAAAGTTGATTAGAATATGTGAGGTAGCTGAGTCAGTATGATTTATTTGTGATTGTATAGTATCCTGATCATACAAAAATCCAGTAAATTTTTCAGCTCCATGGAAACACATTTTTTTCGTTTTTCTTTTTTCTTTTTTGGTTGGGGGCTAATATCCGCATAAATCATTGATAAAATCTGAAGACTTTTAAAAAAAAAAGAATATGTGAGGTATTATATTAGACATGTTTTTAATCAAAATTTAACGATAGTTTTCTTCACTTCAATTCTACAAGTAAGGGGCTTATAGCTGTGTAAACGGATGTTAAAAAGGGTTAAGTGACTTGACCAAGATGACTCAGTTACTAAATGGTTGAGTTAAATGCAGGTCAACCTGACCCTGAAGCCCATAAATAATAGATTTTATAAAAGCAATATTTTCTGACTAATTGTTACTTCTGAACAAAATAACGTAATTAATGGAACATAAGAATAAGTCCAAAAATAGATAATAATTGTTTCAAGTAAGGAACAGCTTGATTTAAAGTAACAAAGAGGTCGCCGTGCACCAAGTAGAATTAGTGGAAAACATAAAGCTCCAAAACATACCCTGATAAACTGCAGTTTTAATCTATGAAGAAAACATGATTTAAGCCATTCTGTCTTAAAAAAATAAATTCTGAGAAAAATGAATATGTTAAGTCATTAAGATCCTTCCATGTATGCAATCCCACAAAAAGTGTTAATATTCCTTTTCAGCTACTGAATAAAGAAAACTTGTTATAAATTATAATGCCAGTATATGGTTGTTCTAGAAGAATGTATGATGTGTCTCCATGTGTATCTCTCTGTGTTACTAGTAACAATATCTCTCTTCATCCAGTGAACAATGAAAGTTATCTTCACCTCCACTGAAAAGGAGAAACAGGTTCAAGGCAACTTGATAGTCTGCAATAGGCAAGTAGTATGGTTATTACTTACATATTTTAGAAGAAAGCAAATGTCATTTTTCAGAAATCTCCCTACATTTCCATGCTACCTTTAGGTATCATATGTGCCTGGGTAATATTTCAATTTTTAATTTTAATATTATATTTTAGTTTCAACAATATCTATATATTTTGTGTAAAAATCATTACAATTCATAAAAGCCAAGACACTTATTCATATTGAATCTCTAACAATAATCATGTGGCCAAGAACATGAAAGTAACTAAATAAGCCACAGCCCTAGGAAAAAAAAACCAAATACTCTGTTTGCTAATGAAACATAATAATAAAATGAGTCCTAATGATATTCTTTGTATGCATAGATCAGTGTCTTGTGCAACCACCATGGTCATAGAAGCTTGTCCTTCTGTAGATGGAAACTAGTACAGGAAGCCATAACTGAACAATGTATATGTAGAGAGAGACCTTGGATCACTATGTTTTGAATAATATCTCTTCATCCAATCCTTCCATTCATGACTACATGAGAAGACTCTCAGAGGAAAGAGGAGGGAGAAATACTGTAAAAGCAGGTGGAATGGGAATCACCAAGAAAACAGTGTCTTCCAGACAACAAAGCAAAACAAAAGAAAAATCACAAACAAAAATGGACAAGCATGCACATCAACACAGAGAGACTGAGGCAGCATGTACACGGCTGCTCAGGTTCAAGCTAGACAGGGTCCTAGTACTGAAAGAGTAAGTGGACATAAGCTCCCATTCATAAACTAGCAGCCATCTCTGATGCTAACCACTTGCATTGGAAAAGGTTTTTTCCAATGGAACAGTAAATAGCCAATATAAAATTAATTCCATGCTATTTATCTTCTAATGGGTAAGGAAACCTTTGACAAACCTCTGTCTCCAAAAATCTTTACATTGTGATGCATAGACAATAGCAAAATTACAGTTATGGAGTGGCAATGAAAATAATGTTATGGTTGGGGGTCACCACAACATGAGGAACTGTATTAAAGGGTCACAGCATTAGGAGGGTTGAGAACCGCTCCATTAGTGCTTTCTTTGAGCAATTCTTAGGTTACTTGTCTTTGATAACTCTTCCTTTTTCCTAGTTTGTGTTCCTATGGAAGGAGAGTGCACAGATATGTGTGTGTCTGTGTGAGTGTGTGTGTGTGTCTTTCTTATGCTTCCCCTTCTCTGTTACTGTTTCCTTTTTTCTTTTCTCTTTAATTTTGATTTATTTATTTTTTTAGCATTATTGATTTCTAAAGAAACACATAGAAATAGATGCCTGAAGAGGTAGGGAGGTTTGAGAAGGGAAACTGTGTTCAGAGTATACTGTAAAAAAAGAAAAAATATTTTCAGTAAACAAAGAAAAATGACACAAAGAATAAAAACGATTGTATGTATTAACAATATGTGAGTTTTAATATTTAACACTGTTCACTTAGCTATAAACGTGAACATCATGGGAAAATTGTTAATAAATATTTTGACAATATAACTTAAAATCATATTTAATATGCTAAAACCTATATACATTAAGCAATACTAAACTGACTTAGCTGGTTGTCTTTATGCATTTATTAACAATAATATTTAAAGAACAAGAGGCCTTAACTTTTTAACATTTCAGCAAATCGTATGGAAAGATAGGTATTTGCATACAGTTTTCTCACTGAACTTTTACAGATGATACAAATTAGTTCACATATTAATAATAAGCCTAGGTGTAAAATAAAGATCTGTAGAGTTTCTAGAAAATAACTCAGGAGGAAAATCTATGTGATACTGAAACCAGAATTTAGTTTTAAATAAGCAAGAAAATGAAGATCACTGAATGATAGTAGTATGTTGTACTTTATTAACATTTAAGAATTCTTCTTTATAAAAAATATTTCAGGGAGAATCAAAAGAGAAAAACTAGCTGTGGATTTTCTTACTGTGAAAGCAAAATAATAAGAAAACAGTTATATTTAAGGCTGACCTATCTGAATTGGATAATTTTTTAGGGGGCTTGTGTCTGAAGATAGCAAATGGTTCCTTTTTCTAGTTTCTGATTGCTTATAGTCCTTCATCAAGGGTTGGACTGATCCATGCTGGCATGCCAATGGTGCTGGTATTGCTCGTGTCTATTTAAACAGTTTCATTAGTTAGAGTTCATAGGTGCTACTTTCCTGTTCTATTGAGAAGACACAATCTGTCACATTTAATGGTCCTCTGGTGTTTATAATATTTCCTCTTCCCTCTTCTCTAATGATCCCTGAGCCTTAGGTTTACCAATTGTGCTAGTATGTATCACCTTGGCTTGAGCATTTGTGGTGGCTATTCCTGATTTTCAACTTGAGTACATCTGTAATGAATTAAAACAAGGCTGGGCATGCCAATGAGCAGTTTTTCTCAACTGGATCATCTGAGATGGAATAATACCTGGGACATACATTCTTGTGACAGTACCCATAAAGAGACATGGTAAAAGAAGTTCTCACTGTTTGTTATTTGTTTTCCTTTACTTTCACTAGCAGGTTCATCTACCTGATTTACTCTGGCATTTCTTCTCAGGTACTAGAATACTTTGTCAGTATAAAGTAGAATGATATCAGAGCTCTCTAAGAATCCTTCAGGACTCCAGCACCAGATTGGGACTGCTGAGACAACCAGTACACAGTTATTGACACATTGGCTTTTCTTTCAGATGACAGTGAGTTTTGGACCATGCCTATCATAGCCTGTAAGCCATTCTAATACAGTTAACATGGTCAGTTGACCTCTAGTTTGATTAGCTGTGTCTTCCTGTAATTGTCTGTACTTCTTTGATGAGAGGTGAGTGTTGTGGATAGCCTCAGCCTTGTATTTTGATCCTAGTTCCCAGTGGATAGCCCCAGCCTTGTATTTTGATCCTAGTTTCACTTTCCTGGAAGAGGCTGCAGAGGATGATTGAATCTGTACACAGGTGACATCTTGTAAACCTTCTGTGCAATTAAAACCTGTAAAATAAAGGCTAGAGCCAGAGATTGGGCAGTAGAAGGGGAGGCGGAGAGAAAGGCTTAGGGGAGGAATGAGAGGAATTCCATATAAAAGGTAGAGCAGAAGCAGAGGCAGTAATAGAGGCAGAAGGAAGTCAGTGGTAGAAGGAAGTCGACAGAGGAAGGAGTAGGAAGCCAACGATAGAGGAGCCGGAGGTGGAAGGACAAGCACATGGCCTGGATGAACCACAAGTTATAAGGGATATCATAGCCGAGGATTAGAGTAGTATAGTGGTAAATCTGCCCAATCTAGGCATGCAATTTATACCAATAATTATTGAGTTGTGTTTTCCTTTACTGGTCTCCTTCGGGTAGGAGATCTTACAGCAACAAATTTGGCGGTTTAAATAATCTCTTCTATTACAGGTGAGAGCTTCATTTACCTATGTGTATAAGAGTAGTATTTTGAATGCAGTTAATTTATAGGTGCTTAGGAAATTGCCGTAGTAGGTTTACACCTGGGGTTCATGAATCAGTTGTCACAAATGACTGGATAGATTTGAATACCACACAACTGCCCTTCTATTTAGCAAGTTTAAGTCCAAAAATCTGTTAGCTACCACATACATTTGAGGGCCACTATGTACCACTAGTCATATTTGTCTACACTGAAATTTTTTATGGTTAATAGGTATCATAGCTAGGTAGAATTAACTATTGAATGTTTTTCTCTAGTGGGAGTTTACATTGTACTTTTTAGTATTATGGAAGCTAGTACTCAGGTAGGAAACTTTGGTTTCCTTTATACCTCAATGCCTGTGTCTGTGTGTGTTATGTTTTCAGCAATAGGGACTCATCTTCAACCTTCAACAATAGCCTGTATTGTTTGAAGAGTCTCTTGAACATCCTTGTCAACAACTTGAAAAGAGATTTTTTCCCCCATGATACTAGGTTTTGTGGTTCTGAAAGATACTTTATGGTTCTAGGAAGCATTTTGACACAACTGGTGCAATTTTATTTAAGATATATCTGTATATATATACAAAACTTTATCTGTGTTACGGAACTTTAGATGAAGGCAAAGTAATATGGTTCCTTGTAGCTTTTCCAAATCTCCTCAGTGTCTTTTATCCTCACTTCAATTTCCACATTTCTGTGCCAACTTGTCTTTCCTGTAATACTATATATATATTATATATATTATAAATGAACAAAAACCTCATAGTGAACAGTGTGTGCAAGATACTTCACTAACAAATCTGCTCATATTTAAGGTTTCATGTGTCACAGTTATTCCTGGCATTCACTTTTACATTTTCTCTTAACATGTAAATACTGTTACTTAAAGAACAGACATGAAGTGCTTTCTTTGCTCCTTCATTGCTAGCACAGTTCTTAATGCATTGTATCATAGGGCACCAAATAATTGTTGCTTCTCATGGTAGATATAGTTTAGTAGTCAATGGCTGGAGACTCATTTATACTTATTTATGTGTCTGTTACTCATTGTATTTTAAAGATAATTATATGAAATCATACAGTGAGCACCAACTGAGCAGTCCAAGGAATTTGATCAGACTAATAAAGTATATATTAAAACTATCCATGTTCCTTCAGAGAATCTCCTATAGCAATACATGCAGCAAATCTACTATTCTTTGAATTTACAAATACTAGTATTTTCGTAATGTCTTCATTTAGTTAATAGATATTCAGAAAATAAGAAAGAGCATCTTGTTTTCCTTTCTATCATTTCTGCTTATGATAAAGCAATGTTTAAAGAAATGGTTATAGCTGCTATTAAGGAGCTAAAAACTGAGAGAGTGATTTAAAAATGACAGGCATCAGAATTTTCTGCCTGTAAAATGACATTAAAAATATAAGTTTAGAAGGTGAATTTTTGTATATCACTAAAAACAAAATATAGTAAAATGATTTGAGTTTTACAATAAATAATTCAGATTATTAATGGTATATACTTCATCCGTAATCATCTTATTTGAGAAACAATGTTGACATTTGGATAGCATATATCTGAAGTTCTTAGAATTAGAAAGATTTGTGATTTTATATTTTTCCTGTATTTTATACTATTATCATCTGTGTGCCATAAGCTATCTTGTGGATGAGGTCAAAGATTTAAGAAAAAAAAAAAAAAAACAGATCTTATTTCATATACACGTGGCCTGAAATCAACTTTATACAGCATTTTCAGTACTTGATTTTTTAATTCAATTCATCTTCTAAAATAATGTATGATTATATCCCACAGGTAGCATCAGTTTGAATCCAAAAAAGTTTCTTCTTTTGAAGAATTTTCAGACTTAAGATTTTTCATTTGTAATGTTTTTAAATGAATTTATTGACAAAAATGAGTATAAAAACATTTCTGGTTTCTCCCGTTATAAACATTTTGACAGATAAATGATATACTTTTTAAAAACAGTTGCAAATTATTTTGCTATGTTAATTTTTATCAGTTTCTCCCAATTTTACCAATTTAGCATTTTTTCCAAGACATTTGGTTATTCTGTTTCTTTAGGTTATTTCTGCCTGTGATAGCTACCCATATTTCCTTTATTTTTAATGCCCTTGAGAGTTTTCAGAAGGGCTAGATAGACATTTGTTGATTGCATCTTAATTGAGATCTGTGTGGTGGCTGGCTAACTCATTCTTATCCTAGAATTATGTGGTTTTCAGGATTTGATCATGAGACTGCCAAGACTATGTATGCATTCAGGTTACATGTATTGATGTTGAAAAAAACTGAAGAAATTATAATGAATTATTTTGGATTAAATTAAAATTATTGGCCTATTTTTAAAAACTAGAATAATCAATGACCTCTTTACATCTTTCTTTCCCTGGATATTTGAATATTAATTGTATCCTCTGTCATTGTTTTGACATTACTTCTGCCTACTTGTGTTCTTTTTTATGTTTTTTTAAATGAAAGCATGTATTGTGATTAATTATGATTGTTGTTTGTAGGATACATATGTTATGTGAGGAAGGTTCTGATAGGACAAATAAATAATTCTACATGATTTTATTCCTTTTTTCTTACTGATTTTAAAATATGCTTGTGTCTAAACTATCAGATTATTGTCACAAGGGGAAGGTTTCCTTTATGAAAAGATTTGGTAAAAGAGAAAAATATTTTCAAAACATTTTGCTTGTAAATTTTTTAAAAGAATTAATAAAAACTAATCAAACATATTTTCTACATCTATAATATGAAACATATTGTTCTAAGAAATGTGAAAGCACATTTTAGGACACCAAAACATGATAACAATTTTCTAATTGCTTATAACATTTTATTCAGCAAAAACAATAAACAGTAATGGTAAGTATAGATAAGTTGAATAAAACGTGAAATCTGCCTCTTGGCTGGGGCAGACACTTAGCTGGTCTATTGCTGTGAAAACACCGCACCCTGAGACTTCCTAGAGGAGCCACTGCACTCAAAGCAGCAGGTAAAAACCCCTCCCCTACCCTGTACCTCAGAGTTACAACTGGGAGCCAGGAGCACTCAGGACCCATCAGCAATCCAAACCCACCCATACAGAATGTCACTCCCGTCCGTCCCTAACTTGGTCCTTTGGGCTGGGGCAGACACCTAGCTGGTCTGCTCCTGTGAAGACACTTTACCTTGAGACATCCTAGAGAAGCCACTCCATTCAGAACAGTGAACATCTAGTTAGTTTACTCTCTTGAAGACACCATATTCTGAAACATCCTAGAGGAACCACTGCACTCAGAGCAGCAGGATTTCAGGATCCCAGAGGTGGCCTGAGTCCCAGGAGTTCTTCCACTCAGGAACTCAGGATCACAGGATCACAGAGACATCTGGACTCTGAGGAGTTCTGACACAAGCAAGATAACTGGAAAGACAGGCTCCAGTCAGGGACAGTGAGTGCAGGTAGCACTAGAGTTAACCAGATGGAGACAGGCAAGTGCAAAAATATAAGCAATAGAAACCAAAGTTACTTGGCATCATCAGAACCCAGTTCTTCTACAATAGCAAGCCGTGGGCACACCATCACACCAGAAAAGCAGGATTTACGATTAAAATCACTTCTCATAATGATGATAGAGGACTTTAAGAAGAACATAAATAACTCCCTTAAAGAAGTTCAGGAGAACACAGGTTAAAAGGTAGAAGCCCTTAAAGAAACAACACACACACCAACACACACACACACACAAATAAATAAATAAATAAACTATAAAGATTTGCAAGACAACACAACCAAACAGATGAAGGAATTAAACAAAAACATCCAGAATACAAAAATGGAAGTAGAAACAAAGAAATCTCAAAGGGAGACAACCCTGGAGATAGAAAACCTAAGAAAGAGATCAGGAGCCATAGACACAAGCATCACCAACAAAATATAAGAGACAGAAGAGAGAATCTCATGTGCAGAAGATACCATGGAAAACACTGACAAAACTGTCAACAAAAATGCAAAATGCAAAAAGCTCCTAACCCAAAACATCCAGGAACTCCAGGATACAATGAGAAGACTAAACCTAAGGATAATAGGTATAGAAGAGAGTGGAGGTTTCCAACATAAAGGGCCAACAAAATTATAGAGGAAAACTTCCCTAACCTAAAGAAAGAGATGTCCGTGAACATACAAGAAGCCTACAGAACTCCAAATAGACTAAACTAGAAAAGAAATTCTTTTCTGGATTCCAACCAGAGCCCCTAGGGTCTAAACCACCAGCCTGGGAGCGCTTAGGGAGGGACCCATGGCTCCAACTATATATGCAAGGGAGCTATATATAAGTGGGAGAAGAGATCCTTGGTCCCATGAGGCTGGACATCGTGGGGGCGGGGATATTCGAGGGTGGGGAGGTGAGGTATGGGGGAGGGTGGGTGGGGGTACACCAACATGGAGGCAGGAGGATGGGGGAAGGGATAGTGAGTTCCTGGGAGGGAGGGGGGAAATGGGGTAAGGAGAGAATATCTGAAATGTAAAAAAATTTCCAATAAAAAAAAAAGAAATTCTTCCCGTCATATAATAATCAAAACATCAAATGCACAAAACAAAGAAAAAATACTAAAAGCAGTAAGGAAAAAGTTAAAGTAACATATAAAGGCAGACCTATAAAAATTACACCAGACTTCTCACCAGAGACTATAAAAGACAGATGATCCTGGGCTGATATAATTCAGACACTAAGAGAACACAAATGCCAGCCCAGACTACTATACCAAGCAAAACTCTCAATCACTATAGATGGAGAAATCACGATACTCCACTACAAAACCAAATTTACACAATATCTTCCCACAAATCCAGCACTTCAAAGGATAATTGATGGAAAACTCTAACACAAGGAGGGAAACTACAACCTCAAAAAAGCAAGAAAGTAATCTTCCAATAAATACAAAAGAAGATAGCTACACAAACATAATTCCACCTCTAATAACAAAAATAACAGGAAGCAAAAATCATTTTTCCTTAATATCTCTTAACATCAATGGACTCAATTCTCCAATAAAAGACATAGACTATCATACTTGATACATGAACAGGACCCAGATTTTTTCTGCATATAGGAAATGCACGTCAGTGACACATACAGACATTAACTCCGAGTAAAAGGATGGAAAACAATTTTCCAAGCAAATTGTTCCAAGAAACAAACTGAAGAAGCCATTCTAATATCAAATAAAATTGACTTTCAACCAAAAGTAATAAAAATAGATAAGGAAGGATACTTCATATTTATCAAAGGAAAAATCACCAAGATGAGATCTCAATTCTGAACATCTATATTCCAAATGCAAGGGCACCCACATACATAAAAGAAACTTTACTGAAGTTCAAAGCACATATTGCACCTCACACAATAATATTGGGAGATTTCAGCACCCCACTCTCAGCAATAGACAGATCATGGAAACAGAAACTGAACAGAGACACAATGAAATTAACAGAAGTTATGAACCAAATGGTTTTAACAGGTATCTATAGAACATTTCATCCTAAAACAAAAGATTATATGTTTTTCTCAGTACCTCATGGTACCTTCTCCAAAATAGACCACATAGTTGGTCACAAAACAGTCCTCAACAGATACACAAAGTTAGAAATAATCCTATGCATCCTATCAGATCACCACAAACTAAGGCTTGTTTAATAATGACAAAAACAATGGAAAGCCCACATACACATGGAAACTGAACAATGCTCTACTCAATGATTACTTGGTCAAGGAAGAAATACAGAAATTAAGGATGTTTTAGAATTTAATGAAAATGATGACAAATCATACCAAAACTTGTGGGACTCCATGAAAGCTGTGTTAAGAGGAAAACTCATAGCTCTAAGTGCCTACAAAAACAAACTGGAGAGAACATACACTAACAACTTGGCAGTACACCTGAAAGCTCTAGAACAAAAGGAAGCAAATACACCCAGGAAATAATCAAACTCAGGGCTGAAATCAACCAAGTAGAAACAGAAAGAACTATACAAAATATCAACAAAACTAGGAGCTGATTCTTTGAGAAAATCAACAAGATAGATAAACCCTTAGCCAGACTAACCAGAGGGCGGAGACAATATCTAAATTAAAATCAGAACTGAAAAGGTATACATAACAACAGAAACTGAGGAAATTAAAAAAATCAGATCTTACTACAAAGGACTATATTCAACAAAACTCAAAAATCTGGATGAAATGGACAATTTTCTAGAAAGATAACAGATACGAAATTTAAATTAGGAGCAAATAAACCATCTCAACATTCCCAAAACCCCTAAAGAAATAGCAGCAGTTATTAAAAGTCTCCCCACCAAAAAGCCTAGGACCAGATGCTTTTAGTGCAGAATTCTATCAGATCTTCAAGGAAGACCTAATACCAATTCTCTTTAAACATTTCCAGAAACTAGAAACGAAAGAAACACTACCCAATTCGTTCTATGAAGCTACAATCACGCTCATAACTAAACCTCATAAAGATCCAACAAAGGAAGAGAACTTCAGACCAATCTACCTTACAAATATCAATGCAAAAATACCCAATAAAATTCTCACAAACCAAATCAAGAACACATCAAAACAATCATCCATCATGATCAAGTAGGCTTTACCCTAGGAATGCAAGGATGGTTCAATATTTCGAAATCCATCAATGAAATCCACTATATAAACAAACTCAAAAGAAAAAAAAAAAACACATGATCATCTCACTAGATGCTGAGAAAACATTCAAAAAATTAAACATCCCTTCATGGTAAAAGTCTTGGAAAGATCAGTAATTCGAGGCCCATTCCTAAACATAGTAAAAGCAATATACAGCAAACCAGTAGCCAACATCAAAGTAAATGGATAGAAACTTGAAGCATTCCCACTAAGATCAGGGACTAGACAAGGCTTCCCACTCTCCCCGTACCTATTAATAGTACTGGAAGTCCTAGCTAGAAAAATTAAACAACAAAAAGAATTCAAAGGGATACAAATAGGAAAAGAAGTTAAAACATCACTATTTGCAGATGATATGACAGTAAATTTAAGAGACCACAAAACTTACACCAGAAAACTCCTAAACCTGATAAAGAACTTCAGCAAAGTGGCAGGTTATAAAATCAACTCAAAAAATGAGTAGCCTTCCTCTACATGAAAGATAAACAGGTGAGAAAGAAATTAGGGAAATGATACCCTTCACAATAGTCACAAATGATATAAAATACCTTGGGGTGAATCTAATCAAGCAAGTGAAATATCTGTATGACAAGAAATTCAAGGCTCTGAATAAAGAAATCAAATCAAAGAAGATCTCAGAAGATGGAAAGATCTCCCATCCTCATGGATTGGCAGAATTAATATAGTAAAAATGGTCACCTTTCCAAAAGTAATCTACAGTTTCAATGCAATCCCCATTAAAATCCCAATTCAATTCTTCACAGAGTTAGAAAGAGAAATTTTCAAATTCATTTGGAATAACAAAAAACCCAGGATATCAAAAAATATTCTCAAGAATAAAAGAACTTCTGGGGGAATCACCATCCCTGATCTCAAGGTGTACTACAGAGCAATCGTGATAAAAACTCCCTGGTATTGGTACAGAGACAGGCAGGAAGATCAATGGAATAGAATTGAAGACCAAGAAATTAACCCACACACCTGTGGTCACTTGATCTTTGACAAAGGAGCTAAAACTGTCTAGTGAAAAAAGGACAGCATTTTCAACAAATGGTGCTGGTTCAACTAGAGGACAACATGTGGAAGAATGCAAATCGATCCATTCTTATCTACTTGTGCAAAGCTCAAGTCTAAGTGGATAAAGGACCTCCACATGAAAGGAGAAATTAATAGAAGAGAAGTGGGGGGAGAACCTTGAATACTTGGGCACAGGGGAAAAGTTCCTGAATAGAACAGCAATGGCTTAAGCTCTAAGATCAACAATTGACAAATGGGACCTCATAAAATTGCAAAGCTTATGTAAGGCAAAGGACACTGTCAATAGGACAAAATGGCAACCAACAGATTTGGAAAAGATCTTTACACATCCAAAAGAGGGTTAATATCTAATATATACAAAGAACTCAAGAAATTAGACTCCACACAACCAAATAACCCTATTAAAACATGGGGTACAGAGCTAAACGAAGAATTCTCAACTGAGGAACCTCAAATAGCTGAGAAGCACCTAAAGAAATATTCAACATCCTTAGTCATCAGGGACATGAAAATCAAAACAACCCTAAGATTCCAGCTCACACCAGTCAGAATGGCTAAGATCTAAAACTCTGGTGATAGTAGATGCTGGCGAGGATGTGGAGAAAGTGGAACACTTCTCAGTTGTTGGTAGGATTGCAAGATAGTGCAACCACTATGGAAAACAGTCTAGTGGTTCCTCAGAAAATTGGACATAGCATTACCTGAGGACCCATCTATATCACTCCTGGGCATATACCCAGAAGATGCTCCAACATATAACCAGGACATATGCTCCACTATCTCATAGCAACCTGATTTATAATAGCCAGAAGCTGGAAAGAACCCAGATATCCTTCAACAGATGAATGGATAAAAATAATGTAGTACATTTATACAATGGAGTATTACTCAGCTTTTAAAAACAATTAATTAAAAAAAAAAAAAAAAAACCTTAGGTAAATGGGTGGAACTAGAAAATACCATCCTGAGTGAGGTAACCTAATCACAAACGAACACACATGGTATTCACTCACTGATAATTGGGTATTATCCCAGAAACTTGAAATACCCAAGATTCAACTCATAGACCTCATGAAGCTCATGAAGATGGAAGACCAAGTGTGGGTGCTTCAGTCCTCTTAGAAGGAGTAACAAAATACTCAAGGGAGCAAATATGGAGACAAAGTGTGGGACAGAAACTTAAGGAGGGGCCTCTGGAGACCATTCCACCTGAGTATCATCCCATGTGCATTCACCAAAGGTAAATGATGATGTGGATGTCAGGAAGTCCATGCTGACAGGAGCCTGATACAGCTGTCTCCTTAGAGGTCTCCCAGAGCCTGACATATGCAGATGCTCACCGCTAACCATTGAACTGATGAAGGGGTTCAACTCAGAAGGAGGAGTTAGACAGAAGACTGAAGGAGCTGAAAGGGTCTGTGTCCCCATGCAGAGAGCAACAATACCAACCAACCAGAGCTCCCAGTGTCTAATCCACCAGCCTGGGAGCACATAGAATGGGACCCATGTCTCTCGCTTTACATCTAGGGGAGGATGGCCTTGTAGGGTTTAGGTGGGTGAGGAGGTCCTTGGTCCCATGAAGACTGAACACCAAGTGAGGGGGAATTCATGGGTGGGGAGGTTGGAGTGTGGGGTTTTAGGTGGGAGCAATTCCTCATAGAAGCAGAAGGAGGGGGGATGGGATAGGGAGTTCCTTTGTGGGGGTGGGAAATGGGGGTAAGGGAATAACATCTGAAATGTAAATAAAATATCCAATAAAACAATTTTTAAAAAAGAAAAAAACCCTTGAAATATAACATGCTTTTAGAGTCAAAAGTTTATTTAATGTTCTTTTTATAGTGTGTATGTGATGGCTAGTCTTGGATGTCAACATAAAATAGCTTAAAACATTAATTTGAACTAGAAATATTAATTAAAAGAAACTACCATCATCAGATTAACTTGGAAACATAGCTTTGTGAGCATATAATTGAATGACACTTGATGTAGTGGGTCTAAGCTCTATGGGTAGGGCACTGAGTCCACCCCTGTATATAAAGTCCTAGAAAGTATAACAAAGTCTGAACCTGAGCCTGAGATCAAACCAGGACACAGAGTTCCTTGGTTTTTACTTCAATTTCTTGCCCTACTGAAATTCCAAGCTTCTTGAGTCCCTGTTCTTATTTCCCTCAAGGAATGAGTGTAGTCTGTAAGATAAGATTTCCCCTACCCAAAAGGGGCATATTTAGTTTGACATTGCTAAGAATGCTCCATGATAAATGGCTTTATAATCATTTTCAAAAATCGTAAGAAATATTTGTTTTAAATTCCAGAAAGTACTTTAATTTTTTTGTAATTATTATTTTACTTATTCACTTTATATCTCACTCACTGCCACACTCCTAGTTTACCCCCTCCTACAATTCTTCCTCCACCCCTTTTCCTCTGAGCAGGTACAGGCTCTCTGGGTATACACATTCCTGGCACATAAAGTCTGTGTGAGGCTAGGCACATCCTTTCCCACTGATGTCAGGCAAGGCAGACCAGTTAGAAGAACGTATTCCATGTACAGGCAACAGCTTTTGGAATAACCCCCTGCTCAAGTTGTTCTGGACTCACATGAAGACCAAGTTTCACGTCTGCTACGTCTGTGCATGGGAAAAATACTCACTGCAAAGTGAATCCAGAAACACATCAAAAACATCATCCATCATGATCAAGTAGGCTTAATCCAGGGATGCAGGGATGGTTCAATATACAAAAATCCATCAACATAATCTTCCATGTAAACAAACTGATCATATCATTAGATTCTGAAAAAGCCTTTGAGAAAGTCTAAACACACCTTCCTATTAAAAGTATTAGAAAGATCAGTGATATAAAGCACATACCAAAACATAATCATAGCAATATACAGCAAGACAGTAGCCAATATCAAATTAAATGGAGAGAAAGTTAAATCAAAGCAATAACATCAGGGACAATACAAGGCTGCCCACTCACTCCCTTCCTATTCAATATAGTACTTAAAGTTATAGCCAGAGGAATAAGACAGCAAAAGGAGATCAAAGCGTTACAAATCAGAAGAGAAGAATTCAAAATATCACTATTTGCAGAAGATAATATAGTATACATAATGGACTCCAAAATTTCTGCCAGAGAACTCCTACAACTGCTAAACAGCTTTATCAAAGTCGATGGATACAAAAGTAACTCAAAGAAAACAATAGGCTTCTTTTATACAATTGATAAACTGGCTAAGAAAGAAATGAGGGAAGCATCAGTTATTTTATTTTAGTTTATTTTATTAGATTTCAAATGTTGTCCCCTTTCCTTGTTTCCCCTCTGCACACCTCCTATCCTATCTTCCCTCCTTCTGCCTCTATAAGGGTTTCTCCCCACCCACCCTTCCACTCCTGCCTCACTATCCTTGCATTACCTTGTGCTGGGGCATAGAGTCTCATCAGGACCAAAGGCCTCCCCTTTATTGATGTCAGATAAGTCCTCCATGTATCTGGAGTACTGGGTTTCTCCATGTACACTCTTTGGTTGGTGGTTTAGTCAGTGGGACCTCTGGGGTTTCAGTTAGTTGATATTATTGTTCTTCCTATGGGGCTGCAATCCCTTTCAGCTTCTTTATTCCAGGGGAATTGTTGGATTTTGAAAATATCATCCTGTGTGGAAAAATCCAGTCCCTAAAAAGCATGCATTGTGCCGGGCGGTGGTGGCGCACGCCTTTAATCCTAGCACTTGGGAGGCAGAGGCAGGCGGATTTCTGAGTTCGAGGCCAGCCTGGTCTACAGAGTGAGTTCCAGGACAGCCCGAGCTACACAGAGAAACCCTGTCTCGAAAAAACCAAAAAAAAAAAAAAAAAAAAAAAGCATGCATTGTATATACTCACTCATAAGTGGATATTAGCCAAAAAGTACTATTAGGGTTTCCATATAGACACTAGATGTGAAAATTTGATAGAGTTATTAGACTCTTTGTGAAAAATGAAACGGAATGTGCCTCTTTCAATATTATACTGATATGATGTGTTTCTGTAGGTTTTGTTTTGATCTGGAAATATATGCATATTTGTTAATTAGTTATATCAATGGAGGATCAATTTATTATGAAATTTTTATAAGAAATCATGAAGATATCTCATCAATGATAGATCCTTATTTTTTAAAAATGATTCACATAGTTTTGTAACTGTGGGTGACCAAAGGCCTACCAGTAAGCATGAAAACCTGCAACCACTACAAAGTAGATGTCAAATCATTATAATTCATGTCTCTATTGATACTTAGTCTGTGTTTCATTAGAAAACTACCTTATAACATTTAAATGTCCTTTTTGATTGATTAGAATTTTTTGTTCTCTATATATATCTAATATAGTTATTTTTTTTAAAAAAATACAGTATATCTACATTAAATAAAGTTTAAATTAAAGATGTCAGTTCTAAGATTGTGTGTAAAATCCTTTCGATGCTGTTTTCTAAGCATCCAGTATTCCAGCACATGTTAACAGGTCTAAAATATAAGGCCAAATGGAGAAGCAGTGCCTCAACCAGCTGTGACAGAGATTGCCTTTGTCCTGAGCTCAACATTCCTGGGGATCCTGTTGGCCTTGCTTATCATGTTCTGTCACTCTGAATATTGTCTTCACCATGGTATAAATGATATAAATGCACTGTGTATTTAAAAGAGTTCTTAACTTTTGAAAACCTCAGAGTATGAAAAAAAGAAATCTGTCCATATTGCATAAAAGAATAAAAAAAACATGCAAGGTAGTCTGACCAAAAGAGAACACAAATTTCAATTTTTCCTCCCCACCCCCCATGTCTTCCATCTAACTGTAGCCTGTCATTACTGACTTGTCTCTTGTCTGCTGTTTCTGATCTGCGTCTATGTGCTGTGCGTCTGACTAGCAAGGAGCTTTGCTGCTTGAGAAACTCATCTCTTTGATTTCAGACACTTTTTGCTTGAGATACTGTTTGCACACATTGACCAGATTATGCCAATCCTATCTTGTTTATTTTTACAATTGCATTCACCCATACTAACAATAGGCAGCATTCATGTGGTCAGAGACAAAATTAATTGTTCAATTTTATATTTGAGACTTCTTGAGTTCTAATCCTCTGGTTACTTATAAGTTTTATTAAAATGCCCACTTACTACTCTAATTGACCTTACTCAGATAAAAGGTTAGTGCTGTCTCCAAAGAAGATATATCAGGTCTGAAATTCAGTGCATCAGGTGAATTGAGTCCACTCTTCCTTAAGAGCCTCGTATGAAAGTACAGTTGTTATTCCATACGTTTTCTTAATTTTTACCTTGAAACACATTCTACATCCTAAGGATAGTGAGAATATAGAGATATTAGTATCTATTAAACATTACATTTTGCCAATTCCTTCTTGAACTTCACGTAAATAAAGCAATTAAAACTTACAAAACTTTCACACTTAGTTGACTAATTACTATATTATGCAAGGAAATACTAAAGTTAAATTTTTAGAGTAAATATGTGCTTAACATGATCTTAAGACATTCATTTAATCTTCCTACTATTCCATAAAATTATCAACACAGTTCAGTAAGGAATATTGTTTTACCTAGGTAGTAAGAGGAAACAATTATGTAAAATATGAAGGTGATTCTAACAAGGACACCTAACAGTGAGAGGTACAGTCTCAACTAGCCAGCTCTTGTATCTAGGCAAGGCTTCCAGTGGAGGGATTACATTGCATTCAGATGAGCTGTTGGTCAAGGGGCTTCCATGGAAATACCAAATAAGTACAGGATGTTTGGAAGAGAAAAGGTTACTCTCTGCAAACTGACAATGTGGCCCTGATTGTCTAGTATAACAAAACATTGATTCATTGAGAAGTTAAGCTGGTGCCTATATGAAGGCCTCCCTTACATGTTCTAGTCACTTTGGTACAGGAAGGTACTCTGCACGCTAATGAAAGAATAACATAGACATTTACCAAGCCATAAAACCTTTGACCCGTACAGCCTGTATGATATTCTAGAGCAATGATGACACATAACAAAAAAAAAAAATGTAAAAGTAGCCAATTAGTGTCTGATTAAGTCTCACTCAACCTGAAGAAACCCTCACTTGATATTGCTTGGCTAACCAAGCAAAAGAGACTAGATAGCATAGAGACGTAGAATAAAATCAAACATTCCTTCTTACTGGTCAAAAACAAATCAATAAAATGATTCCTAATAATATTCCAATATTCTGATCATTACCTTATCCAGTCATTATAAAAAGGCTTCCTCCTGCAGAAGATGGAAAAAATGCAGACACCCACAGCCAGATATTATGCTGAGAAAGTCTAAACCGGACAGTCTAAAGTCTCCATTATGTCCTCCCTCAGAGCTTGGGGAAAACTGTGGAAGAGGAGTCAGAGGGACTAAATGTTCTAGAGAGGATGGAGGACAGCAGGAGAGGAAGGCCTTCTAAATCTATGAAGTAAAGAGCGTTTGAGCCTATAGAGACAGACATAATAAATGCATGGACTAAATGGTCTACACCAGATCCTCTAACCACTTGTGAAACTCTTATTCTCCTTTTGGAAGTTGTATTGTCTAATGTCAATATGATTCCTTTTGCTTCACCATATTATATTTTATTTTGTCATTTTTGGTTGTTATATCTTAGAAGCCTGTTCTTCTGTAATAAGAGACATAAAGGGAATAGGTCTAGGTGTAGGGGACAGGAACTGGGAAGAACTGGGAGAAGTAGGGTCAGAGCAAATTATAATCAGAATATGTAAAATATACCATTCTCAATAAGTGAGAAAAGGCTTAAAAATATTTGAGTTACTAGATGAAATATATAATTTTCTTAATAATGTTGAAAACGTTTCACATTTTTTTTTTTTTTACTGAAAGTATTCATTATTACTCTCAAATACCTCTTTCAAATGACCAGTAACTATTTTAATTGAACAGATCCATTATGGGAAATATATTTTTTCTTATAACCATTAACTCAATTAATTTTTCTTTACCAGTCTCTGGATTGAAGGCTGCTTTCCTTCTTTCATCTACAACTCATTTTTTCCCACAAATGTACCAAGACTCACTACCATCAATATAGTTCTGGTAAAAGTATTGACATGTTCACACCAGCATGATCTTCTCATTAATCTTGGGATAAAATCCAATGTCCACATCTAATTTTCAAACCAAACAAATAATTAAATACCATAAGCAAGTAGAACTGTGTGTATCCCTCGTTTCCAGAGCATCAGGCTTGTTCTTACCTCCAGTATATTATGTTAGCAATCATTTCACACATTCTATATGTTTTTCATTATATAAACTAAAAAATCAAGTGTTTAATTGAATTTACCATGACTGTAATGTTTAAAAAATTAGATGTCAAGTTAGGTCCCATATCCTGTTTAGATATAAACATACTTTATGAAACTTTTAAGGCAGGGTAACTCTACCTATCTGCACAAAACCTTAAATTTTTTTTCAGAGTTTCTTACATTGTATTTTGTGCAACCCTACAAACTTCCCAGAACCTCTCTCTGACTACACAACCAATTATTCCTTTTCTTTTCCTTTCTTTCTTTCTTTCTTTCTTTCTTTCTTTCTTTCTTTCTTTTCTTTCTTTCTGTCCTTCTTCTTCTTCTTCTTCTTCTTCTTCTTCTTCTTCTTCTTCTTCTTCTTCTTCCTCCTCCTCTGTCCTCCTCCTCCTCTTCCTCCTCCTCCTCTTCCTCTTCCTCCTCCTCCTTCTTCTTCTTTAACTCATCCAAACCATTTGTGCTGACCAAATATTCTGGGATGTGTGATCTTGTACTGAATCATTTTCCACTTAGCAAGCACTATCTTTTAAGAGAAAACTGACTTTCCATTTCCAGCTATTAAAAATTTTCCCAATAACTCTTGAAAAGGGTGAGACTTTGTGATCAACTCCTCTTTCTGTGCTGGCATTAGATATGGCTTGTGCTTATGCAGGTCTTGTGCACCTGCTGTGCAAAGGTCTTGACAAATCCATATGATTATGTTTTCTTATAGTCATCTACCACATCTGTCACTCACATTCTGTTTCCTCATCTACTAAAAGATCTCAGAGCCTTATAAGGATGGTATTGTTTATATGGTTCATTCTGCAGTTTTTTTTTCTTTTTCTTGAACTTGTCCAAAATTGAGTCTCTGTGTCAGCCATCATCTACAGAAATTGGAAGTTTTTGTGATAAGAATTGATGGTATATTAATTTCTAATATAATGAAGAGTCATTAGAAAATTTAATACCATGTATATTAAGCAAAATAATGTTATCATATTCTTTCCTAGAGCCTATGACCTGTTCAGAGATAGTTTTTTGCTTCTAAAATGGTATCAAGTCTGGATTTCATCTTACGTATCAGACATTATATTCAATCTGAAAGTAACTGGTTATCTCACTGAAGATTATATTATTATTGAAAACAGGCATGCCTTTTCAGGTCACTCATTATTGTAGCTTACAATGTTTAGATTTGGGTAAGATTAATGACTGCATTTCTCCCCTGGTGATATACAAACTGCTATATAAATGACCCAATAGAGATGGAGGTTCCAGGTAAGTACTAGCTTCAATATGGTTTTAATGTTGAAATTCATTTATTCAAGATTTTAGACAATTCAGCATATTAGTGTTGTCTACACTTGGAATTACACTGTGTTGATTATTTTGACTAGAGTTCTAATGGCTTAACCACTAAACAAACAGGGTTCTGAAACTAAATAGAATTTGAATTGGATAAGTTTTCTCTGGGCTGGTATTTCAGACCTCTAATTAAAGAGAAAATCATTTTAAAATTAACTATCAACTAAGAAAGTGTTAGCTCTTATAATTTTGTTCATTTTATTAATATACAAATTTTATATACAAGTATTAATATTCTAAAGATTGCCTAAGGAATATTTATACATAAAATATGAAATGCACACCTTTTACATTCCTAGGGATTAAGCAATTTCAAGAACAAAATGGTGTGAAATAATGAATTAGCAAGCAATAACAATAGATTAATAAAACTTAAACAACTACAAGTTATTAAAAGGGACGTTTACTTTTTGCAGATAAGCAGAAGGTTGTCTTTTCTCCAATATTTTATGGCTTTGATACATTTATATCCCCTTTAATAACAGCTTTTCATATCATATAACTAGTCCCAGTAAAAAATAGCAATCAATTATTAAGTCAGGCCACTGGCATTGCCAATCTACATTGTGAATGAAACAAAAGTTGCCAGGTATCCAGGGCTTCCAATGACAACATTAAGATATTTTTAGTGAAAGTGACTTTTCAATAAACAGAAAACGTAATGGTGCAAGTATTTTTATGAGTGAAAGAATATTGAATTGACTCTAGCACGCGAGAGAGGGTTGTATTACAGTATCACTGCTACATCAACTAAGTGTTGCATGGCAGCGTGGTCTTCTTCCATCTTTAAACATCAAGGGCTTAAAGATATTGGCAATAGGATGATCATTGGACTCCAATGTTAGCTGTCTCATGGATAGAGAACGCTAAAATAATGGATGCATTTACTTACTTGTTTTCCAATCATATTTACACGGAAATGCTTGTCTACAATGGAAATGATGGCGGCTAGTATAAACACTCTTCTTACTTCTTTGCTTTTATTATTGCTTATGTATAAATTGGAAGGAAAGTGTATCAAATATCTTATAGAGAATACAATACCAGTAGAACTTAGTTTCTTTATCAGTGTTATTTTCAGTAATGGAATCTGTACATATATGTACAATATTTTATATTGATAGTTCCTTTTCATTGTTGCTATTTGATGGTGTTCACAATGAAGTATAAACCAGAGAACAAATCCAATATAGGTCACATGGCAGAAATTTCATGCCCAATGTATCTGCAGAGAGAGCCCTGTCATTGGACAGCAAAGAGGCAGGTGTAGCTCAGAATGGGGAGGAGAGAGGATCAAGAGAGAGGAGAGAGGAGAAGTGAGATGTCTCTAGCAATCACCAATAGTTATTCTTAGAAAGGTTAGATAATTGGGATAACAACTCTAATTGTGTAGGCTTCTTGTTTATTGAGTATTTGCTGATATATAAATCTATTGCTTTACTCTTTACTCTGCTGGTTACTGGAAGGCAGGTCCACCAACAACCGGGTGGTTATGGCTGTAAAGGAACTAGCAACTCCAGGGACAAGCGAACCAGAGCTGGAAGCACAGAGACTGGTCTCTACAAGGGCAAGTTAGAGAGGGCAGCCTGATGGAACCAGCTTGGGAGCTCCAGGTCTGCTGGAGAATTTACCTAGCAAAATGGGCTTAGAGTGGAAACACAGCAACCAGGCTGAGAGCTAACTGGATACTCCTTTTTCAAATACCTCTCACTACAAGGTCATTCAGACAATAGTTATTAACCCATGGTCAAAATGCTGTTAGAAATGAAGAAAATTAATTAAGATTATGAGGAGTTTCAAGGGGATTCTCATGTTCCAAAGGATGTGAGAAAATATCTACGGAGCTCAGGGGACTACACCACAGATCCTGAAGGCTGACAATGTCAGAATAACATTAAGATTAACCCTAGTGACTATCCTCTGCACAGCCTTTAGTCCTACTCATCTGTCTTCTTCAGATTATGCTGGCAGCTACCCTCTGCCATTCTTGTTGGAGAACCATGGACACTCAGGTCCATAACCACTATTTGTCTACTTTGCTTTTATTAGTTCCATCTTTGATTTGAATGTCAAAGTCAGAATATCCCGAAGTTACAAACTATTTTATTCAATGAAGATGACATACTTGAGAGGACAAAATAAATGATATAGAATGTATATCAGCTGTGGACATTCATGGGGATTCCATACAAGATGTTATGGAAAGGGATGACTTTAATGATTTAAAATGAGGGAGATGTTTGTGGTGATGAAGTTTCTCTATTTTTATTATAGACATAATTTTGTATAATCAGTAACATGAAATAAAGCTATGTGTACCTTTTGCAATGACAATGGCCAGATTTGACAGTATAGGAAAATTATGTGAATGATATTAATTTCCAGTATCTGGTACTGCTGTTCTATCTTTCAAATAATTGTGAAAATGTGGCATCAAAATAAAAGTAATACATATGTAAACAATTACTTAAACAAATCTTTGAATTTTGTACCTCTGTCCAACACTGACTAAAAAGTCATCACTGGAGAAGTTCTAGTTCATGATAACCAATTATAGGATGTTTTAGAGTCACGATTTCCTCAGTACAAAGAAGAGCTATGAGTAATATGAAAAAAATAAGTTAATAAGAAAAGCAATGCAGAAGCATTTCTAGTATCAATAAAATAAAACTTTATATTTACAAATATAGTAGCAATACAAACAATTCAATCCTGTAATAAAGTGTCAATAGTTCTTATGGCCCTAAACTGTTAATGCTTAAAATAAAGAAATAACATTAAATAATTTAAGTAATATTAAGAACATTTTAATACTATTCCTTAAATAATGTTTTACTACATAATATATGATCCATAGCATTTGTTAATGGTTGAGACAAATACATGAATTTTATTAATTTTCCAGCTTTACTATTTTCTGTTTTACACTATACAGTTAAATTATATATATTGCTATTTAGGCAAGTGCTTTAATCATATGACTTTATGGATTAAAAAGTTACATTTATACTACTAACTACCATACTTTAGCCTTAATACACAAGAGAAATTGGTCCTTCAAATAGGTCTGGACCTAAAATCTATTTCACTATGTTAAATCTATTACTTTTTAAGCTGTCTTTCAAAAGAATACCACCTATACCAACAAATTCTTAAGGGAATTGAGCAAGAAACAGTATTTCACTTTGTCATTTTCCTATTTGAACTTTTTCAGGAGCCCTGAAGAGAGGCTAAAAGCTAGCAAGTAATCTTTGTGAATTGCAAGGGATGAGCCCTTACAGGCAAGGTTGAAGGCAAGACATTTTCAGGATTTGATTTCTGCTATTAATATGCCTTTCCTGTTATTATTAAATTAAATTAATATATAATCCCTGGCCATTAGCCCACCCTACTGGGAAGATTTTCTTGAGTTCAACGAAGATGCACTGCATTGTTATGATACTATACAAAGAGATGATTTCTTAATTCTTAATAATGATCCTACAAGAATTCCTAAAATTATATTAGTCATTATTAAGTCCTTTATAATGAGACTGCAATTAAGACCAATCGTGATATGAATACTACAATTAGAATTATGCCAGTCTTCATGTGCCACGGGTTAGTTTGTGCTGAGATGGAAGGCAAGCATTGAAATGGATTTACTACTTATAATAGATTTCTTAGAGCTGTAAGTCAATCAACCAAAGGTAATAAAAGTGAATTAGTAATTTATTTTAGGTGCAAGGACAGAATATAAAATATTGACTATATTTATCTATACACAACTTCAATGCTAACTTAGTTACAAAAATTATGGTTTTAGACTTTCAATGAACCTGTGGAGCTAGTGACAATAAATAAATGTCTAGTTAGATAACTACCTTTTTTATTGGATATTTTTTTATTGACATTTCAAATCCTTTCACAGTTCTCCTCGGCCAGAAATGCCCTATCCCATGCCCCCTCCACTTGCTTCTATGAGGGTGTTCCCCTACCCAACCACTCCCACCTCCCTGCCCTGGCATTCCTCTACATTGGTGCATCTAGTCTTGAAAACACATGTAAACATCTCTCTTTTGAACTTCTTATTTAGTTTATGATTTCAACTTATATTTAAACTCCTGGTGAACTTTTGAATTAGATATCACGTGATCATGTATTCTGAGAAAATATATAAGTACTAAGAACTAAGGACACAGAATGAACAACTAGAAACAGAGAACTTAGAGCAGAGAGATTTAGATAGCTTAATAGGATCCCCTTTCCTTTTCTTTAAAAATAAAGATTGGAACCTCTTTCCAGGTGTCCTTTTCATTCCTGCAAGCTGTAGTTAACAAATAGTTGAATAAACTCCCAGATTTAGACTGGGGCTAAGGAATTCCTGCAGAGAAAAGACCTAAAAGATTACTTTACTTAATTCCTCAGTACAGATGTTAATCACCAAAGCCAGTGTTTATTAATCTCAGAATGGGCAAGTAATATTTTAGATTTTTAGAAGTCAACAGCATCAGCTTTCAGCATAGTTAGAGAGTTTAGACTAGAAATTACCAGTCGTCAGCCCGATGCTCAATGCTGTGTTCCACTTCAGCCCATTCCATGCTGGGCAAGTACATGGCAAACTTTCCTTTAATAGATTTACATGTGAATTTACTTGAAGAATACCAGATTTCACAAAACAGTAGTAAAACAGCTAGTAGAAATGCCTGTCCTAAGAGTCTACAATCACATTTGATAAATCAGGGCTATATCTAGTAGAACCCAATTTCTCCATAAATCTCCAGTTTGATGCAAGTAGCATCTTAAACTACAAACTATCAAATATTTTGTAAACATGAATAGAAAACTGTTTTATTTCTTCTTCAGTATAGTGAAATAGAATTTTATAATTAACTTAATAGTTATGTTACCTACTTTATAGAAATTTGACCTTGATATTCAGCTTAGATATATATACTTAGATATATATATATAAGATCTTACACAAACACAAAAGCTTTCCATAAAGAATTCATTTATTAAGGCCAAAATATATAAGTTCAAAAGTCTTTCATTGGGTATATCTTTGGACATAGCTGTTTGTTGTAAATAAATTTTTACTAAGGTTCTTCATAGTCCTTTTAACTGACTATTCCCAAGCTTGACTCTGCCAGCATCAACTGGTATGGAGCAATTATACTTAGTTTAAGATTAGACTACAATGCATTATTACATTGTGTATTATAGTCTGTAAGTACAAACTTTCAAAATTATTCTTTGGCAATCCTTTTTCCATAAAAAGTTTAAAGTTTTGACTTTTATAACTAATATAACTAGATCTTTATAGTAAAACTAAACTCACTTGTTTATTTTTACAGAATGTGTGTGTATGTATGTGTGTGTGTGTGTTGTGTTTATGTTCAACTTTGTGGGAGTGGTGTGTGTGAGTGATTGTGTATATATGATACTTATTAGTGGTTACATGAATGCCACCACAGGGGTGGAAACTTCTGTGGAGTCACTTCATGCCTTACACCATTTTCCGGGTTGCAGTGATCAAACTCAAACTGTTATAGCCCCATGAAAAATATCTTCACTCACTGTGCTGTTTTTGTTCATGTTTATCATAAATATTGTTGTTTCATTTTTTATTTCAAGACAAGTTTTCATTCCAAAGACAAGCTTTGGCACAACAGAGTAAATGGGGCAGACAATGAGGTGTCTCATTGGTGGGGGTCAGGTCTGAGAGCAGCTGACAGGGTCAGCACTAAGATTGGCTGATAGTGGCTGATGGCGGCTGATGGAGGAGGCTTCTGTCTATGATAGCCAGCGGTTAGAAAGATTAATCAGCAGACTTTTCTCTGAGAGGAAAATAGCATGACTCAATGGGACTGGCATTCCCTGGGGCTAGTGAAAACCGAATCTTCAACACTTAGTGGCAAGCAAAAAAGAAAAAGAATAAGAAAAAATTCAAATACACATACAAACCAAGTGCATAAAGCAAAAGGCAGAATCCAATATTTTCATCCATATAAATACATACATACATACACACACACACACACACACAAATATATATATATATATATATATATATATATATATATATATATATGGAGACAAGAGAGAGAGAGAGAGAGAGAGAGAAGAGAGAGAGAGAGAGAGAGAGAGAGAGAGAGAGAGATTTTCACATTGAATGCATGGAGGAAAGCTTCAGCAAGCAGACTCCAAACATTTCTCAAGCACACACACATATTCATATACACATGCACATATATACATATACATATATACACATATATATGTATATATACACACATATACACATGTATATACATACACATATATATTTAAATATATACATATATCTTCACACAAACATATATTCTCATATATATTCATACACACACATACACATATAAACATATACACACATACATATGTACAAATATATGTATATATATATGTATATACTCACATATATAGATATACTGATATACAGATATGCACACATTGGTGGATGGAGCAAGTTCGATGACACTCAAACAAGTTTTACACACACATACACATACACATATACACATATACAGATATACATATATACATATATACATGTACATATGTATATATACATACACACATACATACATATATGTATATATATACACACACACATACAGATTTGGTGAACAGAACAAGATTTCAATCTCACACAAGTTTTACACACACATACACACACACACACACACACACACACACACACACACACATATATATATGTCTATGTGTAATAGATGGAAAAAAGTTCCAACAGCTTTATTTTTTCTCCCATAGCTTTTATATAAGAACAAAACATTTCAAGCAACATAAAACTACAATGTAATCGTATTCTACTTTCTTCTAGTGAATTACTATAAAAATATAGTATTTTCCAGAATACCTTTAAAATATATAACATTAAGTAGTACAGGTAAAGAAAAAAAAATAGTCCCAAGAACCCACATACATTCAGAACTAAGCAACTTGTAATAGATTAGCAAATTATGAGAAAGCAAGGTGGTTTTCTCAGCCAGTTTCTCTTACTGGCAGACAGTAATTTGTTATTACAAAGAAAGGATTGATTATTTTATTGTTTATCTTTAAAATAATCTTATAAGAATCTAAAAAGAATCACAAATTTAAATTTCATTATAAAAAAGCAGTCATTTCAGTTTTAAATCCTCAGTATGCACATATACTCATCAGTAATTTTTATAATTCATAACAGGAATCTGAGAGCAATAATGAGTACAAGAAATTAATCATCACCAATCCAGCTCAGTGAGAGTCATGTCAGCCAGTGCTGCCATTGTTCTTGTTCCCTGACCATAAATGATCCATAGCTTAACTAATCAGAGTGTGTCTTTCTGAACTTCAAATTGTCCCCTAAGATTTTCTACATCAGTCAGTAGCAAAAACATATTAACCTAGCCTCACTAACAATTTTGTTTTTCCACATGTTTTCGAAGGGTTGTGGTCATAGTTGACAATCTTCATTTCTAAGTTCTCTCCTAGGTGTGGTGAATCATTAATCTACTCTAGCCCCAATGCCTGAAAGAGATCTAGCATTATTATTGTGAGTGCCAGAGATACTGCCTGGTGAGGGCCTGGAAGCCCCCTTAGAGTGTTCATAGAATTCTTACATTAAGAGGGATGTGAGGGTGACAAGCGAACAGAACTCTATAACAACATGAAATTCTCAAGACACATAGTTCTTGGGGTCATGCTCTGTATTTGGTGGGCCTCATTCCATGAGTTCTAACGCACTTTGTAGTCCCACGCTCAAAACTCTAGGCAGTCTCCCTAGGATTTTCTGTCTGTTCTGAAAACTCACTATGTTAATCAGGCTGGTCTCAAATTTAGAGACTGGTGTCTCCTGCCTCCTGAGTACTGGGGTTAAAGCCAGGTTCCCCAATGCCAAGCTCGTCATGGTAAATTTTCGAGTTGTTTTATTAACAAAAGAAATAGAAAAAAAAAATTTGTTTACATAAATGGTAGTTTGTAAATAATTAAACCTTGACTGAGTTGATAAAATATCTCCTTTCTACCAATCAGTTAATTGGGGATCTTTTGTTGTACTGGGTAGACACAATGGATTTGGAAAGAGCAGAAATTCTGAAACAGTAGTTATAAGGCTCTTTGTACAGAGTACCCATGGGTGGGACTGGAAAACCCAGTTCATCTACAGGTCCTAAATGCTGTGACTTTACATAATCTTAGAAGCCACAGATTTATGGCTGTAAGTAATAAGACTGATGATCTATTTCACTGTGTTTAGTGACTCCAGATCTTGGATGCTATTGGAATCTGTGGCTTCAAGTAACAGTAAGTGTCCAAAGTAGGTACTTTCTAAGTAAATGCTGCATGTTGTAACCTTGCTTGCCAGAACAAAGATAGTTAGAGAGGTCAGAACTAGGGTGTCAGATCCCTTGGATTGAAGGTTTAAAAGATGGCTGAATGTTTCCCGTGAACAAGGATTGCATTTTCTCATCTCTGGCTGTTGATAGCCTTCTACACTCCTATATCTTATAAGTCTATCCTCTCTACTCCACTATATTTATGTTCCAGATATATGACTCCTCTACTCCTTTCTCTCCTGCTTTAGCCATCGAGCCCTCTGGGAGTCTTCAGTTGTCCTCATAAGAAAATCATTGCTGCCATCCCTGCTGTTATGTGGGCACCAGGACAGAGGTAGCTCTCCTCATCACTGCCATAGTTCTGTTGCTTCTTAGAGATGCTCTTCATATTTCTTGTTCCGCCTTCTCTTCTGTAAAATAAAGCCAAAAGCAAACAAGGACAGAGCACCTCAGCTAGGCTTTATAATGATCCGCGTGTTGCACTGGACCCTCAGCATGGGGAGATGTGACTCAGCGGACCTGAAAACACCGTGGTTTACTTCTATTGCCAAAGAGAAGTGTGGCATGGGTAGAGTGTGCAGATGTCGTAATTGTAACTTTCACTTCAATCAGAGGTCTCACAGAAACCAGCAATAACAAAGCTCTTCTGCAAATGAAGTGTTGTAGTCTGCTTCAGCCATTCCTTCCGTTTGAGGTTGAGCAATGGCAGGAAAGTCTTTGAAGAGTGAAATAAACCCGGGGTCATCTACATACTTGTGTTAAAGTGACACTTTTCCAAGTTGGGACTGAGTAGCCAAGAGAAGTCTTAACTGGAGCAGATTTTGGTTGTGATTGTAAGGGTTCCCGGAGCTGCTAGAGTGTCTTCAAAATGATTGAAAATATTCACAGTAGCACGACTGCTGTTGAAAGAGCTCAACTGGTAGCCTATAAAGGGGCTGCTTAGCTGAAAGTTTCCCGCTCAAGGCTTCCTGGCATAAGAGAAGGGCTTATCAAAGAGCCCACTCTTGACACTTAATCAAGGAAAGCATTAGAATTATGTTCATTAAAGGTTTCATGAAAGCTCAATGGGAAACTAACAATCCTAATAGCATTTAACAGTACTTAATAACATTTGACAGTGCTTAACAGTGATTTTGTCTGACCCAGTGCCCCAGGAATGGCTGCATCCCTCTGAACTTTCTCACAATCCACTCAAGCTATATCATTTCACTCTCTTACTCTATGGATAAATCTAGGAAAGAAACATTTAGTTGAAAGTTCAATATTCTTAAATGGCCCTTATTCATGGAGAGCAACTATGAATAACATTTTCCTTTTACATTATTTTCATTGGAGAATTATTCTGGGTACTGATCCTTATGAAAGGAAATGCTTGAATTGTCGAAACATATCCTTGATAGAGGTTTGCAGCCTGTGCATAGGACTGTTGTGAGATCAAGGCTTCAGTTAGCTATATTTGAGAGAGAATATGAGGATTATGTCCTAAGTGTATGCAGATGCTATATATTTTCTTGGAAATAAGGATAGCAAAGGATGGAGTAGATAGTGCCTTTGTCAGATTTGAAGATTCCCGAAATTACACTCTTCTTCCTTTGTGCAAAAAAATGAAGTCTTTTTATAAATTGGAATGGAAATGCTATGGTGGGTGTTTATAGAGAGATAAGGAGAGGGGGAATATGTTTTGGTGAATGCGTAGTGAGGTATAGGGAAAGGAGGTGCCTCAGCAAGCCCATGATGAGGCATCACTTAGCCTGAAGGACCAGCCATATATTGGTGTAATATAGAATAGAGCTTATCTATTCTATAATAGATAAACTATTATCTATTTATAGATAATAAATAGGGAGTGGAGTCAAGAGGATAGTAGATGCAGAGAAAGGCAGAGAGAGAGAAAAAGAGAGAGAGAGAGAGAGAGAGAGAGGAGAGGAGAGGAGAGGAGAGGAGAGGAGAGAGGAGAGGAGAGGAGAGAGAGAGAGAGAAGAGAAGAGAAGAGAAGAGAAGAGAAGAGAAGAGAAGAGAAGAGAAGAGAAGAGAAGAGAAGAGAAGAGAAGAGAAGAGAAGTAGAGGAGAAGCCGGCCATAAGCATGTGGAGAGAGTGAGAGGGGAAAGGAATGGGGAGAGATGGGGGAAGTGTCAAGAAGACAGAGAGGGTGCAAGAAGGCAGGAGCAAGAACAAGACAGAGAGAGAGGAGGAGTCAAGCAGCCCCTTCTATAGTGACCCAGACCTACCTGGCTATTGTCTGCAAACTGTGGAGCGGGGCTTTGACAGAATGCTAACAGGGGTAGCTAATATCTCTGATGTAATTCTTTACTTTGACCTAGTAAAGAGGTCAAAAATTCCACAGGAGGTTCTGGAAAGAATCTTTTTTTTTTTTTTGGTCTCTGGCCTCCAAAGCAATTCACAAGATCAAGTGAGTACAGGGAATAAGTAAATTAAAATCACTGTCTCCTACAGTGGTGTTTCATACAAAACTACAAAATACTACAAAATAGCAGTAAGCCTTTAGATTAAGCTCAAATAAGAATTTTCATTAGAAGCTTATTTGTCAGTGTTGTAATATGTTCCAACCCTGGGATCGAATAGAAATTTGCAGCTTCCATTGTGTTAATTTTTTTATTGGATATTTTATTTATTTACATTTCAGATGTTGTCCCCTTTCCCCACTTCTCCCCCCCAGACACACCCTATCCCATCTCCCCTCCTCCTGCTTCTCTGATGGTGTGCCCCTACCCACCCACCCACTCCCATCTCCCTGCCTTCGAATTCCCCTACACTGGAGCATCCAGCCTTCACGGGACCAAATTCACAAACATATGGATTAAATCATTGTGAATTCTAGGATTCAAAATATATAATAATATGTAATATATAAAATCACAGATAATGAAAAAAAAGTTAACAAAATAATTCAGATTAATATAAAAGCTGTCTTAGTACTCTAGCTTTAGAATACACATAGGTCTTGTTACTACATTAAAAATACAAGCTAGTGACTGTGGTTACTAATATATGGTCTACAATTTAAAGACATATATCAAATATGATTATGTAAAATAGAAAGTAAACTCAATTTTCAAATAAAAATAATAAAACTTGAATTTAGAAGAATTTATTTGATTTTTGTTTTGGCTATATTAGGAAATTAATCATAGGAATAAGCCAAAATGAAGTTTTGTGGTATGTTTATATGAAAATGAAAGACTCTAAAGCAAGCAAAAATGTCCCTCATGGATGATTCTGTGTCTCTGGTTTATTCAAACGAAGTTACTATTTACCACAACAGAAACCTATATACTTTAGTTCTGCCTTAAGGCCAAAGTTACAATACAGAAATATATCATTGTTTTGAACACTCAAAAAGTAAGGAACCTTCCATAAGTAAATAAAATTTTAAACTTTAACCTGAGCAAATATTCTAATTATGATCATTACATTATTAAGTGTCTTCTACTAGTCTGTTCTTACTACTATCAGAAGCTTATACAGACTATACAAAATTAAAATCATTTCCCAAATAATATAAAGCTTCTTTGGACACATTTGCAAAAATGTTGAACATCATTATTATGTAATAAATATTGTCATGAGAAAAGTTCATCATTATAAATAAAATACAATTTTACTTTTATTTATAAATATGGATGTTCTACTCCTCCATTGTTGGTGGGATTGTAAGCTGGTACAACCACTATGGAAAGCAGTCTGGAGGTACCTCAGAAAATTGAACATAGTCTTACCTGAGGACCCAGCTATGCCACTCCTGGGCATATACCCAGAAGATATTTCAACATACAACAGGGCCACATGCTCCACTATGTTCATAGTGGCCTTATTTATAATAGCCAGAAGCTGGAAAGAACCCAGATGTCCTTCAACAGAAGAATGGATACAGAAGATGTGGTACATTTACAAAATGGAGTACTACTCAGCTATTAAAAACAATGAGTTCATGAAATTCTTAGACAAATGGATGGAGCTAGAAAATATCATTCTGAGTGAGATGACCCAATCACAAAAGAACACACATGGTATGCACTCACTGATAAGCAGATATTAGCCCAAAAGCACACAATACCTAAGACACAAAGCATAGACCTCATGAAACTCAAGAAGAAGGAGGAAGACCAAAGTGTGGGTGCTTTTGTCCTTTTTAGAATGAGTATCAAAAGATTCAACCAGAGCTCCCAGGGTCTAAACCTCCAGCCTGAGAGCAGGTAAAAAGGAAACATCCGTGATGTCTGCTGGTAGAAGCTCTAATCCTGATGCTGGCCTCCAACTTATACTACTCAGACCTTTGATGGGCCATTGACAAGGACACCAAACAGCTAGAGATTGACATCACTAATCTGAAGAAATCCCTCATTTCGATGTCTGAATTGATTTCCAAAAATTGCAAAGGACTTTATTGGACTTTATCTTTTACAATAGAAAAGACTGTGTACAGCTCTTGACTGTGTACAGCCCTTAAAAAAAGAATGTTGCCCTTACATAGACAAGACAGGGATGGTTAAAGAAACATGAAAAAGGTCAAAGAAGGCCCAGAGAAATGACGAGAGAAAGAGAAAGAGGAATATGAGAACTGGTAAAAGGACTGGTTTTCAACTTCTCTATGGTTGTCAACCCCACTTCCGCTCATCTTGGGACCATTAACTGGGTTATCTCTGCTGATTTCTTTTAGTCCCGGGCCTTAAATAGGCTGACTAACTTTGTGATACAACAGATAGATAATTCGGTAGCAAAACCTATTCAGATACATTATCATAAGTTAGCTATGGAGGGACCACGAGACTCAAGTTGAGGTTGTTACTTTATCCAGGGTGTTCCTCAAACCCATCTCCACCCAACCTAAAAGAAGAGACTTCCACCCCTAGACCAAGCAGAGAGGGGCTACCCAGAACCCTCTCTGTCTGGCGATCTGAATTCTTGCTTAGGCTGCAAGGGTAAGCATTTCAAGGGAATATAAATAAAAGTTTAAAATATCAAAATAAATAAATAAATAAATAAATAAATAAATAAATAAATAAGGATGTTCTAATCCAAAGTGTTCATGCATGTTAGTTCAAAATAAGAAACATATTCTAATAAAGAATTCCAGTCAGAAATCATAATAAATTCTACAAATAAAAAGTGAACCCTATGAACTAATCAAGATATGTATTAAACTCAAAACTATTGTAGTAGATCTCTAACTTCCTTGCATCATTCAATTCATATTCTAGGAGACAGAAGCCCTTTAGATATATTCTTACAGGAATTACAGCCATTGTTCAAGATATAGTAAGTTTTTTAATTATCTCAAACATAAAGAAAATATTTTGCTCTTTTAAACATAACTGAACTAAGTAATCCATAGTAACTAATAAAATAATAAAGTAAAAAGTTATTTTTCCTTGAAACCACATATGGGATCTGAAGTTTTAAAAATAATTTAGTTTTATGTCCCAAAAACATATTATAAATTTGAGTATGTTGTCCCATGGGCATAACATTTCTACTCAAACAGCTGGTAACAGGAGGAAATTTTTGAAGTTTGAACTCATCATATAATACAGAATGACAGCCTGTCTCATAAATATAGCAAGAATAAAAAAGGAATATTATATACACTGTATTTCATACATTTGCACAGTGATAAAGCATTAATCAAACATTTTAGGAAGCATATTTATGTAGTGCAAAATAAACTTGATTTGACTGTTACACACACTATTAAATATAGTGAATTGTCCTGTTGTATTCCATAAGTACATGCTTTTTTAAAAACCTCAGATAAAATAAGAAACGATAGTAGATTACATTTAGACTGTAAAAGAGTAAGTACTATTTCTGACACTTTCAGACCTTACATGTGTCCTATAGCCTATACATTTTCCCACAATAGTGAGTGCCCAACACACTCACCCAAACAATGCCCAAACTTCCAGGCCTAGGTGTACTCATGAATATAATATACCTGCTCAGCCAGTTGATTACACTACCTTGATACATAGAGTCTTCCTTCCCACATGGCCGATAAATATAAACTAATAAATGGACATAAAGTGAAATGATCACTTGTTAAGATACAGGAAATGGCTGTGACAAAATTTCACAGCCCATCATGATAAAAATTCAGAGAGAATATGCTAGAAAGGAATAAACTTTAATATAATAAAGGCTGTGTATGACAAACCCATAGCTAATATCACCTCAGATACAGTAAACCTTAGAGTAATCTATTAGAGGAAAATCATAAACAAGAGAGGAGTATCTGCTACTGGCATCCTTCTCTATAGAATGTGTGCAGCCCTAACCAGAGCAATAGGAGAAGAGAAGGAAATAACAGGGATATAAGTCAAACAGTAAAATTATTGCTATTGCAGATATTGGAATTCATTTGTACAAAAGAGACCCCAGAATTTCCACCAGAAATTTTCTTTAAATAAGTAGAATGTTCACCAAGATGGCAGAACAAAAATATACTTAAAAAATTAGAAACCTTTTTATATTTCAATACTAATCCTGCTCATAAAGGGAAACATGAAAACACACATATACAACATTTAAAATATTATCTAGTAATACACTTTTCCAAGTAAGTGGAAGATATCCACAGTGAAATGTTAAATCTACTTAGAAGGAAAAAAAGATACTAGAAGATGGAAAAACATCCCCTGCTCACTGATTGGCAGAATAAACATTGTGAAAATGACCATCCTATAAAAAAAAAAATCTAAAGATTCAATGCAAATACAATCAAAACTCTGTAACATTTTTCACAGAAATAGAAAAAGACTGTCTTAAAATTCGCTAAATAGATTCTGGGTAAACATTGCTTAAACACTTACTATACTAAATTTTAAGTGATATCTCAGAATTAAAATAGTAAGGCCAGTATGGTACTGACACAAAACCAATCATTGTGGATCAATAGAATGAAACAGAAGACTGAAACATGAGTACACAAACTACAGTTTTTTTAAGGAAACAGAGTTTTCTGGATACAGTAGTGAAATCAAAATATGACTGCACATCCGTTGTGACAACAGACACAAGACTGCACACACTACGGCCAGAAACAATCCTGGAATAGATGTAGAAGGCCACCATGAACTAACATCATGGTTGCTAGACAGAGTCATGGTCACTTTTCTTTAAGTATAGACTTTTATTATATGTGTTCCTGGGATTTTAATCAAGCCTCTCTGCTTAGAAGAAAAGAGAATTACTGAAAGAGCCACTTCTTTTTTTGTTTGTTTCTTTTTGTTTTGTTTTGTTTTTTGAGACAGGGTTTCTCTGTACAACCCTGGCTGTCCTGGAACTCACTCTGTAGACCAGGCTGGCCTCGAACTTAGAAATCCGCCTGGAAAGAGCAACTTCTATAGTTGTTGTTATATACATTATGTATGTGTGCATACATATATCTATGCATATTTATACAAATATATATGTGTATATATACATACATATAGATATCGTCTGTGTATGCAAATACACACATATACATATATACATATATATAATATGTTATGGCTTCGAGTTTTGTGTTTTTATGAGATTCCTGTGGTAGCACACTTGTGTGTCTTTGCTTCTTGTCCTTTTTTTTTTTTTTTGGTCATTTTTTTCCTATTCTGACTATCTTGTTTTGTTTTATTTTATTATATTTTTATTATAATCCCTCAAATACCTGTTTCTTTACTAGTGAGAGACAGAAAGGGAGTAATTATGTATAGAAAGGAAGTGAGGAGAAACATAGAGGGGTATGGGGTAGTAGAAACCATGATTACAAAATATTGTGTAATTTTTTTCAATAAAATAAAAAAGTTAAAATGTATTTGAATAATAATTTAATAAATTCAGAACTAGAAAGTTGTTTTATTTTTGATAGCTTTATTAGACTGAATCTAGAATCTTGAGACTGTATTTAATTTTTTGAGAGTATGGTGCAGTGCATGTTAATGATATTTCTTCTAGCAAATTAAGAAACTGAATTTCAATGATTAAATGTATGATTAAACTTTAAATTAAAACAATTCAAGATATACATTAAGCATTAAGACAATATTTACTTTTCCTCAAATGGTTTCAGTGAAGAGCTACCATTTTCTCTTAAAAATATTAGAAATAAGAACATAGCGAATGGTCATAATAATGCAATGGTTGTTAAATTTGCCTCTTTATAATAAATAACAATCAAATCATACATACTAAAAGATAATAAATACATACATACTTACATGAAAATACATACATGCATAAATACATACTTAGGTAAATAGGTATGCAGTATAGTGGTGAATGTTGCTTGCTGATATAATAGGTCTTTGTGTCACTATGAAAATGAATTGGGGCATGTGTGTGTTGCAGAGTCTAGATTGGGGTAGTTGAGGTGGAAAGATGCAGCCTAAAAGTAGGTCATGCTGCTATGTGAAAAGGAATCATACTCTGAATAAAACATAAGACAGAGAAAGCAAGGTGAGAAGTGGCATTTCTTCTCCCTGTTCTCTGTCTGGTTATGCAAGGAGACTGTCCTGGCTAGTTTTATATTAAATTGATACAACCCAGAGTCATCTGGGTTCAGTGATAAAACACCTCCCTATGATCTAGCTTGTAGAGAAATTTCTTAATTGGTGACTGATGGAGAAGAGATTGTGAGTGGTCCACACCTGGTGTAGTGATCATAAGTTCTAGAAGAAAGCAGACTGAACCTGCCACAAGCAGCATCTTGTTTTCAGCTGCATCAGCTCTTTCCTTCCAATTCCTGTCCTGTTTGATTTCCTGTCCTGAGTGATTTCAAGCATAAGCTGTGATATTCGTATATATTCTTTCTTCCCTAGGTTATCTATGGTCATACTGTTTCATCATAATTTTAGAATTAAGATACTAACTCTTGTGTCTTTCCACAATGGTTTCCTTATAGTGAGTGATAGACAAAGAAAAGTAAACCCAATGTCTCTTAAAGACCTATTGTCAGGTATTTTAACATATAAACATGTAAAATTACTTATACAGAGAGATTACAAATTATATATAGAGATAGACAGACTCAGAAAGATTATCACTATGACATGAGTGATGAAGAATTCTGGTTCCTGATAAAGAATAATATTCAAATTGAACCGAACATCTAGTTCCTCTATCCTTTCTCTGTAAGGAGTATATCACTTTTCTCCAATGAACTTTTGATACAGTGTCACAGAGAATGAAATAAAAAATACAAATTAGCAAATTTTAAATAAACTCTAACAAATCAAATATTGAGAAATGCCTGGGGAGAATGAGGTATATTTGGGGGCAGTCACCACAGAGGACAAAATTACAAAGAAAAAAATTCAGAGATGCATGCACATCCACACTTATTTTTGGTCCTCATATAATAATTATCACAAATAGGTTCAGATTTCAAGAAATGAAGAAAGAGAAGCTATAAAGAAGTTAGAAAATTACAAGAAATTTAATTTTTAACATAATTGAGCAAGGGTGGTGTTTCAAATATTTAATATCTCATAAAAAGTCTAGACATCGTATCAGGGCCCCAATTATTCCACACAGTATCGGGCTACTTTAGACCTAATGATACATTCCCTAATAGTACATTCCCAATTCTCTATTTCTAGTTGTTTTTGTGCCTGTCTAAACTGGAACATAATTAATTATTTAATATTAAAACACATCAATCCTTATATCAATAATGTACAGTTTCATGTAACAATTATGTAACATCTACACAGTTCAGCACATAGATTTTTAATTATTATAGGCACTGAAAGAAAAGTATAAACTGCAATTACAAAAAAGAGTCAATTAGACAGACGAGGAGATGAAACACTTATGTTTGAAATGACTCTTTATTAATGCACTGCAAGATTTAGAACAAAATTTGAACAGTAAGAATGAAAAGAATAATGAAGATAACTACCTCTCCTGCTTTGAGATTTTTCTCAGTTGCTTGTATTTCTTTTTGTGAGGTTGATGCTTTGTTGCCTTTTACCACATCCACATTTGCGCACCATTGATGTCATTCTTGTTTAGCTTAAGTTTGAACAGACCCATTGGTGAAAGTTTATGGATGTAGTTTCTGATATCACATGAAGACACAATCTCAGAGTCAATTCCATTATTCTCTGGCTCTTATAACCTTTCAGTACTTCTTCTGCAATTTTCTTTGAGCCTAGCAGGTGGTAGTGTGTTATAGATGTAGTCACATTGGGCTGGACTATTGGGGGATGGTCTTTTGCACTATGTATTTAGATGCAGATGTCTGTTCCCAAGATCTGGTTTCAGTGCCCAGAAATATGTCTATATTCTGGGAGTTGGCATGGTCAATCATCTCTGGTCTCAATGCTATGTAAAGTTGTTTCCTATCATCTCTGATTGGTCAGTAAGGAGCTGATTCAGCCTATCACTAGGCAGAGGAGATAGGAAGACTGAACTTCCTATCCCAGCAGCGAGTCCCAGGGGTAGAGGGAGGAGGTAGGGAAGGACTGTGAAGAAAAGAAGAGAAGTGGCTATGAGGAATACTGTGCAGAAGGAGTCCAGATGAACAGGTCACAAAAGGATTCTCCATGAGGAAACACATGGAGCAGAGAAAGCCAAAGCAAGACTCAAACTGCAAGTAACATGTGGCCTGAGGCTGGAAGGTAAATGATTTAAAGAGAGAGAAAAGATGAATATTTGCCCATTCATAGTGCTTAAAGTTTGTTAATAAACTTAAAAGCTACTTGTGTCAATTATTCGGGCCCAGAAGGGGAACAGATAAGACTTCCATCTATAAATTACAGTCTATTCTTCATAACTGCATTTTGATTGGTTGTGGTTTTCTGTAGTAGTATCCATCTGGAGAGATAAAGGAGAATGGATAAGTATTGCAATTATATTATAATCTCAGGAAATGAACAAAAGCAAACAAAAGAAAAGACAAGGCAAGTCCAACAAAGTGTGAATACTTGGTATTGCTTTGATGGGGAGAAATAATTAATACTGAGACCTTTGAGAAAAATCTTTCAAATAGGACAAAAATGACAATGTGGTTATATTCTATTTCTCTTCTAGTAAACTATTACACAGATTATAAGTAAGAAAAGCATGTTCCTCAATACCTTCACATGATCAAATGTTTTATTTATTATACATTAAAAAACCAAATTATTCCCAAGAATCCACATATTTGTAACTAAGCAACTTGTTATAGACTAACAAAGTATAAGCAAGCAAGGTAGTATTCTTATCCAGTTTCTCTTATTGGCAAGCTGAAATTTGCAGTTATAATAAATAGATCAATTATTTTATTATTTATCTTAAAGAGTAAATTTATAAAATTCCTTTAAAAGTTACAAATCTAAACTTTTACATTAAAAAGTCATTCCCACCTTTAATCATCAGAGATTACTCATTAACAATTTTTTAAAAAATATACCAGGAAGCTGAAAGCAAAAATAGGTAGAAGTAATTAATTATCCCTTTGATTATCAGCACATCTTCAGCAAGCGAGGCATAGCAGTCAGTATGAGTCTGGGTGCTGTTTTTCTTGTTCTCAAACCCTAAGAACATCCCTGACTCAACCCTGAAAGGTGTGCCTTTCTGAACTCTTAATTGTTCCCCAGGATTTTTCATGTCAAAACCCTAGCAAGAATGTTTCAACTCAACTTAATCAACAGTCTACATTCCAAATTCTTTCCAAGGATGGTTGATGTTGCTAAAAATATACATCTCTACATTCTCTCTGAAGGGATTGGAAGAGTCTTTAATCTGACCCAGCAGCAATACTTGAAGAAGATCAATCACATGTCGTCCTCCAGGCTCTGCATTTCTGAGGCACACTGGTTGTGATTTTGCTAAACAGTGGGCCATATTCCATAAGTTGTAAAGGTGTTTTGCAGTTCTTTTTCCATGCCCTCAACAAAGAATGTTCATCAACAGACATAAAGACAAAATTCTGGAGTGAAAATTTCTTGATTGGACATAAAATATGGTGTGTGTGTGTATGAATATGTGAGTGCACACATATGTCCATGTGTATCCTTGCATAAGGTATAATAAATTTTTATTGGATATTTTATTTATTTACATTTCAGATGTTGTCTAATTTCCCGTAGTGATTTTTAAAAATTTGTTTTTCTTACTTGCTTAGTACTACCATACTGATAAACTATAGAGAATAAAAAAATAAGCAGAGACATTGAGACACATTTGTATTTGTATTTGTGTTTACCAAACATACAATATAAAATCCTTATAAGAAAATAAGAGAAACTAAAAGCTAAAAAAGCATCCAATATTAAGGGTAATACATTCCAATTTTGATTATGATTGGTGTCGATTTTCGTAAATCCAAGACAGGATATATGATTTTAGCATAATATTTCTATTTGCAACAATGTTTACTATGTAAAATCAAAGTGTTTCTATTTTGAGAGAATAAACCATTTAAATCTCATTATGAAAATTACACAGTATTATATGGGAAGTAATTTTTGGTAGATACAATATAAATAGAACTCAAAATAAGTTTGCAAATTCATTGAGAAAGAAAGCAGGTCAGTTCATCTCACTGGACATGGCTTTAGGAAAAGGAAACAGGAAATAATAAGTTTGAGGTTTTCCAGTGAATGACCAGGAATCTTCAGCATGTTATTTTAGAATCCTGGTTCAGTGGATATTCCACAAGTTTATGCCTGTAGAAAATACATGGAGGGACCCATGGCTCCAGCCCAATATGTAGCAGAGGATGGCCTTGTCTGACATCAATGAGAGAGTCTTTTGGTCACGTGAAGACTCGATTCCCCAATGTAGGTGAATGTCAGGGAGGTGAAGTGGGAGTGGGTGGATCCAAGAGCACCATTATAGAAACAGGGAGAGGGAGGATGGGATAGGGGGTTTCTGGTGGGGAAACGAGGAAAGGGGCTAACATTTGAAATGTAAATAAATAAAATATTCAATAAAAATTTTACAGTATGTAAGTGTTAACTCTGTGAAATTCATTTCTGTCATATATTTAGTAAAGCTACAAAATGAATCAATTGATTGTAGATAGACTATTTCATATTATCTAAATACAAGGATATCTAGATAAAAGATTAAAAATGGATTCAGTAATAGACAGAAAATAAATTTTATACATATATAAATATATAAATATATAAATATATAAATATATATATTTATATATTTATATATATAATATATATATATTATATATAATATATATATATATATATATTATATATATAAATATATAATATTATATATTATATATATATATATATATATAAATATATAATATATATAAATATATAAATAAATTATAAATTTATAAATTTATAAATATATAAATTATATAGTTATATAATATAATATGTATAATATATATTAGCTTTATATATATGAATTATATATATATATATGAGTTTATATATACACATTTTACACACACACACACACAACACACACACACAAACACATACACACACACACACACACACACACACACACACACACACACATATATATATATATATATATATATATATATATATTATATATATATATATAATCTTCTCTCTAAGTTAGATAATGTCATAGGTAGGACATTCCTAACAGGAATATTGATTCATTCATTTGCAATTGTTTTGTAAAGCTATTATCAAATTTACATTAAGAGGTGAATTTAAATAACTTATCAACTCGTTACATACCTTTCTTCCTCAGTAGACTCTGTGTGGAAGGACAATTGGCTATTCTGTATCCCCAGAAAATGCTGATAGAAAAACAAGTAGCTATTTACCCTCTTGGGTCTTCAGCACACACAGGAAGTTTCCAATAGGGATTCATATGAACTTCCTTATGGCAGAATGATGTGCAGAAGGCTAGGAAAGCCCATAATATGTGACATAATTAAATAAAGTGCTACACTTATACTCTAATAATAAAAGTTATTGTAAATTTGAAAATCATGATAATGCAAAAACATAATAAAACCAAATGAAAATAGAAGAGGAAAGAACAATAAAAATATGTGAAAAAAAAAAAAAACGGAAAACCAAACAAAACTAGGTGCTGGGTAGACAGGAGAAAGTATAAATGCATGTTTCTATGTTTTTCTGAGTCAGCATTCTCATTAAAGAAATGAATTCCTTTTTTGTTAGTATAACTGGAAGAATTAAACTAGAAAATTTAATGTAAGATTTGGAAGACGGATTAAGCTTGGAATTAAACTTAGTAAATATGCATCTCTGTTGTTTTTTATATAAATTTGTTTTAAATACATTTTAAAAATTATTTTATTGGTTGCTTAGCTCATTTACATTTCAAATATTATCCCAGTTCTTAGTTTCCCCTCCGAAAACCCTCTATCCCATTCCCTCTCCACCTTGCTTCTATTAAGCTGCTACCACACCCAACCACCCACAGCTGCCTCGCTGCCCTAGCATTCCCTATGCTGGGGCATCAAGTCTTTGCTGGACCAAGGGCTTTCCCTCCCATCTATGTCCAACAAGGCCAGTCTCTGCTACATATGCATCTTGACCCATGGGTCCCTCGATGTGTATTCCTTGTTTGGTGGTTTAGTCCCTGGAAGCTCTAGGGGATCAGATTGGTTGATATTGTTGTTCTTCCTATGGAGTTGTAAGCTCCTTCAGCTCCTTCAGTCCTTTCCCTAACTCCTCCATTGAGTTAGCCAGGCTCAGTCTGATGGTGGGCTGCAAGCATACTCATTGTATCGGTAAGGCTTTGGCAGAGCCTCTCAGGAGACATTTATATCTGGCTCCTGTCAGCAAGCACTTCTTGGCATCAGCAGTAGTGACTGGGTTTGGTGGCACTATATGGGACAGATCCCCAAGTGGGGCAGTCACTGGATGGCCTTTTCTTCAGTCTCTGCTCCACTCATTGTTCCTGTATTTCCTCTAGACAGGAGGAAGTCTGTCTAAATATTTAGTTTTTTTTTTTTTTTTTCCAAGAAGGTAGCTGATGGACATAGAGAAAAGAATCAGTGTAATGTCATTACATCTTGATGATATAGACTTGATTCGAATCATATTTCCTATTGCTCCTGAATAATCATGGCATATGCCATGTCATAAAGATCAAAAATCATATTTATGATAATTTAAAATATGGATGGGGAAATTTATTTCTAAATTGAGATTTATTTCAACAAATTTTTTGATATAAAATCATTGTTGTGATTTTATATTTGATCTTTTCGGTGATCCTCCAGTTTTACTGTGATCACATTTAGAAAAGAATATTATTACTTGTTCAAATGTCAGAGTATTAAGAGTAATAGTCTGCTTTCAAATATCAGGAGGACTTACCATAGTGAAAATGAGCTAACAAACCAATTGTCTAGAAATTGAGAGCTACTCATTTCAGGAAATCTCTAATACAATAATAACATGGAAGGCAGTTTTCTGGAAATTACTTTTGATTTAGTTTTGATACAGTTTCCCAGAAGGAAATATTTAGTTATAAAATTCATAGAGAGAGGAAAAAAACCCAGGTAAAATACGGGGTAAAATGTCCGTAAATCATTACTGATGGCTTACTAAGAAGTCAGCATGGGACCTTTACTGATCATAAACATTGTCGTGCTGCTTCTACTCCTGTACAGTATGGAACGAAACACTATGTTCTCTTAGGTCTTAGTTGTGCAGCCTGAAAATGAAATATGATATAACAAAGCAGCTAGAAGCACCCTGTATTTTGATGCTAGATGTGGTAATAGGAACTAAGTGATGGTGAAACAAGTCTGAGAAATAAAACTAAGTTTTAATATATTAATTAAAAATGTTATTTGTAATGTAAATATTGGCGTATCATTCAGGAATATTCCCTTTAAAACCAAACCAGAACAATGCAAGCAATATGGAAAGGTGTGTTTGTTCCTTTTCCCAAGCTTCTTCCTTGTGTTTTTAGTTCAAAGGTCCCAGATTTTTATTTCAAAATGATTATAAATTAATACAAATGGATGCTTTAAAAATAAAACACTGAGTTTCTTTTTTTCCTTTTCTTTTTTAATTTTATTTTTTTGCTTATTCACTTTATAACCCGTCCCAGTCACCCCTCCCACAATCCTTTCCCATCTCTTCTTTTCTGAGTACCCCCTCCTCCTGTATCCCCCACCTTGCCACTTTAAGTCTCTGAGAGGCTAGGTGCTTCCTCTCCCATTGAGGCCAGATGAGGCACCCAGCTAGAAGACCCCATATACAGGCTGCATGTTTTGGGATAGCCCCAACTCCAGATGTTTGAGACCTACATGAAAACCAAACTGCACATTTGCAACATATGTCCAGGGAGGCCTAGGTCCAGCCCATGGAGCTAGATCTGTGTAGACTAGGTATGCTCCATGGTTGCTGATTCAGTCTCTGAGAGTTCCAAGGGTTCAGGTTGGTTTACTCTGTTGATCTTCCTGTGCAGTTCCTATCTCCTTAGGGCCCACAATCCTTCCACCTATTCTTCTATAAGAGTCCTCAAGCTCCATCCACTGTTTGGCTCTGGATGTCTGTATCTGTCTGAGTTAGCTGCTGGTTAAAGCTTCTCAGAGGACAACTTGCCCCTGTCTGTTCTCAGGCTGGAGGTTTAGATCCTGGGAGCTCTGGTTGAATCTTTTGATACTCATTCTAAAAAGGACAAAAGCACCCTCACTTTGGTCTTCCTCCTTCTTCTTGAGTTTCATGAGGTCTATGTGTTGCGTCTTAAGTACTGTGTGCTTTTGGGCTAATATCTGCTTATCAGTGAGTGCATACCATGTGTGTTCTTTTGTGATTGAGTCATCTCACTCAGGATGATATTTTCTAGCTCCATCCATTTGCCTAAGAATTTCATGAGCTCATTGTTTTTAATAGCTGAGTAGTACTCCATTGTGTAAATGTACCACATTTTCTGTATCCATTCTTCTGTTGAAGGACATCTGGGTTCTTTCCAGCTTCTGGCTATTATAAATAAAGCCGCTATGAACATAGTGGAGCATGTGGCCCTGTTGTATGTTGAAATATCTGTAACACTATGTTCAATTTTCTGAGGTATCGCCAGACTGCTTTCCATAGTGGTTGTACCAGCTTGCAATCCCACCAACAATGGAGGAGTGTTCCTCTTTCTCCACATCCTCCACATCCTTTTTTTGTTGGTGAGGATGTGGAGAAACACTGAGTTTCAAAAGAATTAAAAAACAGAGCCTTTCACTTGTCCTAGATACTTTTCTATTGTTGTGACAAAATGCTGTGAAGATGTCACCTTAGTTAGAATGAAGCATTGAATTCATCTTATGCACCATGATAGTGCAGATAGCATGGCATCTTGTGTTCAGACATGGTAATGAAAACTGAAGCTGAGTCCTTTAGTTCACACCTTAAACCTAAGAGAGTCAACTGGTAATGGTTCATAGCTTTGACAATTCTAACCCACTCCCCAACCCCAGTGGCATATTTCTACCTGCAAGGAAATATTGGATCAAATTAACATCAAAACACAGAAGGAAAAGCCCCTAGATTTGTATCTACTAGCTTTGCCTTAGATTGTTCTGCACTTCCAGTACAGGTCCACCTTTCAGGCTGGTTGTATGGTGTGGGACTGTGTACGGGTATCCTGGTTCTTGGCTGGGCATGGGCCTAGAACCCCGAGACTCCAAGGGAGAAACGGCAGGAGTTCGGCCACGCCCCCAGAACTCAGGGTCCTGAAAAGCAGTCCAATCTCCATAGACCTACATTGTTCAGTCACGTAGGCCATTACAGCCCCTCCCAAAGTGCACAGGTAGAGGGTGTAAGTACAGGCCTCAGGCCCTAGAGATTTACATACCAATGAAGGTCAGAGGGCGGAGCCAATTAACCATTCCTCCCCAGAACCTCCCCCTTTCTCCCTCCCTACTTAACCCAGGTCTTCCCTGAGTTTGGGGGGGTACATCCAGATCCATCTACCATCCGCCATGACAATAAACCCTTTTGAAACCAAGGACTTCCTTGTATCATTGGGGCCTGCCGGCCCACCGCCGCCGAAGCCTCCAACCACTGGAACCTGGGACCTTCCTCAGGTATGTGAGACCCACTGCCTGGAAGCCTTCAGGCAGCCTCCACCAGGCAGGTCCCAAGCCGCTGCCGCGTAGGCCTGGGGCCTGCTGCCACGTGGGCCTGGGACTCCACCGCTGCGCCCCGTTCTTCCCACATAATGGCGCCCAACGTGGGGCTCGATACCACGACCCTGAGATTAAGAGTCTCATGCTCCACTGACTGAGCTAACCGGGCATACATTACTCAGGAGTCTGATACAGAACTTAAAACCCAAACTGCTCGAGCCTTCCCCGTTAATATCAATCCCACTCGAGCTAAACCACTTAACTGGTACCCATTCCATAGCCCAAACCTATCTGGGTCCCTGCTCGAAATGTCCGACACCACCCCACCAACCAAGAAGATGGCCCGCCTCTCACTAACAGATCAAGAACCAAGGAGGGGAAAGAGAAGGCAGAGGAGATGCCATGCACAGAGGAGCAGCAGGATTTCCTGGAAGGATATCCATGACCTGGTGACAGCTGCCCAGGCCATGTGCCCTCCACAAGCCCCTCTCTCCTCTATTCTCTTGGCTGTTTTTGTCATCCTTCATGCTAACTCTGCTACCGCCCAGCCTCTCTCTAGGCTTCCCAACACCTACCATTGGAGATTCTATGCTAGGGAAACCTACAATGGACACAACAAAGTTATAGGAACCCAGAACTGCCCACTTGAAGGATGTCAAACCAGGATTGAGATTCCCCTACACCCAGAATCCATCTCCACTATCTCTAGACCCTTTCTCTGCTTTCCTTACCAAAACACAGGTGAATGCCTCCAGGAGGTCTCCACATATGGAGGTTGCCAATATTGGAGCTGCAGGATGGAATCCACCAGTCGAGGTGGCACCATGCTCATCAACCTTAAAACTCATTTTCAGCTTTCCATCAGTAATCCATGGAATGAACGTTGGGCGTCAGCTGTGGGTCCCCGGTTCTGGAGGGTGTCCCATGATGATCTCCCGGCTGAGGACAGAGTGAGAGCAGGGAGGGTCCTCTACCCATGTCTCCGCTGTCTGTTGGTCTTCAGCCCAGCCTGGTGTGAGAGGTCTGGGCCAAAAGGGTGCGAGTGCAAGCAGGGAGGAGAGATTGCCTGCCTCCGCTGCTGCCTCTGCTCAAGTCTCCGCTGTCACAGCTCGGTCACTCCCAGGTGCTGCACCTGTCTCTCCAGGCTGAGCCGCCCGGGCTGGGCCAATAGAAGCTGGCTAGCAGGCAAGGAAGCAGCTTGGTGCCCCAGGAAGATTCCGGGAGAGCGGATCTCTCCCCAAGTGTTACAGCTCTTGAGACAAAAACTCCCGGACACCAAGATGATTCTCAAACACACTCCTTTACTTCTCCCGAATAGAGCCTTTATATACAGTTTCAGGGTGGGTTAGGGTCTGACAGCAGATATCGCTTATTGGCTTGGTCGGAGAGCTTAGAGATACCTCATCTGCATGTGGGTTAGGGTCTGGCAGATAATGCCTATTGGCTTGGTCGGAGAGCTTAGAGATACCTCATCTACATGTGAGAGGGCCTGAGGCACTGTTCCTAGTGACTGATAGTCATAGACCTCCCTTTGGGAGAGGCTGTGGAGGGCCGAAGCTGAATGAAAAGAACCAGGGCCTGGGGGCAGCACCGAACACCTGCCGTCCTGGTAAAGGTCCGGGGTTCAAGGCTTGCTCAACCAGGCACCCAGCTGCTTCCCACAGCCCACTGCCCACAGTATGGGTCCATGTCTGCCCCACAATTAGGCATAGCTGCATGGTGAGGCGGGAAGTGGGAAGGCTCAGGCTGAGATATAGAAAAGTTGGAGCTGGTTCCAGGGTCCCCAGGTCTGGGATGAGACGGGGACATAGGATTCTCTAATTCTTGGACATCTAGGCTCTGCTGAGCGTTGTGGAAGAGCTGAGAATGGAATGGGGAAGGGGTGAGCTGGAAAACTCAGGCTTGTTCCAACTTTGATTGTCTTTAGCTAGGTGGAGTCAGGCTTGGTAGTGGTTGTGGCTGAAGGCATAGAGAGACCATCTACAGGAGAATTTAGCAGCAGCTCTGTAGTCAAATGCCTTCTTCACAGCTTCCCCTGGTGGATCTTGATGAAAGAGACAGTCCATGCCTCTAAACAGTTTATTGATTTTCTGTGGCTGAAAATGAATGCATAATGCACCATACCTACTTCTCAGGGTAGACTTGAGATTAAATCCATTTTGCAGGGAGGAATGTCTGGGAAGGGAAGCTAATTGATTAAGCTCTCTGAGCTTCTAGGTGCCTCATTAGCACTCATTAACATGGAGAACTCTGTTCTGGCCTTACTTGACCACTGGGCACATTTCTTTTTGTGAAGAGTGTGCCAAGCCAGTAATCTGGTATGGCTGGGGAGTCACTTAAGCCTCAGGTGTGTGAACACCAAATCTCCAGGTCTCAACCTGCTCTACTCTACGAAATTTCTTGGCATGGTTTTATGTCCCACAGCCCTGTATGCAATTACCTAACAGCTCTGGAATCACCCAAATCTTGGAATCTCCAATATAAACCAGGCTTCACTTCCACTGCTTTACATGATGCCCTTTTGTAGTTTCCAAGCATGGATTCTGCTGTCATATGTTGCCTGGTCTCCTCTAGTCTCTGAAACTGTGGAGGACAATGCTATGACCAATTTACTCTTGTATGTTTGCCATGTGAATGACACTGCCATGTGCTGTTGCCAGCTTGGAATTGAGCCTGGTCCTTTAAACCTCTTTTCAGCAGAGTTTGCTTGTTGTTGCTTTTTAGGAGCATGACAATACTTTTTGTTTCATAAGTCAGAACTGGAACCATGTATTCTGCTAGAGCAGGAAATGCTTTTCAGCACTAAGTCATAACTTTCAGTTCCCTAGCTTTCAACCTTAAGCACATGACTTAACTTTGATTTAAAATGAAATGAAACTCTTTCATAATTTACTCACATAACAATTTGTCTGCTCCTTACAGCCGGCAGGTCCATGTGAGAGGAGAGAGAGATCCTGGTCCAGCTGGGTCTCTTTGTGGCTGAGCACAATGGTGAGTGTTGGTGGCTCAAAGAAACACACCCAGCCGGGAAACTTGTTGAAGCAGGAGCTCAACTTTAATGTAACAACCTCTTGTTTATATAAACTCAGAGCACAGGGAGGAGGAGTTTTGGTAGGGTGAGATGACATAGGGAGTGGGTGACGGAAGGTATAGGGTGATGTCAGAGCAATTGCAAAGCTCTACATCAGCAACAGCTGAGCAGAGGCAGGGCCAAACAGGTCCTGTTGAGTCATTCCAGTATGGAATTGACTAAGACAGGTCTCAAACTCGAGCCAAGCTTAGATTCTCCCACAAGGCTGAAGAAACTAGAGTCAGGCTCAGGTTTGTCCAAACCAAAATGGGCCGAACAACATTTGTTGCTGATAAATTACATTTAATAATCATTACATTACTTGAAATACTGTTATACATGTATATAATTTCTTCATATAAGCAAATCATTTCTTTTAACCAAAATGCAACACTTAATTCAGCATGAAAATATGACAAAGAATATGTATTTGTTATTTATTCTTAGTTCTTGGCACAGAGGTTCAAAAAAAAATCTTACAATTGCATGAGCAAAAAAAAAATCGGAATTTTCACCTTCATTCTTTAGATCCAAGGATGGGAGATAAAGTGGAAGTTGAACTATTCACACATTTCAAATGATTTATAAAAGCTTAGCCTCTACAAACTATACATGAATGAACATAGATGGCTTCTGAGTCATTAAACATATCTGCATGATAGAAGAATTCCATGTGTAGAATTCCATGTGTGAAGGTCTTTTCCATAAACATTTCTAGATTGTGCCCAGTGTACAAAATCTGGTTGTTTATCGCTACAATCTGTATACTTATTGATAAGAGAATAAGTACAATTCAAATATTTTCCTATATTCCCAACCACATTAATAAATTATTACACATGTGTAGAATGTCAAAAAAAAACCATTTTATTTACAGCCAATTATGCATAATTATCAATGGTCTGGGCAGAATGAAATCCTTAACTGTTATTGTATGGATTCCAGTAATACATCCATGTAGCCCAAGTTAGACATGAGCAGTGTCATTGGACAATGAGCTCAGAGAAATCTAGAATTGGGTGCTAGGAAAAAAAAAACCTTTGTCATTGCAGATATTTTAAGTAGGAATGGATCACAATAATGGCACCCTTGCAAGGAGTGTGATTTTTCTAAACCAAAGAAACCTGTGATTTGTAAAGAGAGGGGTCTAAAAGGCCAACCTAGATCAGACACATTATCCCTGGGTGGTTTTCTAGTCACCCTGCATAAGGATTTCACCTAATCTGCATTCCCTTTATGAAAGTAACAGTGGCTTTTTATATTTAGAAATGCTAGTAGACCTAACTCCATAGCAGTTAGTTTATTGGCTATGTAACTGATTATAGAGTGGTAAAACACCTGTTAAGTTCAAAATTATTATCAAATGGCATTGTTAGGTGAAAGGAAAAGAAAGTACTGGTCCAGGCCTTGATTAAAATATTGGTTGGTTTAAGATCTCTATGACCAATAACCTCAAACTTGTCACATGGGGGAAAATTACTGGTAAAATATAAACCAACTCTATTACTTATAATCAATCAAAATATTACTTACCTGCTTAACTATCTGTCTCAGGGCCCTGTTGATGAACTCATAATGGTAGCTAAGGTTATGTTGAGAATCTTTGAAAGATCATATAATGTTGACACCATTAAAGAGGAGGTTTGGATTAAAATGTGAAGTTTTTAAATGATCTTTACATGAGGTAGTGACATCATCCATAACTGAAAGTATTAGTGCAGTATATGTCAAAACAGGTATTGTTTTCTTTAGTACTGAGAACTAGAATGAACTATCTACCAGTAGAGTCTTGATTCAGACATGCTAATGGAAAAAAAAAAAAAAAACAGGCTTGCTCTGCCACAGCTCACGTAAGTACCATATATACCAAAACATAACATGGTGGGTTAAATATATCAATTCAATTCATGAAGTTCTATAACCTGAAGTGGGTGTTTGTTTTTTTTTTTTTTTTGTTTGTCTTTCTTTGTTTAAAATTGCCCTACATACCTTGTGAAAAGTGAATGTTTCAGAGAAACTAATAACAGACTGTAGAAGATTAAGTAAAATATATCTATAAGCTCAGTGAATCTGGGGGCATTCTAACTGGTGAAGAAAATACAGTAGGTTAGAGGAGGCTGATAACAAATGATTGATCTTGGAAGTTCTTTATTCAACCCTTCAACCTTGGATAAGAAGCAGATGCAGTTAACCTTCACATGAGAAGGCACAAAATTTGTGATTGCTGTAGTACCACAGACATATCTAAACTTATGTATTTACTGTAATAACTTTATATAATGGGATTTGGACATGATTAGGGTTTCAAATATAATTCAAGTTCCAAATAGAGTATTTAATGGACATTATTATATCAGAAACAGAAAGGCAGGCTAGAATTGGTTGAATTCATTACTGTCCCACCAATGATGGTTAATGAATCCAGCAGTGATTCAAGGTTCTGCATAAATAATTAAATAATTACTAATATTCTGATGTTTCTCAAGAAACTTAAACAAACCTTTAATCATTAATTAGCATAAGGAACAACAAGAAACTCAGAGTTTATTCAGTTTATTTATATTTTAAAAATACATATTTTCTGTGATTATTATTCCTATATCCATATAAATTTGTGTCACTCATTCAATTTCTTACTACTGAATAACCCCAGTACTGTTTACTAAGGTGAACTCCGTTTATGAAGTGAATTTTACTAGTGTAAGAATATTTTTGTTTACATCAATGTATTCAATAAACTATATTGGAGCCAAAGTAATATTACTCTACTTGCTAATTGTCAGTAAAAAAAAAATTGTGGTCATTAGATACAGATTTACATAATATTTTTGTTTTCCACTTCTAGAAATGCTGTTAGTCACATTAAAGAATTATGGTATGAAATTCTCTATCTACAGTAGACATGTTAAAGGGCATGTGCTATAGACTGTATTGCCATGAGTCTACACAATTCGTTTGCTGAAATTCTACCACTAAAGAATAGGGGAAATAGGACTTATGAGACGGTTATATATTGAAGTTAGCGACTTCATGAATAAAACTAATGTCCCCATGAAAGAAGTTCCTCAAAGCTGCCTTGTCTATTTACCCTCATGGTGACACAGCAAAGGACTACTATTACTCTCTGTGAATCAAGGAGTCAGCCTATGATTTTTTTCTTGGATTTCTCAGCTTCCACACATATAAGTAATAAAAGTTTGTGATTAACCATTATACTCTATGGTATTCTATCATAACACTCCACCTAGATTAGGATGTTGTCTTACTGATTCTGTTGGTATCTTTCTTACCTTCGATTTATGACTGAAATTAAAAATGAAACTAAAACAACTAGATTCTTAACATGGTAGAGCCCTTGCTAAAGCAACTAGTTCTTAAGAGTGGATCACATCTTTTATACCTAATTGCTGTTTTTATATTTTAAATAATCTATATAAAGTTGATTACAGTAAAAATCATCTCAAATCATACTACAACTCTCTATGACCCCCTCTGCACTGAGGTATGATCTTCTGTCCTTTTGAAATTAATTGAACTTTGGTTGGGGATCTGGCTCTGTGGTAATAATATTGTCTAATCTTCCAAAGGACCTGGATAAATGCACATAGCCCTTACCATAAGAGCTTACCACAATCTATAAATCTACAAGTCCAGTTGCAGGGAATCAGACCAACTCTACTGGCCTCAGGAGCCACCAGGCATACCAGCGTTACACAGACATACATACCAAAAACACATTAAAAATAAAAATAAATATATCTTTAAAAATAGTAATTTGACTTTACTCCAAAACTTTTTATACATATTTTCAATTAAATATGAAGTTACTGTACTCACTATTTTTCCTTCCAACTCATCTCCTAGACTTTATAACATGTTTGCTCCCAATATCTCTTTTTTTCTTTGTATATTCCTGTAAGTACATTTTGTAGTGTAAACATGGATACAAATATAGTACCATCCACTGGAGCATAGAAAATCTACCAGTGGCCACACCCACAGGCAAGAATTATTCTCTCTGTAACCAGAAACTACCAATTGCAGATAAAGGGGCAATAAAATGCTGTAGAATGATTCATTCATCTGTGTCAAAATTTTGGCTTGCTTTATCCATTATAGGTCTTCTGCAGGTAACCAGAGTGGCTGGAGTTCATCCCAGCCAAGTCACATTCAGTAGACACCACTGCACAACACTCCTTCATAACTTCAGCTCTTACATTCTTCCCAATTCTCTGTGAAAATACTCTCTGAGCCTTGGTGGTAGGAGGATACTGTTGTCCCATTTAGAGATCAACACTTAATCTTTTAACTTTCAGCTGTCTGATGATATATTCATCTCCCCACTGACTGATGTCAACTATGAAAAGGGACTGCTCAGACCACTATTGTGAGCAGTCAATGCCTATGAACATAACAATGAATATTCAGATGGCAACATGATCATTTACTAAAATGGTAACATCAGGTTGTATGCTGAGGCCTATAACTTACACTGACATGGGTATTTCCCTAGGGTTACAGGATGAGCAGGAATCAAATTCCATGGACTATTGCCTACATTTTGCCTGGCATTTTGATATTGTAGTACATAGACTCCAGGCAGAGCATGAACAATGGTATCTTTCACCCTTAGTAGCTCAAATAACATCTTATAAAGCATAGACAGCAATGTGGTAATGTTCCATTCCATTTGAGATGAATTTATCTATGTTCTCCAGTCAAACTGACAGGACTTTTCACAAATAGGGTCTAACCATGTAGTTGTGCCAAAAAAGGCAATGGAAATAGACTGTGTCACTTCAAAGACCTCTTGGGTCTCCTGAACAATAATTTGTAGAGAAATGTCTTGCATCTTGCATGACAATTTTCAATTAAAAACCTAAGTTTTCTGGGAACAGCATTGCTCACCCTTGGAGTATAATTCTGTTCAAACTCATTTTAAAACTTATATTAGCATATTTTTGTAAGAGATTTTCCATAGATGTTTTTTTTTAGATAATGCATCAACTACCTCCTCCTTTTCCCCAGATACTCTCTCATCCTTACTTAATCCCTAACTCCTAGCATAGCTCCCTTCTCTTTCATATCACTTAATTCTTCTATCCTTCAAGTTATATAATATTATTTGTATTGATATAGAAGATTTGATACATTTTTACATACATTTGTTTGGATTACCTTTCTCCCCAAACTTCCTGATTTTCATATACCCCTCCATTTATGATTTTCCTCCTGCAGATTTTTACCTTTCTGCTTTTGTTTCCCAAAATATACTATTTCTGGTTCATTTATATATGTTTCTCCAATAAAAAAATATCTTTTAAAAAATTTTTGCTTCCAATTTTCTTTCTTATTAACACAATACAGAAGATTTAGAGCTTTGATTCAGACATATTTACAAATTTACAACCTCTCCAACAGCGTAAAGAATTCATTTTTCATCAATCTGTGTCATCATCTGTATCACTAATTCTGACTTGGTAAAGACAAGTGTTAAAGTAAAAATAGTGTTAATGATTAAAGTATTTTTGTCTCAATTCCTTGATGGTTAAGAATGTTGAGGAATTTTTATAGTGTTTATTATCCATTTGTATGTCTTTCTTTTGAGAAATTTTGGTGCTAGTTTGTAGTCCATTATGTAATTCTATTGTCTATTTTCTCAATCTTTTTAAATATTGGTTTTATTTTCCAGATTCAAGTTTTACCTCCAACACTTACTGCCGAATATACTCACCCCTCTTTGTTTTTCGTGAGTTATGGCTGGCTTGTTCAACTCAGCTGTTCTGACTCAAACTCCTCTCCAAGCTGACTGATTCAATATCTCTTCTCCCAGCTTCTCACTGAATTGCTTGCTTAGCCTCAAATAAACTCTGTTCTAGTCATCTGGCTCCTTCTTATTCTCTGACTTCATCTGCCTCTGATGACCTCTACTGAACTTCATGGACTCAGGAAGAATTCAATTCAGTGAAATACACTCACTGGACTGATTCCCAACTGATTGGCTCCCTGTGAGGCTCTGATATAGCTTCTATTTCCTATTATATTACCACAAGATTAAGGTGTTTCCTATCTCTGACTCGTTCTGTTAAATCTTTCTCTGATTTGTCACTTGGTTTGTCTCTCAATTATACTTCACTTTCAAACATGGTAGCCTCCTTAACCAATCTAATTTTACCTTAAATGTGTAGTAAGACCTAGTCTGTTTTCTAGACAAATAGATTAAAAATGTGCTGTTCGTCTGTAATCTAGAGCGAACACATAGACCTAGGTCTCCTGATGTAATCACTTGGCAGACCATCTATGTTATTACATTAAAACTCTTTTATAAGTCTCCTTTCCTTCCTTCCTTCCTTCCTTCTCTTCCTTCCTTCCTTCCTTCCTTCCTTCCTTTGTTTCTTTCTTTCTTGTATTTTTTTTTTATTTCTTTGCATGATTCTTATCAGATAAATAGCAAGCAAACATTCTCTCAATCTATGCTATCACTTTTTATAGAAATAAAATGTTTCTTACACTGTTCTCAGTAATTTAGGAACCATGATCACAAACAAACCTAAATATTAACTGTCTTAATGGATGATGATTGGAAGTATACAGTGTGTATTGATGGAATAGAAAAATGCCATATACACATATGCATGGTATAGAAATATCTACCTGAGAGCTCATGTCTTATTAGAGTTTAAAGGAAATTAAAACTTCCTTTCAAGATTCTTATTTCATACCTCCTAGAAACTCTAAGAGGAAATCTCCATTTTATGGATGCTGGTTCTCTCCTTTCACTGTTAGCTTCCTCGGTTCCAACTCAGGTCATCGGGCACAGTGCAGGGCATCTTTTCTACTGAGATATTTTGTCAGCTCACAATCATAAACACTTTGGACTAGGTCTTTCAAAATCCTGTATCTCCAAATTAGCTCTGAGTCTATTCTGGTGCTCAGCCATTTCTTTGTGAATTGGTTTGTTAATGTAACTTGAAGTCATTTGTTTATTCCTGGTTATAAAATATTTTTACAGCTAAAATTCCCTAATGTGAAACAGCACATTATGTACTTCCTGCTGGTTAAGTGAATGAAAAGAAACAAAGCTATTCATCTCATAAGCAATTTTACCCATCAATCCCTTTCAAAGAGTAACAATGGGGAAAGCAGAGCATGCATTTCTGCTGATAGAAACTCATTGTTTTTATTCTTTCTTTATAACTATCTTTTTTTTAATTGGAAGTGCCACAAAGGGTACTACAGAGGGGACTAAATTTTGGATGTGTTCTTCAGCTCAAAGTAAGGATGTGTTCAGATTTTCCTTCTCTTTATTCTTCATGTATAAAATTATTCTTATGAAAAACATGTTTTGCTTATTCATAATTCTGTAAATAGTTTCACTTTTTATAAGGAAGACTATTATTTAATATTTTATAGTCATGACGCCAGTTAACATAAAATGTTACATTCTAAATATTTCATTAAAATTTAGTCGCACACATTTGTTCCTGAGGGGTCCTGTGAATGCCACCATTATGCATGAATGAGGAAAGCTGGATCAGACTGAGACTGTTGCTTCCCAAATCCTATCACCATATCCATTTCTGATTCTTGCATGAAGTCTGCACAATTTGTCTTCATTAAAATCAGCACTGCTCTTATTTATCATTGAGCATTTGGAACATTTTGTCTTCTAGAAAGACAAAGCATTGACCAACCAAAATACTAGCACAGAAGGCAATGAATCAGCTGCAGGAATGAGAGATTCAAATTGGATTTGCCTCAACCCATTTTAAGCTATTGTAGCAGTCTTCTACTGGATCTTAGACCATTAAGCAATTCTGAATTTATAAAAATGGCAAAGAACATTATGTTATATTCAAATGCAATTTGTTTGTAAAGGACAGACTCAGATATACTTGGGAAAATACTAAACCAAAGTCCTGTCTTTTCTAGAAAATTATAGATGAACCAATTTATGGACTTCTATATGTGCACAAATGCATGTTTTAAAATTAATATCAGTGATATTTAATGTGTTAAGATTGGTTTTTATTGTCTTTATTGTAAATCCCACCCTTGCTTACTTCACTTATCATCCTTAGAAAAGGAAAAAAAATCTAAGAAATGGAAATTGTTTAGTTTAATGATAAGGAATATATCCATGTGCTTTTCCTAAAGGCATTTTCTCTTTGTTTTTGAGAGTTCAGATGATTAACATAGAAATTATATTAAAATTTCTTTTGCCTTATCAATATCTGGATTAAAACCTTTTAACTTAAAAAATTGAAAAATTTAAAAATGTGAATCATACAAATTTTTTATAATATAAGCATTGAAGAAAATATATCATTTTACCTAAAAATGTTAATATCGTTAGCATGGCTATTAATCAAATAACTTTGTTCCTGAGGTAAAATACTTTGTTTATGTGTGAATGTATTTGTTGATCATCTTTATGGGAGATTTTAGGAAGATAAGAATAGTGCTTTGTACATGAAATAATTTCAACAAGTTATTACCAAGGGTAAAATTAGAGAAGTCCTACCTGGTCATAAGTTAAAAAAATATAGAAAACAAAATAAAACAGATAACACAGTATTCAGTATTTTATGTTGATACTTAGTTATTTAATTTAATGTTTGATTCTCATGCTCAATTAACTAGCGTCTACATTATAACTTCCTTTAAGCATTTATTATGAGTGTTATAAAAAAATTTACTTTAGTACCTCTTATCACATCCAAAGACTTTCTTGGTCTGTGTGATCCAGCTGGAATGCACGACTTTAGCATTACTTCAATTACTCTTCCTGGAATCCTTTAGTCCATACCTTTAATCCTAAACAATGATATAATTGAGAGGCAGACAAAGTGAAAATTCAGGAAAAAAATGACAGAATGATTCAGAGTTTGGATATGCCCAACTCACAGAAGAAAAGCTATTTAAGAGCACCCTAGGGAAAGAGTGAGTTCAGTCAAGTTCAGTTGAGATTAGTTTGGTCTGGTAGATGGTATTCATTGCAGTGACTACAGGGCAGTGAGTCTGGTTAGTTTCTGAGTCCACTTTAGGTAAGCAGAGGCACTTGAAGCTAGAGAATAAGAAGGAGTCAGAAGATTAGAATGAATTACCAGAGTTAGTTTGAGGCCAAGCGGAGCATTTCAGTGAGAAGCTGAGAGAAGCCATATTGAATTATTCAATTTGGAGAGGACTTTGAGCCAGAATATCTGAGTTGAACTAGTCAACCAAAATTCAGAAAGAATAAGAAAGGGTGATTGTATTCAGCAGTAACCCTCTAAGATAAGAATTACATCGGGTGAGTAAAAATTATAATTATATCTGGTACTCAATTGCCTTGTTTTGAAGAAAAGATGTAAAGTGAACCAGAACATACTTAAAGATATATAAGGATATCATATGTAAATATGATTTCCCTAATATAGAATAATTATTGTATTATTTTCTCTTGCTTATATCATGCTGTTAGATAGTTAAAATCAAAAATGTTCTATATCTCACTGCCTAAACAATCATTCTTAGAAAAATAGATTCTTAAAGTGCATTTTGATAGAAGGAAGGAATGACGGAAGGAAGAAAGGAAGAAGCTGGACATATGTTTCAGTGGTAAAAATCACTTGTTGCTGTTTGAGAGGATCTGGATGTGATTCTTAGTGTAACTATGGTGCCTAACAACCATAGGTAACTCCTGTTTCAGGGGAGGAATTACCTTCTTTTGGCCTTTGTGGGAAATAGGCATACACATCGCATATATATTTTCATTGCAGAAATTTTAAAGATGCTAAAGATGGAGCAGAGATAGGTTTTTCTGTGTGATAGTGACTATAACACTTGATCAAACAAATTCATAAAAACACGACCAATTTTAGCTCATAGTAGCAAGGAAGGCTGAACATCTTAGCTATGGGTCATAGAACCCTGTTCTAGAGACTGTTTGAATTACTTCAGATGAGGAACCACAGCATTGACTAAATCAGTGACTGGAAGAAATGACACAGATTTGCTTCTAGCAGTCTTCTGCTGTTTAAACCTCACCTCTGTAAGACTCCACAGGCCCTCACAAATACCATTACTATATAAAAATTAAACATTTAAATTAGAGGTATGGAGGATAGTCTTGATGATTATCAATAGCAGAGGACACTTTTGGAGAGCTATACAGCAAAATGTAACAGAATGACACTTTTATGGTGAAGGTAATTATTTTAAGGGAATTTTAAATAAAAATATAAAATGTTTATCCAATGATGAAATCTTTTGTAATGAATATGGTATACTCACATTAGAAAGAAGAAAGTCATCCTAGTATACAATTAGAAGAGTCAATCTCTTATTAGAGCACAAAACTACCACAATTTAAACTGAAACTTGAAGCGGGAGTTTAAGGGTTAAAAGCTTTGCTGGAAGGGACAAGTAAGCTTTCATTTGCAACAATTTCTGGTTTCTTTCAATAAAACATAGATAAAAGACAGTAGGTATGATTTAACAGGAGGGAAAATAGTCTGGTGGATTGAGGTAATTTAAATCATCATACTATTCTGACTTTTATTCCATTCAGTTTAATACTGAATACACAATGAATACTGTTTTGAAACATCAAAAAGTTCAATAGACATTTTGTTCTGCAAAGTAAAGATATGTGAATTCTATATAAATGATTTCCCAAATTGTTAAAGTTATAGCACTATGTTATTTTATTTTCAGTTGGGTCAACATGATTGAAGATTCATTTCTCCTAAAAGTCTTAAATTATCTTTTAGATATGATAGAACCACTATTGTATTACATTCAAGAATTAGCTTTGTAGCTTCAAATTTACTATATATCTTATTATAAAATAATGTAGTTTTAATCATTGATAACAAAAAAGTCCATGATGGAACTGAATATTCTGTGTGACTTTAGTCAGCTATAAGAATACTTAGCTCTCTGAACTTCTCTTTCCATCAATAAAGCCAGGACAGCCACATAGAAATGTCTTTACTTGTTTTTAAGGAACTGTAGATAAGTTAATTTAAACAAATTTATATTTAGAAAACAAATCTCTGTCCCCTTATCACCAAAGCCAATTTCTTATTCTATATTTTGGTTGACTTATTTTCAGTGTTTTGTTTTCAGGTTGGTTGCTCTTTACCTGGGTCACAGATAAATGCACAACCATGAATGGATGCTGTTGAGGTTACATGGTCTGGTTTCTGGTCTCATCTGATCAGATACAGATTCCCTTAATAATATTTAATTCTGCTGCCGGTCTGAGGAAGCATTTGGAAAATATGATGGGCACAGTACATTACTTCAATTTGATTTCAGCTGGCAGCCCTTCTGTGTCATCATATTAACTAGAGAACTACTTAGCTGTATAAATCTCAATAATGTCACTGATAAACACACCCACTTGCTTTATTTCATTTCTTGACGGACAGAAAATAATAGTGAAGATTCTATGTATGAATAATGTATTAGGAAATGCCTTAAATAACTATGACTATTCTATGTGCACCACATGAACTTCCACACACCAGACAGAGAGGTAAAAGTAACATATCAGAGGCTACATTTTTAAAAAACCTTGCAGGGAAGAAATGAAGGTTTTAACATGAAACACTTTTCTGTGAGATTCTAAGCAGGCTTACTCACCTGCAAAAGCTTGTATACTAAGTTTTAGGAAACACTTCATGAAAAAGATTTTCATTAGAAAGAAAATTGGGAAAATATGGAAGAAAGGAAAACTATCAGCAATTCTTTTTCTCTCTGGCTAATATTTGTTTTGCTTCTTAAGTCTCTGTGAGGTAATGATGCACAGTGCTTTGACAGCTCACATTTCAACTAGACCAGGTTGAAATTTTCTTAGACATAGGTCTTATGGCTAGAGCCAGAGCCACATTAAATGGTCAGAATCACTGGACTTCAAGGACTGATGGCTCAAGTTAATAATATCAGCATTTTGAGGCTGAGAGAATAGATCAGGAATTCAAGACCAAAATAACTTACTTAATAAACCTGATGGCAGATGTTTGAGATGCTTGCAACCATCCCTCTCTAAAAGAAAATATAGAAAAAAAGAGAAAAATATAAAATGATAGCATCTATTTTTATTCTTTTGTATTTGTGTGCGCACACACACATATATAATGTGTATGTCAAATTTGCATTTATTTATGTAGTTTTCTTTATTTACAGTGTTCAATATAGAGACATATTTGTCACATAGAGAGATGCTTTCAAATGAGAAGGAAGAATTTAAACTTTTATCTATTTCAAGAAATAGTGTAAAAAAGTCATGAGAATAAATTGTACATTTTTTTAATGTGAACAAATAATTTATTAGAATCGAAAGGAGGTGAAAGAAACAAGAGAAGGAATAGAATACATTTGGATAATCCCCCCTTTCCAACTAAAGCCCAATTTCTCTATTTCATATGACCTGAAAAACCACATGCTTGGAGGATGCTTAGTTTACAGCTACAGAAAGAAGTAATTCTGTAATTTATGTCAATCCCTCATCTTCAGAAGCTGCCTGGATCTGCAGTCATTAACTTCCAACGAACATTCACTGATCAAAACCAATCAAAACCAGCCTCTTCATTTCTGTGAAAACAGTCTTTTTATTGATACCCATTCTGAAGCCTCTTATCTCTTGTCATCTTAGTTTGTCTCTCAACTCCTTCTGAGGGTGGAAATGTCCTGTTATTTTAGTGACCGATACTTTTTCATAAGTCATTTTTCTCCCCTATTAAGCTTTATCTTAGGGATAAGGCATATGCATAGCTATTCTTCATTCTTTTTTTTTTTTAAATTTACTTAATTGTACATTTTTGTTGTTTGTTTGTTTTGTTTTCCATGATAGGGTTTCTCTGTGTAACAGGCCTTACCTGTCCTGGACTCAGTTTGTAGACCAGGCTGTTCTTGAACATACAGAGATCTGCCTGCCTCTGTCTCCCAGCTGGCATTAAAGCATGGACCACCATACCCTGCTGCCATCAGGATTTTTAAAACATTTGTTGTGCTCAGTTTGTTAGTTTGTTGTGTATATGTGTTTTTGTGTGAGTTGTGTGTGTATTTTTGTATGTGTATTTGTGTGTGTGTCTGTGTGTGTGTCTATGTGTGTCTAAGCACAGATCTCTCTACATGATACACTGATGCATGATGAGGGCAGAGAAAACTTTGGAGCTATTAGTTCTCTATATGATATGGGACAAAATTTAAATTCTGTTTTTCAGGGTTATCAGTATGTATCAATACCTGGTTGAATCATTACATAGGGTCTTGACTTAATCTGATTATTTTAGATCATGCATTTTTACCTTAATATCCATAGTTTTGAAATAATCATGTTATTTTTTAAGTACAACACAGAAAAGGTAATGTTTTTCAAAAAAAATAGACAAAAGGAGATAATGTTGAGGTTAAACTGAATATTTTCCTATATAGTGTATAATTATAAGTAATAATTTTTATATGTAGGCTACAAGAGGTGTGACTTCTCAAATAGCATGAACAATAATTATATTCAATTTATGAAATGGCTTTTCTTTTTTAAAAAAATGTTTTTGATGCAGTTTTAAAAAATAATTTGCTAAAACAAAACTCTGTACTCATCCTAAAATTACTATTTCAGTAATTTATCTTTGCTGAAAAAGCATGTGAACTTGGTTTTAGGATACCCCATATTCCAGTAGAACCCATTCAACTGTGGTCATTAGCACAAAGGTACAGAATTCAGTGCTCATGGATTTAAAGACAATCAGCTCTGCAACAAATAGAGTTTCCAGAAGAATATAATTCAGGAACATGATCACTACTAATCATACAGAGTATTGTTCCTGCTCAGGCAAACTTAGTCTAATCCCACCACAAAAAAAAAAAAAATGTCCTTTAAATGGTCTCATGCCAATTTCCACTGCTAGTGGAGTACACAGTCTGCAATTTAGAATGAACCTTTTTCACAGGCTCTCACCTGGCTGTCTCAAAGTCACTGTCAACTCCTTTCATCCTTTTGTCTATATTTAGTTAGAAGCAGCAAACAATGACCGCTGCATTTCTGCTTTCCAAATTCACCAGGCTTTACTTCTTTTTTCTTCTCACTCTCTTTTTGCTTTTTTCATTCTTCTCTCATACAATACAGGATTGCTGCCTTCCGTTTCTTTTTTTTTTTTTTAAATGTTTACTTAAAAGAATAACCATAAAGAAATACATTCCCAAACAAAATATTTCAAAACACATTTTTATCAACCAGAATGTCTTTTCTACTTCTGTATATAAGGGAAAATGGAGAAAGGAGAACTATTTTAAAAGAAACCATTCTAAAGACTCTCTTTGAAAAAATAAATGTGAACTCTGAGCTTTAAACATTTGAGCATCTGGCAAAGTAACTTAAAAATCTACATTGGAAAAAAAAGCAACACTAAGAAAAGAAGTACAATGTTTATAGTAATAACCTTATCAAATAGAAACAAAAAGACTTAAAAATTAATTACTTTAAATAATGTAAAATCTACCTTCTGAGTTCAGGGTAGTGTGTGTGTGTGTGTGTGTGTGCGTGTGTGTGTATGCGTGTGTGTGTGTGTGTGTGTGTGTGTGTGTGCGTGCGTGTGTGTGTGTGTGTGTGTGTGTGTGTGTGTTTATCCTAAGAAACACTGTATTTGAGATTGAAAAAAAATTGATACTGAATGACAAGAGTACATTTCCTAGATCTTTTGGATCTCTAGCAAATACCTAGTATTGTGTGTCCAAGTCAGGGATGCTAGCAGAAAGAACTCACTGCTGCACTCTCCAGCACGTTTGTAAGAGTTTAACCGCAGAACACATGCACACACACACACACAGACATATACATAACAAGCATTTTTACTGTCTATTGGGCAGACTCTAGTTTGTCCTCCTGACTGGTATTTTTCCTGCCCTATCCTGCCCTTTTCTCTTTCTTGACAGATGTCATACATGCCTTTCCCAGCCAAACATTTGTCCCTTCAAATATAATTTTCTCTTACCAACAAAACATTTCTATCATAGAGCAAAGATCAAACTACCAAATAATTAACATTTAAAAATAGTATAATTATAATAAAAGCAAAATATTGGATTTAAGTAGAACTGCCTGAAGGTAAAATTCTGCTGTTTAGATAACAGAGAATGATAGGAATATATTATTTTATGAACTAAAACCCAAACCTTATTAATACATGTGTCCTTGAAATTAGACCATGAAAGGAAATAAACATCAAGAAATCAGAGATAAAAGATCTGTAGGTGAAACTTTAGTCTGCTAAATTTGAGTGAGTGAAACAAGAAAACAACAGAGAAGAAAAAATTAAAAAAAAAAAACACATAAAAAACAGAAAATTGAATAAAGGGATAGGCAGCAAGCCAACTTAAGTAAAATTGAATATGTCAAAATAAGGCAATGTTGGGAGAACAATATTTAGCACCTTTTCAAGGAAGCAGAGAAAGACAATCAGGTAATACTGTTGTTGCAAAAATACAAAAGAAAGGAATCAAAGTATAATAGGTTTGCTAAATAAAAACAAATCGATATTCTAACAGGATAAACCAAAGCCAAAAAACACTTATCATCATTATTAAAAATGAAAGACAGGAGACCTGGATTTTTCTCAGGTAATCAAAGTAAAATCATTGGCATTTTTGAAAGAGAACTTTTGTTATTCTCTCTTAGGTTATAAATAGAGAAACTATTCAAATACCAGGTCAGTACAAGACAAGTCATTTGCTGATTGTTTTGTAATAATACAATATTGAAATCAAATGCTATATTACACAAAGAAAAGCAATATAAACATAAACATATTTATTAAGACAGTTTTCTGCAAAGGGATGATATAATACTATTGAAAGGAAGAAGCAGAGGAATGAAGATGAAAATGCTAATTCAGGCAGTAACATTTATACAGAATTAATAAAATGTAGAATTAAAGGATCTTTAAAAAAGCATGAATAATTATCACTATAAAATGGATATTATTTCAAATATCTGAACAACCCATGTAACAATAGCAAAGACAGACTTTTAGGTTACTATCAAAGATAAAACAGTCATTATGACAAAATTAAAGTAAAATATGCAGCATTTAAAATGTAAGGAGGCTTAGCTTCTGCTGAAAATTATTTTCATATCATGCTGTAAACAAATTGTTACTCTAGTTTTATGAATATTCCAATATGAATGTTAAAAGTAAAATATTGAAGAAAAAGCAAATTTTATACCAACAAAATGAAAATTAAGCAAAGTAGAGCTAAAATATTGAATAAGACATATGAAGGCACATGATAGTGCCACCAGTTTTTAATTCATGAGATAAAAATAAAGAAGTTGTGAATATTCAAACATGAATTATCCTAAGAGCAAAAGTCAATCACAAGATAGAAATTACATGAGGTATAAATAGAAATATGCAGAAGTCATTGAGAGTAATCATTCTTTTTTAGTTCATCCATAATACAGCAGTAAAACAACAAGCAAATAAGAAAATCTAAGAGAGTTCAAGCCATAAATAAAGACTAAGTTTGAAATGGTTGTTTATATAAATAGATATTTGTTTTATTCATTATACATTAGGAGGAGATACACATTGGTATCTATTACTGCTTCATAAAGCTAATACATTGTATGTTCTTAATATTTTTCTTAATGATTCAATCTTTTATATTTTCACTTCATCATGTTTTCCTCTTTTGACATTTTTTTCCTTGAATCTAACTCTTCCCTTAAGTCCCTCAAACCAATTTATGCCTAATTAAGTTATGTCTGGGCTTGGCCTATAAATTTCCAGAGATTTCTGCACTATAATGAAGCAGACTGATGCCAGCATTCTGTTGCCAATCTCTATTTCTTTTTATGGCTTCTTCCTGTAATAATATTTGAGGATCCTTTATCTCTAACTAAATTATCTACAGATTCTTCCATATGCCTTACAAATATCTCCATTTAGGATATTACCCAATTTATTTCTTGACTTATTTTACACCCTTGCATTCTGAATTTGTTTTCAATTTTTCAGAGCTTTGTTATCCAAATGTTTGATTTATTTTGAATTTCTTTATATTTGGTGGCTAATTCAGCTAGTAACTGTAGCTTTAAATATTACTCACTGCAATTTTTACCATTTCTTGAAAGAAAGTGAAGAACATGTGTATTTCAACTTATACCTTACACGTCAATCACCATAGTCTTTTATCAGCCTGTGCTATGAATTATAATGACCCTCAGATTTCTGTGCTTAAATTAATTTTTGGAGATTATGGAAGCAATTGAATATCTGCTTTTGCCTGTACAGGCAAAATATTGTGGCTTCATTACATGTGGGTGCGATGCAGAAAGAATACACCAGTTATGAGTGACTTAGGATTCCATATTGTTATTTGTTCATAGTAGACTAGAAATGGAGTTTTCTTATCCTAAATAATTCTCCATCTAATTCTGTTAAGATAATGGTTTACCTGTTGTAAAAGATAGCTATAGCAAACCTATAATCCTTCACAATTCATTTCAATGTTCACTAAAATCACCAATGACTCCAATTCAGAATTCAATGTTTGTCATCATTTTTATAGATTATGAACTCATGCTTTAATGGGTAATCTTGTCAACTTGATGAGATTAAAATTGCCATAACAACAATCCTCTAAAAATCTTTCCTGATTAGATTTATAGAGATGGGAAGAGTCACTATAATGATCAGCAGTGTCATTTCTTAGACTGGGGTTCTGAACTGAATAAAAAAAAAATCATTAAAGAAAAAGAGACAATTAATTTGAAAAACAGAAGGGGACTGGGAGCACATGGGAGTGTTTGAAGAAGGAAAGGAAAGGGGAAATTTATGTAATTAGGTTATAATCTCAAAAACATATTTTTAAAACAAAGAAGAAGGAAGGATGCAGAACACCAGTATGCATCAAAACAACTTTCTCTGCTTCCTAATTGCAGATATGGCATTTCCAGCTGCCCCAGGTTCTGGCATACATGTCTTCTTCACTATGATGGGAGATACCCTTGATCTGTGAGTAAAAATATACTTCTTTACATTGCTATTGTCAAGTGTTTGCTTGTCTGTTTGCTTTTTTTTTTTTTTCCATAGCAAAGGCAAATACCTAAACTGTTACTGTGTCTCTGTTAGTCACTCATGTTGTTAGGCGTGTCTATCTCCCATTGAATTTTAGAGAACATTAATTTTCCTGAGTGAGAGCATGTTATCCATTAGCTATCCTCTCTTTGTCAGAAGTTTAAATTTGTTTGCAATTTATGCTTTATTAAATAAAGCAGCTGTACACATAATTATTTATTTTTTCAATGCATTTAATATTATCTTGGTCATCTTCTAAAAGTAATTAGTAAGCTATAAGGTAAATTTACCTTTTGAAATATTACAAATGAATTTTGAAACTTACAGTATTATTTAATACTTCACCAGTTGTGTTTTCACAGTCAAGTTGCACTATATCCTGTAGATTATTTGTTGTTGCTACTGTTTTAAACTTCAGTCATTCAAGTAGGTTTGAATTAGACCTGCTGAATTATAGAACCTGTCAGCCTGTGTAGTATTATCCCTTTTCCTTTGATGATATAAACTATAGTTAAGTGAAAGTGTAATTGATTAGTGAAAATTTATTTAAACCATTTTGAGTAAAATACTGAAATCTGGACTCGGTGAGTATGTTGTAATCTAATCTAAATATAATTTAACACTTTAGGAAGCCCTCCTCCTGGCAAAAATGAATACTTTCAGGAAAGTAGAAAATAGGAACCCCAAAAAGACAGAAAGCACAAAAGACACAGAAAGATATAGGTTTCCATTTTTCCATCTCCAGACATGGACGCTCTCACATGCTATAATTAGGAAGACATGGATGCTGTAGAGTCACTGAATTAAAGTCTTCAGTCCAAGGTTCCTCACAGTTTCACTGTCACAGGCTGCCAAGCTCTAACGACCAGCATGTCTAATGTAGGTTAGCATATTTCGATCTAATTGATAAATTCTTATCAATTTCTCCATAATATTAACTCCCTGAGTTACTAAGACATATGTGATTTTTGCTCATAAAGGTATTCTAGAAATGCTACAATCATAACTTTTACACTTATGTCCATGATATAGAAAATTATGCATATATAAATATATTCCTATGTATACACAATGCAGACATGTTATATTTAGTCTGAATTGTGATCTGAGGAAGAATATTACCCATATTTATCAATTTGATTGAGTATCACTCTTTGAGGTATATTGTGGCCTTGTTAATTTTATTGAAACTTTACTTATTGAGATGGGTTTCATGGATTTGTACCTGGATCCTATCATCTAAGTGATTTTGCATGACAATTTGATTTGTGTGTGTAACTTTCAGTTAAGTATCAAAATCAGATAATGGAAGTTGGTCAATAAAAATAAGTATTCCAAATTTTTTTTATTGGAAATTTTTTATTGGAAATTTTTTTTTACATTTCAGATGTTCTCTCCTTACTCCATTCCCCCCCTCCCTCCCAGGACCTCACTATCCCTTCCCCCCTCCTCCTGCCTCCACGTTGGTGTACCCCCACCCACCCTCCCCCGTACCTCACCTCTCCACCCTCGAGTATTTCCCCCCCACGATGTCCAGCCTTCATGGGACCAAGGATCTTTTCTCCCACTTATATATATACCTCCCTTGCATATATAGCTGGAGCCATGGGTCCCTCCCTAAGCGCTCCCAGCCTGGTGGTTTAGACCCTGGGGGTTGGTTGGGATTGTTGCTTTCCTCATGGTGTCGTAAATCCTCTCAACTCCTTCAGCCTTCACTCTATCTTCTCCATTGGTAACTCCATGCTCAGTTTAATGGTTAGCTGTGAGCATCTTACAGAAAAGAGGTGAGCATTTTATTTTGCATTATTTTAAATCATTTGGGGGAAAATGACATTTTAATTATTTAGTGTTCCTTGTCATTAATACCTACACAGCTTTTGAGATCTTTTAAAAATCTTTGTTTATAACTTTTGCTATTCACAATGCACAGACACTTTACAACCCAACTAAACTGTCTCAAGTACTTTGAGTTTTAAAATACAAATTACCTTTTATTTATTGTATGTATATGGTAGTGTACACACATGCACACATCTGTATAGATTCACATCATGCATACGCACATGTATGAAAATTCAAAGAAACATGAGGTTGTCTGGGCAGTTCTTCTAATATGTGGATTACTGTGGGTAAAATCAGGGCTGGGGCATGATAGTAAGGGCCTTTACTCACTATGCCATCTGGGCCCCTTTTATGATTTTGATGAGATAATAAATGGTAACAGTGATTCACAGGTAAACTTTCCAACCTGAATTTGATCTATTGAATCAAATAAAAATAAAAGTGGACAAAGAAAAGTAACTCCATCATTGTCCTTGAGCTCATGTTCAATACAGCACATGTCAAAATGAACACATCATGAATAGGCGCTCCACACACATACACAAGCACATACACACACATACATAGGTGTATACAGATTCATAGTAAATAATACATAAAAGCCCAAAACACATAGAACATTAAAAAATGTACTATAAAACACTTTATCCTATGAAATAATTTATTTTTCATTTGGCTCAATTTATACTAAAATATATAAGCATATTTTCTGCAGTCAATTATTGGCTTTCATTTACTGTCAATATTTAAAGAGTTTCTTAAGAAAATCAAGGTTGCTATCACTTCACATTAAATTTGGAATCTGAGCAGTGAATACAGTTTCCTTCTTTGCTAATATTTGAATAAAACCTGATCAATTTAATTCATCTCTATCCACCTGTGTGACTACCTCAAGGTTGATTAATATAAATATTGCTACAAGTATATATAAAATGAGATAAAGTTACAAAACTATTTTTGATCTTTCTGCTCTTTCTGTAGTTCTAATGAAAACTATTTTAAGTTTATTCATGTAAATGCAAATGAAATGCAAATAAGTATTTTTAAAATCCCATCACTGGTGTATGAACCATATATTAACAAATTGCCTTACCTAACTCAAATGAAGGTATTAGCCAACCATCACCTTGCCTAGCTTCCAAGATCAGATGAGTTCAGTGTTCAACAATAGTATTGTTCTTAATACCATGGGTATATGCATCTATATCCATACCCATATTTCTGAAAATTAAAATGCTAAACACCTGTAAATCCCACTGATTTTAGATTTACAAAGAACCATGTTAAAAATAGCATATTAGTAACTTTAAATGAGAAAAATGTCTTCAATGAATAATTTCAATATCTTTATAAAATAATTAATACATGTGAGTAAATAATCTCTAAGTAGTGAAGGTTACATGCTCTTTACAGTTGAAGATACAAGCAATTCTAAATAAAACAAATTATTAAATTTTTCTTGAGGACAGTTTTCAATAGCATTGAGTAGTCAGTCCTACATATGCCTTATAGAATTCCCGACAAAACAAATATACTTATAAAAACATTAATCTAGTTAACTCCTCAAGGAACTACATGACTTTTGACATGAGCATTCTAAATGATAATTGAATAATTTTATATTCCTTTGAAAAATATTACTTTACCAGAATATAATGGTTTAACTTGGAAAACATATTTTTGTTTCTCAAGAACTATGAAATGATAAGACCTACTGAAAAGCTAGCAGAAAGAACCCTTTACTAGTTGCTACATAAAGATACTTACTTTAAAGTTACTGAATTCCAATCATGTAACTATTTAAAAACTTACAGTTCTGTAAGAAGTTTCTTTTCTTTCCTTTTTGCCATAAGTATGACCCTTCAGCTTTTTCTATTATTAGCTATGTCTCCTATTGTATTTATTTTTTAGTTTAACATTAACACAATTGACTTATTGGTTTTTAGACTTCACCTTCTGCTTGTATTATATTCTCCTATATCCAGTTCCTCTGAAGTGATAATGATACTTTCATACAAGTTATATCTTTTCTGAAACATGTTATGCCTCTCTGACTGATGAGAAACAATTTATTAGATGAATCAGGTATGTCATCTGTGGATAAAAGGCCTGGAGGCTTTCCACATGGCGGGTTCTACAAACAGGAGAAAGGTCTGGAGTTCCAAAAGGCTATAAGCTTTGGGGACGGTAGGCCCCAAAGACAAGAGGATGTCTATAATTCCAAAAGGGTTTATTTTCATGGAGGATGGTAGATGGATCTGGATGTACCCCCCTGAAACTCAGACCTAAGTTAAATAGGGAGAGAGAAAGGAGGAAGGGTCCGGGAATAGGTTCATGGATATTAGACTGCTTGTCAGGACTCTGGGTTCTGAGGACGTGGCTGAACACCTGCCATTTCTCCCTTGGAGTCTCGGGTTCCAGGCCCATGCCCAGCCTAGAACCAAGATACCTTTATGCAGTCCCACAGGTATCAGTCTTCTTCCTAGTTCTTTGTCTTTTCCCACTCAAAATTAAGTTAAATTCCTTTGTAATGCTGAGCAAAGATATTCTCAGAACTTTAGTATATTTATACCTTAAAATCTATCAATATCTTATAAAAGAATTTCTGTGACTTTCAATTTTGATATTTGGAAATGAAAAGAGAATGCATTGCAACCTTACACCAGTGAGGTGTATGTTCAAAACATTTTAAGGAACAAGAGGCAGAAAAAGTATGCATCAGCATTGTACAAGACATTGTAAGTAAAAATTGGTATAATGATATATTGGGTAACTTGATATGGAGATATTTCAGAAATTATATAATAAGAATGGCACTGTTTTATATTAAAGACACATGTTCAATAAAGTACAAGTAAGTACTTTACCTCAGCAAAAAATGTTATATGAGAAAATTAAACAATTTCTTTTGAAAATAAACATTCTATAGCATTAGATAAAATAATGAATAAAATAATTTAAATATTTTATTCAAGAAAACCTTTAATTAATATTAATTACTCTTCAATAAGTCTGTAATTTTTAAGGATGGCTATTTAGACACAATTTTGTTTAAATATTAACTGCTATAATTATTTATTTATTTATTTGTTTATTTTATTTTTTGTGGGGACAATGAAAGTGTTTATTTCATATACAAGTTACAGCCCATGATCAAGGGGAGCCAAAGCAGGAACTCAAGTATGCAACCTGGACACAGAAAGTAAAGCAGGGATCAAAGAGGAACTCTACTTCTCAGGTTTACCAAGCTTATTGCTCAAGTAACCCAAGCCCACATTTACAAGGATGGCAAAGCTCTCAGTGAGTGAGGGCTCTTACACATCAATTGGCAATTAAGACAATGCCTCACCAACATGCCCAAAGGGCAATCTGATAGATGTAATTTCTCAGTTCAGATTCCCTCTCCCCATAAACATCTAGGCTTGTGTCAAGTTGGCAAAAACTAACCAGTGCAGAGATGATGAATTGTGAATATTTAATTACCCATTCCATTCTTCTGATAGTATTCTTCTAGATACAAATTCCTTGAAATAAAGCAAAGTTAGATTTTAAAGAAGGAAGAAAAAAAGTAGATAAAAAAAGAAGGGGAAGCAAACAATACAAATACTTTGAGAATTTTTCAAACAAACATCTTTTGGCTACCTTAACATTCAATGAAGATAAAGGAATTTTAGACAATTACATAAAAAAAAAATGAGTTTGATTACAGAAAAAAAAAGCAGTTCAAAAAAGGAAGGAAACACATACAGCTATGAATGATGAATTAAAACATAATCTTTCAATCTTCCACTCCCAAATTCAAGAAATTTAATGTTTGCAATTATACTTATACTTCCAAGAAGTTACACTATATGATAGCTTAGGATTTACATGTATTTATTCATTTCTCAGTGGGGAGCACATGTGTATATGTGTGTTTGTGCATATATATATCAGTATGAATGTGGGAACATACATTTTATTGTGGACATGTGAAGGGCAGAGGACGACTTTAGAAAATGCTCACAAAGAGAAGTTTGAATTATTTGAATTGGTCCTGGAGACAGAAATATGAGCAGTGACACCAAATCAAGTATAATCCATCATTGCAGAATCAGGTCAGTTTCCCTCACATAATAATGTAATAACAGATAACTAAAGCTATTCTTAGATTTTAGTTTATCTGCAATTTGCTGAAAATTGCAATAACTCTATTAGTGGGAAAAACAGATGTCTCCAAAATGTCGACAAAATCAGAAATGTAACATATTCTCTAGGAAGTTCTCAAGCCTTTATTCTAGATTCTGTTGTTCTTATAGAATCTCTGTGAAGCTAGCTGGATCATTTAGATGTTCATCTGAAACTACATTCTTGTTTGATCTGAAGGCAAACTCACTTCTCAGTCAGTAACTATTGTATGTTTCAATTAATCATCAACCTTGGGTATTAATAAGAAATTATTAACAAATTTCTTTATAACAACACATGTATTCCCAATCAGTAACAGAACCTCTATTCCAATCCAATGAGGAAGGTCAGATCATCCAGAAAAATAGCAGCTTCCCCCTTTCTGCCTGCTTTTGATACAAAAAATCAGGTGGGAGGATACAAGATGGTTTGTTACTGATGATCAGTTTTTCCCTAAGAGCAAACAAATTGAAGTATGTATAGTTAAAAGTGGTTTACTTCAAGTTCAGGAGATTAAGGAAAATATTCTGTTAAGATTCTCAAAGTATTAACCTATACATTATTTAGATGCCACTAGCCTCTTGGCAAAAGTTATTCAACCATCACTAGATCTGGTAATCTTATGATGAAGTCCATATTTTAAGATGTCAACTTGTCTACTCCCTAAGAAACTGATATTTCCTTTTAAAAATTTTAATCTTTTATTTATTTATTTATTTATTTATTTATTTTTTATTTAAACTTCAGATTTTATTTCCTTCCCAGTCCACCCTCCAATTGTTCTACATCCCATACCTCCTCCTTGGCCCTCTGTCTTCATGAGGATGTCCCCACCAGCCACCCCAACAGACCTCTAAACTCCCTGGGGCCTCCAGTCTATTGAGGGTTAGGTGTGTCTTCTCTACCTGAACCAGATCCAGCAGTCTTCTGCTGTGTATGTGTTGGAGGCCTCATATCAGCTGGTATGTGCTACCTGGTTGGTCATCCAGTGTTTGAGATATTTAGGGGGTCCAGGTTAATTGAGACTGCTGGTCCTCCTATGGGGTCATCCTCCTCCTCAGCTTTTTCCAGCTTTTCCCCAATTCAACCACAGGGCTCAGCAGTTTCTGTTCATTGGTTGGGTGCAAATATCTTCACCTGACTCTTACAGCTACTTTTTGGGTCTTCGGGAGGTCAGTCATGATAGGTCTCTTTTTGTGAGAACTCTATAGCCTCAGTCATAGTGTCAGGCTTTGGGACCTCTTCTTGAGCTGGATCCCACTTTGTTCCTGTTGCTGGAACTTCTCTTCCTTAGGCTCTTTTCCATTTCCATCCCTGTAGTTCTTTCAGACAGGAACAATTATGGGTCAGAGTTTTGACTGTTTGACTGGAATGGCAACCCCTCCCTCACATGATGCCCTGTATTTCTGCTGGAGGTGGGCTCTATAAGTTCCTTCTCCCTACTGTTGGGATTTCATCTAAGATCCCTCCCTTGGAGTCCTGAGAGTCTCTCATCGCCCCCTCCCCAGGTCTCTGGTGCATTCTGGAGGTTGCTTTCAACCTCTACCTCCGAGGTTGCCTGTTTCCATTCTTTCTGCTGGCCCTTAGGTCTTCAGTTCTTCTCCCTCACCCAATACCAGATCAGTCACCTCTTTCCCCACTCCTGTCCACTTTTCCTTCCAGGCCCTGCCTCCTTCTCCATTTCTGGTTTCTTCTCCCTCCCAAGTGGGACTGAGGCATCCTCACTTGGGCCTTTCAGCTTATTGGCTTTTTGAGTCCTGTGAACTGATGGTTGGGTATTATGTACTTCTCCCTCCTCCTACTCTCCTACTCCTCCTACTCCTCCTCTCCTCCTCCTCCTCTCCCTCTTCTCCATCTTTTGGCTAATTATCACTTATTAGTGAGTGTATACAATGCATATCCTTTTGGGTTGGAGTTACCTCAGGATGATATTTTCAGTTCCATTCATTTGCCTGCAAAACTCAGGATGTCCTCTTTCTTAATAGCTTAGTAGTATTCCATTGTGCAAATGACTTTTTACATCTTGAAGAAGTTTTCACTTGGTTTCACACAGAAACTTTAACTGCTGGTTAATTACTTTTCTGTCATTTATTCTTTTTTCATTAAAGCATCCATTTCCTCTAGTAACTAGCAACTTAATCTACAGACACTATAATACCGCTTTATTCATATTTCTGGATTATTGATATATTTCCCAAACATTGCTAGTGAACAATGTCAACTTAACCTTATATTTCTAAAAGTTGTATTGCTATGTATCAAGTGACTAGGAGAGATTTCAGCTCCAAAAGGAAATTTTTTATTTATTTATTTCAGAGTTCTCGTCAGACCACTTCTGGCACCAATTGTCTCCAGGAGATGTGATGTAAAAGGAAATCTGTTACTGTAGTTCAATGCACTGCATCTTCAAAGACAACATCTTCAATGAAGTAAAGGTAGCAACATAAAGCAGGAAGTGTTTGTGCTGAAGCAGAAAAGTCAAAATAAAGAATCTGCCTCATGAATCGGTCATTGTATGTGACTACCTCCTGTGGATAGTGGCTTTTTGAAAAGCAGATGCTTTACAGGATGCTTGTGAATCATCCAACCCTGAAACCCTTCATGCCTCCTATAATGAGTTATTTCCTTCTAACATAATGATCTGATTAACATACCACAAACACACTGTAGCAGTTTAGCTCAATATGTAGCTCAACTTTACTATGTACTCCAATACGTCATCTGAATATAATATTCATTGAACATATTTTTAATTTTTTTTTTTTTACTTTTCTTGAGAACTACAAGTATGGATATTTTATTTACAATATTTTCATACATCTTTTTTTCTTCTGCAAATCCTCAGTGTACCCCCTTAATATCCCAAATTCATCACCTTTTTTTCTTATATTGTTATTATGTATATATGCATATGTATATAGTTGCATACATGTCTATCATTTATTAAATCTATTTAGCTTTGCTCATATTTACATGTGTCCCAAACTGACCACAAGGAATCGAACAAACTATCTGTGTGCCTGTTTCTGTAAAGACTGTCACTCCTTATCTCCTCAGATATTGGTTAACCCTTGTTCTCCCCCTATGAGTGTGACTATGTAGAATTTCCAATGTCCATGTTGTCATATCAACCAGCTGATCTTACTCAGGTGTCCTTATTGTTAAGGGTTCATAGGTGCAGTTTCTCTGTCATATTTAGAAGTCAATACCTCAGATCAGATGTCTACTTCAGGCTCTGATGATCTTTTTGCCACCTCTTCCATGGTTTTCCCAAGCCGTAGGTGTCAGGGTGGTAACTGGGAATTTGTTGCTGTTGGTTGCCTCTAAGAACGTGAAAGTAAGGCCTCATTGCTGAAGATATCACTTACTCAGACACAGAGGTTCTAGGAATCAAGCTGCACATGGTGTGGAAGCTTTTTTCATGAGGACTCATTCTCAGATTATTAGAAGGTGCTGTTCAAGTTACCAAGAGAGGAACAATGGGCAGCTCTAGTTAACAGTAAAGCCTTTACAAAACAACCATTATTGCTTCAATTGTAATAAGATGAAATAGCAGCATTTTTACATTGAGTGTTCTTGAGTACGATCATTATTGCTATGATCAAACCAAAGTAACTCGAGGAGAATGGGTTTATGTGACTCATACATCCATATCACCATTTATCACTGATGGAAATCAGGAGAGTAATACAAACTGGGCAGGAACCTGGAGTCAAGAACTATTGTACGGTCAAGGAAGGGCTTTTTGCTATGGATCATAGCTTACTCTGCTAGCTTACTTACAACCCCAAGGCCATCAGCCAAGGAGAGCACCACCAATAATGGTCTGAACCCCTTCCTCATTAATCATTAATTAAGAAAATAACCTAAAGTCAGATTTTTGGAGACATATCCTCAATTGAGGCTCTCCCTTTTCAGATGACTCTAGCTTCTTTCAAGATGATATAAAATTAGTCAACATATTGCGATTAACCAATAATATTCTAGTTGAATGAAAAGCTCTATCAACGGTACTGGTGTCATATCAGGTACTGTAAACTTAGTTAATTATTTATGGATGTTAACTTTAGACATGAGAGGAAAACTCCTGACATTTTCTTAAATCCTAGCAATTTCTAAGCATATTCTAAACAATAATCCTTGTGTGAACAGATACATAAATCTCTCACCTTACATCAAAGACATTTATAATTATAGTCTCTCATTCCAAGAAAACTCTAAAGATTTGGAATTTTCAGATAACACTTGATAATTTATACTAAACCTAACATGGATTGGTACTTTAACTAGTTTATTGTTTTAGGAATATATTCAATTCATATCCATCATTTATTATTTAATTAGATTAAGAACAATGTATATGGACAAAAGTCTACAAAACTTGCCACCATCATGATGTGTGTGTATATATGTGTGTGTGTGTGTGTCAAAATCCAAACTGTATAGGAAAATAACATTTGTAATTCGAACATAAAAGGCATTGATATTTTAATGAACTCATGGAGAAAGGCAGTGCCACCCAAAACTTTCGACTTGATATCAGGTGTTACTGTTTTGGAAAGCAAAGAAGGCAACTGGAAAACAGAGATGAAAGTCAGGCAATTGACAATGGTGCCACACTGAAGGCATATTCAAAGAGATACAACTGCTTTCATTTATTAATATATCACCCACAGAGGGAGGGCTAGTGTCATCCTCCTTCACAGATAGGTCAGAAAACACAACAAACAAACAAAAAAACCCCAAAATCTAAAATAAACAAAAACTAAAATCAAACAAAAACAAACTCTAAATGTAATTCCTAACCTTTCAGCATATTTTTAAACCCTGACTCCTTGTAAGAAACACCAATTATAATGAGTAGTCTAGTGTCACTCAAAGAAATACAGCACATGGTAGTTTAGATACAATATTTTCAGGATTTGTATATAGAAAGTTACCTTCTGAAAGGTTGAGACTATATCAAGGTGCACTGTTTTCTTAGATTTCCTCCAAGGGAATCAATATAATTTTGTTGTTACCGTGAGTATAGACTTTTTTCTATTCTCACTTCAGCCTACGTACAATGAAATTGCAGGAGTCTCAATATTTTCTTTTACGTACAGCATATCACCATTGTTCTGTTTGTTGAATGATGATAAGAAATGACTGAAGGTTTTTCTGTACTATTATTTTAGAAAAATTAAAATGTAACTATGCACAAGGTATGAAAATAAAGAAAAAGGAAAATCTAGGCCAAGAAGTACTTTGACAAGGAACCTTTGGATCCATTTAAGGGACTGATAAAGGTTTAGAAAATACAAAAAAAAATAACAGTGAACACACACAGTTTTCAAAGGAGTTTTCATGCTGATAACACTGCCACTCTTACAAAAATTAATTCTGGATAAATATCCATGTGAATCAATATCAGGTACCAAATTTGAAACAAAGTGATTGCTTTAAACGATTTCCAATACATCACATCTTATTATATTAGGATATGACAGGTTATGCTGTGCTTCATTGAGTTACATAATATCATTTTGAATATAACTCCAAGTCTATCTAATGTAAGATGATGAATCAGAAAATAAATGGCAAGGATTCATTTACTTCGAAATTTTAAATTAGATTCCTCTATCCACACACAAGGAAGTAAGGAAGCCAAGAGAGCTTCTAGAATGGTAGGTTCATCATGTCAATTAACAACAACCAACCACTCTCCTTAATTCCATATGGCCATAAAAGTCTTCTGAGTCTGTCAGAATTGACAAAAATAAGATAGAACCTCCATGAACAGTTTATATCTGATTATATGGAATTGTGCAGGTTGAGGAGTGATATAGTCAGAAGTATTCTGTCAAATCTAAAAATCAGAAATCCATTGTAGTTAAAAGCATTACATTGTCAGACAGAGCCAGAGTGACCTGCTTCATTTCATTTATAATGCAATTTAAGCAAGGTAATAAAATTTATAATCACATGCAGGAAAATCCAAATCATAAAATCAGTAAATAAAATGTACATTGCTATGTATTCCAAGAAAAACACAGGGAATAGACATTAAGAAACAAACTATTTAATTATGTAAGAAGACCATTTTCTCAATGTGACAAAAGTTTTATCACTAAAAAAGGAATGTTCCTTTTCTTTTATTGTGAATGAGGTCACTCAGGAACTGACAACCAAAAATATGGAACCCTGGACTATGAATTATTTTAAGGGAAAGTTAAGTAGAGAGCAGTACTGTTGTTGCATATTTTTACGTCTGATTTAAATCTGGATGCCCAAGCAGGAAGACAATATTTTTGGCTCATCCTCCAATGATATGTGCATCAACCTGAAGAAGAATAAATTATTTAAGTGTTAACTAATACATGTTCAAATTTCTTCACACATGAGTCTCAAAGAGCATCATGTACAAACTGTGGCCTGCTGGATGGGAAACAGTCTCTGTCCTCGGCTTCTGTTAAGAAAGTTAATTCCTCATGGAAATAATTTATCATCTTTCAATATTATTTGGATTCTGTATCCTCCCCATTTACTGAAAGGAAAGTATAAATGTCTCAGGATAATTTTATTTCACAATACATTGCATTCTACTATTATATTTAGGTTAAATGTATCTCCGTTTTAATACATCATTGCTGTCTTATTACAGAAAGCTTTCAGTGGAAAGAAATAAAATTTTATTTTTATTTCTATAATTGTCTATACAAGAAGGAGACACTTGTAAATAACAAATGTCAAATATTTTAAAAATAAATATATAAAATATATCACTAGACCAGCAAAAAATTGATACTTTTATCACTGGATAAAAGTATCAATCTAAAGTCAATGTGTTTTTCCAAGTTCAAGATTTGAAACCCACAAGGTTTGAAAGTGGCAGGAGACAACAGAGTTATCAGAGTTTACATGTGAACTCCATGCATTGCTCTGGACCATCAGGCCTCCCAAAACACACATCATGATTATGTCCATAATCAAAATAATGAAAAAATGTGTGTGTTCCTGATTGTATGACTGCACAAACTGGTACAAGTGCCTTTGGATGGCATTAAAAGGGGTCAGATTTACAGGCAATTGTGACCTATCCAACATGGTGTCTAGAAACCTGGGTCCTCTCTAATATTACCAAGAGATATTACCTGCACAGATATCTATCTGTCTAGCTATCTATTTATCTATCTATCTATCTACCCAAATCCAAAACATTTTTTAAAATAATCAACAAATTGTTAGTACTGAAACATGAAATTACTTTAATAAATAGAACAATCATCAAATAAATTAGTATTTTTGAATAAATAGTATAGTTTAAATATATCAACATTCTCCATGCCAACACATATAAGCAAAATAGACAGTCATCATGAAATTTACCAAATTTTCTTGGAGAGAAGGTAGTTAACAGTGACAAAATCTGTAAAACTTGAATCATCATCCAAGGAGAGTAATGCAGAAATGTTGATAATGTGAATTGCATTAGTTTCATTTTTTTTGTCAGTACTTGAAACAGACAGGAAGAAATCACACTATTTGCTATGGTTTGAGATATAAATTTGAATGTACAACTATACTAACATTAGGTAAAAATATACCTGTCAGTATTTTAAGAATATTTAGATGTAATCAAAGACCAAAGTTACAGGTGCACCGTGTGTACCAGCAACTAATACACCTGTTCCATTTGGAGCATGCTACTTTGACAGATAATTAAATAGCAAATATGTATTCTTACTCATTCATACAGATATATTACCATGACTTTCAGCATCTCAAACTATTTTGCCCAGGTTCTAAACTCATTTCAAGGCTGATGATTATATTCTATAAAGGTAAAGTTCTGGTGTTTTGAGGGTTGTGATGCTTGCACTCTCCTGATATATAATTGTCAAAGAACTTTCTATTGCCCGATATGAGAATAACTATATTTGAGGATCAAAACAGAAAATATGTTCATATTGACAAAATGGTTTTTGATGCATTTAGAAAGATAACATTGAAGAAAACCTCAGGATTTATATATATGTTAACAAAATGGTAGCCTGGCTGTAAATGTACAATTATGACATACAAAACATACCAACATGACACTTAAAAATTTATTATCTGATGGTCTGGAATCTAGTTTCTTCAGTTCTTTGTATACCTTGGATATTAGCCCTCTATCAGATGTAAGGTTGGTGAAGATCTTTTCCCAGTCTGTGGTTCCCGCTTTGTCCTGTTGACCTTATCCTTTGCTTTACAGAAGCTTTGCAGTTTTATGAGATCTCATTTGTCAATTCTTGATCTTAGAGCATACGCCATTGGTGTTCTGTTCAGGAACTTTTCCCCTGTGCCCATGTGATCAAGGCTTTTCCCTATTTTCTCTTCTATTAGTTTCAGTGTAGCTGGTTTTATGTGGAGGTCCTTGATCCACTTGGAATTGAGCTTTGTACAAGGAGATACGTATGGATCAATTTGCATTCTTCTACAAGTTGACCTCCAGTTGGACCAGCACCATTTGTCAAATAACTCTATTAAAAAATGGGGTAGAGATTTGAACAAAGAACTCTCAACTGAGGAAACTCGAATGATTGAGAAACATCTAAAGAAGTGTTCAGCATCCCTAGTCATCAGGGAAATGCAAATGAAAACAACACTGAGATTCCACCTCACACCAGTCAGATTGGCTAAGATCCAAAACACAGGTAACAGCAGATGTTGGCGAGGATGTGGAGAAAGAGGAACACTCCTCCATTGTTGGTGGGATTGCAAGCTGGTACAACCACTATGGAAAGCAGTCTGGCGATACCTCAGAAAATTGAACATAGTGTTACCTGAGGACCCAGCTATACCCCTCCTGGGTATATACCCAGAAGATATTTCAACATGCAATAGGGCCACATGCTCCACTATGTTCATAGCGGCCTTATTTATAATAGCCAGAAGCTGGAAAGAACCCAGATGTCCTTCAACAGAAGAATGGATACAGAAAATGTGGTTCATTTACACAATGGAGTACTACGCAGCTATTAAAAATAATGAGCTCATGAAATTATTAGACAAATGGATGGAGCTAGAAAATATCATCCTGAGTGAGATGACCCAATCACAAAAGAACACACATGGTATGCATTCACTGATAAGAGGATATTAGCCCCAAAACACACAATATCTAAGATGCAACGCATAAACCTCATGAAACTCAGAAGAAGAGGAAGACCAAAGTGAGGGTGCTTTTGTCCTTTTTAGAACGAGTATCAAAAGATTCAACCAGAGCTCCCAGGATCTAAACCTCCAGCCTGAGAACAGACAGGGGCAAGCTGTCCTCTGAGAGGCTCTAACCAGCAGCTGACTCAGACAGATACAGACATCCAGAGCCAAACAGTGGATGGAGCTTGAGGACTCTTATAGAAGAATAGGGGGAAGGCTTGTGGGCACTAAGGAGATAGGAACTGCACAGGAAGATCAACAGAGTAAACCAACCTGAACCCTTGGAGCTCTCAGAGACTGAATCACCAACCGTGGAGCATACCTAGTCTACACAGATCTAGCTCCATGGGCTGGACCTAGGCCTCCCTGCACATATGTTGTAAATGTGCAGCTTGGTTTTCATGCAGGTCTCAAACATCTGGAGTGGAGGCTATCCCAAAACATGCAGCCTGTATATGGAGTATGGTCTTCTAGCTGGGTGCCTCATCTGGCCTCAATGGGAGAGGAAGCACCTAGCCTCTCAGAGACTTAAAGTGGCAGGGTGGGGGATACAGGAGGAGGGGGTACTCAGAAAAGAAGAGATGGGGAAGGATTGTGGGAGGGGGTGATTGGGACGGGTTATAAAGTGAATAAGCAAAAAAATAAAATTAAAAAAAAATTATTATCACATAAAGTACACCTTTATTTCTAAATTCTTGAGATTGCATTTTGCTTAGTTCCCTATAAATAGGTACACATTAAACAAAACCCATCAAATTGTAATGGTAAAAAGAAGTAAATCAGAATTTATACATCACAAAGCATACAAAGTTTTCATTATGGACTAACCAAAATGTGTTACATTATTTTAGTTATGTTTTCAAAAATTTTATGAATGTCATTCTAAACTATGTTATGTAGAACTATAAAAACAGGATGTATCATTGAACTGAAAACAATACTCTATTCAGATTTGTTGCTAAAGATTAGTCTATTAAATTGTACAAAGCTATTAATTGGATAAAAAATTCTAATATTTTTCCTATGAAATATAATGATTTATTTTTTCAAAAATCATACTGTAAGTAGATTAGTAATAAAGTTAATTGTTATATATATAATATATATATATATATATATATATATATATATATATACTCTAAATTTACTTGAAACTATGAATAAAGATGTACATATAAGGAAAACCACTTAAAAAACATTCAATATTTTTTCACTTAAAAAACATTCAATATTTTTAAGATTAAACTTGTAATCATTTTTCAAAATTCAACACAAGTTCTTGAAAAATACATTATCTGTAACATGTGAAGCATGTTTAATTTTAATTTTAATTATTTTATTTATTTACATTCCAGTCCTTCTGGAATGTCATGGTCCTTCTTCTCACTGTTCCTCATCCTAACCTTGCCCCCCTGCCCCCGCCTCTGAGAGGGTGCTTCACCCACCAGGCCTCTTCTATCCCTGAGACCTCAAGTCTCTCAAGGATTAAGCACATCTCCTCATATTGAGGCCAGACCAGGTAGACCTCTCCTATATATATGCACGGGGCCTGGAACAGACTCATGTATGCTCCTGCCTGGTGACTCAGTCTCTGGGAACTGTCTGTGTTCTGGTTTAGTTTAGACTGCTGGTCTTCCTATGGTTTTGCTCTCCCCTTCAGTTTCTTCAATCCCTCCCCTTATTCTACCAGAGGGGACCCCAACTTCAGTCTAATGGTTGGGTATAAGTATCTGCATCTCTCTCAGTCAGCTGCTTGTTGGGCCTCTTAGTGGACAGCCATGCAAGGCTCCTGTGTGTAAGCACATCATAGCATCAGTAATAGTGTCAGGCCTTGTTGGGCCCCTCCCTCTCATGAGATGGATCCCTAGTTGGGCCTATCATTGGACCACCTTTCTTCAGTCTCTTCTCCATTTTTTTCCTCTGAAATTCTTTTAGGTAAGAGCAATTCTGACACAGAAATTTTGACTGTTGGTTAGTAATGTAGACACTCTACTTGAGGCCCTGTTCATCTACTGGAGGTGGACTCTTCGAGTTCCCAATGCCCAAAGTTGGGCATTTTGGCTGAGGTCACCCGCCATTGAGTCCTCACATTCTCAGTCTCTGATACTGTCTAGAGGGTCTCCCTACCTTCTATACCCCCCCAAAACTGCTTATAATCATTCATTCTCATGGACATCTGGGCTTCTCTCCAATTCCCTAAAACATACCTAATCCTATTCTCCTTTATCTTTCTTCTCTCATCTTCCACACAGGTCCATCCCTCCCTCTACCTCCGGTCATTATTTTCTTCTCCCCTTCTAAGTGGGATTGAAGTATCCTCACTTGGACATTTCTGCTCGTTACACTTCTTATGGTCTGTGTGTTGTATCCTAGGTATTCTATACTTTTTTGGTTAATATCCATTTATTAGTGAGTACATACAATGTATGTCATGTGGAGTCTGAGTTACTTCACTCAGGATTATATTTGCTAGTTTCATCCATCCGCTTGCAAAATTCATGATGTCCTCAATTTTAATAGCTGAATACTATTCTATTGTGTAAATGAACCACAGGTTCTGTATCCATTCTTCAATTGAGGGACGTCTAGGTTGTTTCCAGCTTCTGGATATGACAAATAATGCTGCTTTTAACATGGAGGAGCACTTATCCTTATAGTACAGTAGGGTGTGTTTTGGGTATATACACAAAAGGAATATATTTGGGGTTTCAGGTAGAACTATTTCCAAGTTTCTGAGTAACTGCCAGATTGATTTCCAGAATGGTTGTAACAATTTGCAATCCCACCAGCAATGGAGGAGTGGTCCTTTTTCTCTATTTCCTCACTAGCATGTTCTGTGAGTTGATATTTTGATCTTAGTCATTCTGATTGGTGTGCGGTGGAATCCCAGGGTCCTTTTGATTTTAATTTCTCTGATGATTAAGGACTTTGAATATTTGTTTAAGTGTTCTTGGGTTTTCAAATTTATTCTTTGAATTCTCCTCTTAGCTCTGTACCCCATTTTATAATTGAGTTATTAAGTTTAATGGATGTTAACTTCTTGAATTCTTAATATATTTGGATATTACCTCTCTATTGGATTAGTGAAGATTTTTTCCAAATCTATGTTTCTTATTTGTCCTATTAATGGTATCTTTTGCCTTACAATAGATTTTCAGTTTCATGAGGTACCATTTATTAATTGTTGATGTTAGAGGCTGAGTCATTGGTGTTCTTTTCAGGAAATTTCCCCCTGTGCCAGTGAGTTTGTGACTATTTCTCATTTTAACTTCTTAGACAAAGTGTATCTGATTTTACATTGAGGCCCTTGATACACTTGGACTTGAGCTTTGTAAAAGGTGATAAATGTGGATCAATTTTCATTCTTCTATGTATAGACTGCCAATTATACCAGGACCATTTATTGTAGAATTTTTTCCACTGTATGATTTTTACTTTTGTCAAAGATCAAATGTCCATAGTTGTGTGGGCTTACTTCTGGGTCTTTAATTCTATTCCATAGATCAACTTGTCTGTCACCTGTACCAATACCATGTAGTTTTTATCACTATTGCTCTGTAGTACAACTTGAGGTCAGGAATGGTTATTAACTCAGAAGTTCTTTTATTGTAGAGAATTGTTTGGTAATCCTGGATATTTTTGTTTTTCCATATGAAGTTGAGAATTGATCTTTCCATGTCTGTGAAGAATTGTGTTGGAATTTTGATGGGGATTGAATTTAATCTGTAGATTGTTTTGGTAAAATGGTAGTTTTCACTATGTTAATCCTACCAATCCATGCTCATGGGAGACTTTTCCATCTTCTGAATGTCTTCTTTGATTTCTTTCTTCAGGGATTTGAAGTTCTTGTCATACAGATCTTTCATTGCTTGGTAAGAATTCCATCAATATATTTTATACTATTTGTAGCTATTGTGCAGGTGTTAATTCCATATTTTTTCTCAGCCTTTTAATCATTTGAATAAAGGAAGGTTACTGATTTGTTTGAGTTAATTTTATATCCTGTGTTTAATTGAGGTTAGGATTCTGCCTGAATTGACTGGATTTTTTAAACTGGGTAATAATACAGGAATGATTTGAAGGAAAATGTTAATTGATATTATTAAAAAGTAGTAAAAGCATAATATAGCAATGATCTTGAATTACAATCCCCTTTTAAATGAATAGGTGGACAAATATACACTCCATATAATTTCATTTCTTTTAGCATAAAGCCAATTTTCTCATTTGATCACAAAAAAGAAAATAGAGGCAATAATATCATGTTAGGTTTTACTTTTTCTCGTCTTGAATGGAGTTCCATCCTTTAAATAACCACCTCCTTATGAAACCAAACTTTAATTAGATCCAGTAACTTTGGTTTCAATATGCCGACCTTAAATGCTCTGATTCACACACTCAATAAAATCCATATGTGGTTATTGTCTTCGGAGGTGATGGTTATTTTTGTACTTGTGAAATCAAGGGACTGTTATTGAAACTCAAGCTCTAAGGTTTCTGTTTTCTCACAGCAGGGATCTCCCTGGGTCCTGGAGAGAATCAAGAACATGTTTGAACATTGTCAGCATTTCCTGGTGGAATTTTACAGGCTTTGAAAAATTCCTGTATCATCACAGCCTCTTCAATTGCCAGACATGTGAAATCCATGGTATCCTAGAGCTTGTTATTTAAGCACAAATATATGTGAGGAAAAATCAACACACAAACACATGTAGAATTCTACATTGTCACTTGGCCTTTCAATATGAATAATGACTTTCTCAAAATGAAAGTACTTTTAATAATTTTGAAATGTTATGGAAGAGTATGAAAGACAATTTCAGAACACAATGTTAATAAAATACTATTACAAAGATGAATAAGTTATTTCATTATTAAAAACCTAGAAAATAAATGATACAATGAATAGAGAATATTTCAGATATAGCTTACAATAGAATAGAAGGGAGATAGGCTACAAGGAAAGCAACACATTGTTACTTTAAAACAATTTTAATGCTATGAAACAAACAACAGCAACAAACTATATCCAATAAATATCAATTTAAAAATATCTGTCTCTAAGCATGGATAAAATATTTCATAGAGAAACAACAAAAACCTTTAAAAATTATGGTTAATTAAAATTTATAAATTCAATATAAAATCATAAGACAATAGAATAATATTTGGTTATTTTATGAATATAAAGATGAGGCTACATACAAAATATTTTATAATATCTCATATAACAGATATTTTGGGAGACTATTACAGAAATGTGGCTGGAAAAAACTCTTTGTAATATGTCTTAGGAAGTAATTGATTATAAAATAAAAGATTATACTGTGGATTTTTATTACAATAAGGAATGTTGGAAACAACATATTGGAAAGGCCAGTTACTTATTGATTGTATTCCATAATCTATCATAAAATAATGACATGCCTGTTAAGAAGAGAATTTCTGCCAAATCAAAAGAAAATTTTTCCATGCCAGTAAAATTCTTCACATTTGAACATGATAAACTACGACTCTTTGCATTTAGTTCATTTTGAAATACATTAGTTAAGAGGATGAGAATGTGTTATATTATGATATTTTTACACATGGATTAATCTTCTAATATGATGATTTATTGTTATAGTCAGTTTGGAGTTTGAAATTCTTTGCTTTGTGTTCCAATATCATTTCAGATACTTACATATTTGGTATGATCACCACTATCTAATGACAATGTGAGTTTAACACTGTCAATAATTTAAGAGAGATTTGTGGGATTTTGTTTGCTTGTTTGTTTTTTTTGTTTTTGATGTGCCACATATTCATATACTATAAACAAATAATAGAATAGTTTTAGATAGTCAAGAAAAACATTTTTTATTATTCTTTAAGAGTTAAAAAATTGAATCAGAAACCCCTTATTTTAACTATACATGGGAATAAATCCTGTAAGTGATGGGAATTAAAAGATAATATAAGAAAAACTATATTATAATTTAGTAAACATAAAATATAATAAATATTTTACTCAATTTTCCTCATTTTTAATATGAATAAATACATGTACTCATGTAAAAATATTTCCTGTGTATATTCATTTTCAAAAGGACTCCCACTAGTATTTTCCTTCTCTGACAAGCACTATGTTTTGAACAGTGATTTGTGTTTGGTATTACTTTTGATGAAAAGAAGTATTCAAGTTTGTTAGCAATGTATTCTTAGCCATTGCACTGGGATTCTTTGTCCTCTATTCCTATAATTCTAAGATTTATTGTTTTCATAGTGTCCCGGTTTTCCTGAATATTTTATATCAGAAATTGTTGGGGGGATCCAAATGAAGATTGAGATATATGTCTGCTGCATATACCCCTGGGACCTTGGTCAAGCCATGTATCCTCCTTGGTTGGTGGTTGACATTGAGAGCTCCCAGTTGAGACTATTGTTCTTCCTATGGAGTTCCTACACATCATGTAGATGTACATATTCTTTATCCATTTTTCAGTTGAAGGACATCTAGTTTGTCTTCAATATCTAGCTAATATGAATAAAGCAACTATGATCATACTTGAGTTTCAGTATAGTAGAGTGGGGCATTTTGGGTACATGTCCAGGAGGAGTGTAGTTGTCTTTGGGTAGAAATATTCCATATTTTCTCAGAAACTGCCAAATTGATTTCCAAAGTAGTTGTACAAATTTGCACTCCCACTAGAAATGGAGGACTGTTCCCCTTTCTCCACATCCTTGCCAGTATGTGCTGTCACTAGAGTTTTTTATCTTAGCCATTTTGATGGGTGTAAGATTGGGATCTCAGAGTTGTTTTGATTTGCATTTCCCTGATGACTGAAGATATTGAAACTTTCTTTAACTGCTTCTCCACCATTCCTGTGTGAGAATTCTCATGGTAAAAGATCTTCACAAACCCTACATCCAAAAAGGACTAATATCCAAAACATAAATTACTCAAGAAATTAGACACGAATAATACAAATAATGAAATTAAAAATGAGGTAGAGAGCTACAGAGGCATTTCCTTAATTGATGTTTGAAGTGAAAGGTTCAGTTCTCCAAGCTATTACCATTTATGAACAGGTAGTCCTGAATGTTATAAGAGAGCAAACAAGCTGATCAAGCCTTGGACAATAAGTCAGTAAGTGACACACATACATATCTTTTTCATTAGTTCCTATCTCTAGGTTCTCTTCCTTACTACTTCATGATAAGCAGTGATCAAAACGTAGAAGTGGATATAAACTTTTGTTCCCCATGTTATTCTCCTCATGTGTTTAATTATAGCAATGGAAACCTCAGTTAAATCATTGATAATAATAAATTATACAAACATATGACTAAATTATTAATAAGAACTTTGAGGTCTGATACAAAATAATTAGGAAGTAACCTCTTGATTTTAACAACCATTTAAAATATCTTCAGACCCATTTTTATGTAATATGAATGCTTAACTGAATATGCAGTGATGTCTTTTAGAAGAGTCATGATTTAATGAAATGTGCATTTTCACTAGGATAAAAACCTCTAAGAAATTTAACAGTAGACTTTTTGTTTCCAAATAGAATTGTAGTAATTTTTCTTATTATATATTATTTATTCAAGCTAAAATTCAAATGTCTGTGCAATGAACTATGCATGAATTATGATAGTCATTGCCTAGCTTCTATGAATTTTTCTTTGATTTCCACCATGCAGAAACCTGCTGGGTATTCATAAATATCTATAACCTTAGTGCTAGAAAATTGAAACAGGATAAGAAGTTCAAAATCATCTAGACTTATGTTCAAAGTCAGGCTGCAATTCAAGAGAGATCCTATCTCATAAAAGCAAAATTAAGCAGAATAAATAAATAAACAAACAAACAAGAAGAAAGTATGAAATAAAGATTAAAGAAAAAGGCTGGAAAGGTGGCTCAGTGGGGTCTGATGCTCTCTTCTGGTGTGTCTGAAGAAAGCAATGATGTACTCATATACACAAAATAAACAAATAAATCTTTTTTATAAAGGATATATGTATATATATATATATATATATATATATATATATATAACACTATTGATCTCTATTTGTTATTTATTTATTAAATTTTGAGAATATAAGATATTTGTTGGGGAAAAGAAATAATGTTCTCAAGCATAGCATATATTATAAAATTATATATATGAAAGTCTTCAGTTGTTCAACGGCTTTCTATTTAACATTGGAGTGCTATATTTTTTACTTTTTTACTATAATTTACTATATATACAATTATATGGAATGTATAATTGTATATCTATTATTTTGTGTAAGTTGCAAATACATGTAATTATATTAACTGCAAGCAGTAAACATGAGAACTAGTGATATTTCTATCAACTGGAATACTTACATAACATTTTTAGACTATCAATTTTTTCTTGACATTCAATTCCTTTTGGATTTCCTTATTATTTTCTCACTTAAGAATGCATTTTAACTCCTTTGTCAAAGATCAAGTGACCATAGGTGTGTGGGTTCATTTCTGGGTCTTCAACTCTATTCTACTGATCTTCCTGCCTGTCTCTGTACCAATACGATGCAGTTTTTATCACTATTGCTCTGTAGTACAGCTTGTGGTCAGCGATGATGATTCTCCCAGAATTTCTTTTATTGTTGAGAATAATTCTTGCTATCCTGTGTTTTTGTTTATTCCAAATGAATTTGCAAATTGCTCTTTCTATATCTATGAAGAATTGAGTTGCAATTTTGATCGTTTATGTATCAAGTCTGTAGGTTGCTTTCTGCAAGATGGTCATTTTTACTTTTTTTGGTGGGGAGACTTTTAATGACTGCTGCTATTTCTTCAGGGGTAATGGGACAGTTTAGATGTTTTTTTCTGCTCCTTATTTTACTTTGGTACCTGGTATATGTCTAGAAAATTGTCTAAGGAGCTAAAACCATCCAGTGGAACAAGGACAGCATTTTCAACAAGTAGTGCTGGTTCAACTGGAGGTCAGTATGTAGAAGAATGCAAATCAATTCATTCTTATCTCCTTGTACAAAGCTCAAGTCCAAGTTGATAAGGGATCTTCATATAAAACCAGATAAAATGAAACTAACAGAATAGAAGGTGGGGAAGAACCACAAATTCTTGGGCATTGGGGAAACGTTCCTGAACAGAAAACCAATGGCTTATGTCTAAGATCAAGAATTGACAAATGGGACGTCATAAAAATGCAAATCTTCTGTAAGGCAAAGGACACTGTCAGTAGGACAATACGGCAACCAACAGACTGGCAAAAGATCTTTACCAATCCTCCATCTAATAGAGGGCTAATATCCAATATATACAAAGAGCTCAGGAAATTAAACTCCAGACAACCAAATATCCCTATTAAAAAATGGGATACAGAGCTAAACCAAGAATTTTTAACTAAGGAAACTCAAAGGGCCAAGAATCACCTAAAGAAATGTTCAGCATGTTTAGTCACCAGGGTAATGCAAATCAAAACAACCCTGAGATTCCACCTCACACCAGTCAGAATGGCTAAGATCAAAAAATTCAGGGGATAGCAGATACTTGTGAGGATGTGGAAAAAGAGGAGCACTCCTCCATTGTTGGTGGGATTGCAAGATGGTACAACCACTCTGGAAATCACTCTGGTGGTTCCTCAGAAAATTGGACATAAAATTACCTGAGGACCCAGCTATACCACTCCTGAGCATATACCCAGAAGATGCTCCAATATATAATAAGGACATATGTTCCATTATGTTCATAGTAGCCTTATTTATAATAGTCAGAAGCTGGAACAAACTTAAATGTCCTTCAACAGAGGTATGGATACAGAAAATGTGGTACATTTATACAATGGAGTATTACTAAGCTATTAAAAACAATGAATTCATAATATTCTTAGGCAATTGGATGAAATTAGAAAATATCCTGAGTGAGGTAACGTAATCACAAAAGAACACACATGGTATGTACTCACTGATAAGTGGATATTCAAAAGCTAGCAATATCCAAGATACAACTCACAGACCACATGAAGTTCATGAACAAGGAAGACCAAAGTGTGCATGCTTCAGTCCTTCTTAGAAGGAAGAACAAAATACTCATGGGAGCAAATATGGAGACAAAATGTGAGACAGAAACTGTAGGAGGGGCTGTCTGGAGACTTCTCCACCTGGGCATCCATCCCTTGTGCAGTCACCCAAGACAGAAGCTGATGTGGATGCCAGGAAATGCATGCTGACAGGAGCCTGATATAGCTGTCTTCTTAGAGGTCTGCCAGAGCCTGACATGTACAGAGGTGGATGCTTACAGCTAACCATTGAACTGATCATGGGCTTCCAATGGAGGAGTGAGAGAGAAGACTGAAGGAGCTGAAAGGGTTTGCAGCCCCATGGGGAGCAACAATATCAACCAAGGAGAGCTCCAGGGTCTAAACCATCAGCCTGGGAGCACATAGGGAGAGACCCATGACTCAAGCTGTATGTGTAGGGAAGGATTTCCTTGTTGGCCATATTTGGGAAAGGAGGTCTTTCTTCCTGTGAAGGCTGGATGCCCCAGTGTAGGGGAATTCGAGGGCAGGGAAGTAGGAGTGAGTGGGTGGGTTGGGGCACATCCTCACAGAAACAGGAAGAGGGGATGGGATAGCAGATATCTGGGTGGGTGGAGATATGGGGGAAGGGAATAACATCTTAAGGTAAATAAAATATCCAATAAAGAATAAAAAAATGCATTTTTAAATTAGTATAGATGATTCTTACATAATCTGTATTTCTATTTATATTATAATCTTCAGTTTGATCAAATAAAGGAAAACATTTTTAAATATAATCTCCTCATATTTTAAATTGTATCCCCTGAATTGCTACACCTTAAGATAAGCAACTGTTTGCAAATTTGATGTATCAGCACCTCTCATTTTATCATGTGGCTTCTGATGTATTTATGATAATATTCAATTACATTTTCAATTCAAAGTTAAATTTGGAATTTTCCATTCTCTTATATTCACTTACACTTTTGAAAAAGTAAATACTGATGTAGACACTCATGCCCAAGTCATTCTGTGCTACTTACTTGTGTATTTCCTGACATTCATTTTAAATATTAAAAGCATGAATTAGAGAAATATTTTATTGACTGTAATGTGTTTTAAAACTCGGTGGCACAAATAGCTTTTCAATAATACTTAGCCATTACTTAGAGTTGTCTCTTGTCTCAATATAGAACATAATAAAATCATAAATATTTAATAGTGTAATTTCATTTAATTATTTAATATTTTGAATGGAAATTCAGATAACATTTTAATACACTTTTGTGTGGATGACTTACATAGTCCCTATTTAATTTAATTACTATATATTACATATAGTCACTCAATTTTTAGCTAAAACCTAAGGAATTCCAGTTTTATATATTTATAATGTTAGGATTAATTAAAATTATTTTCTAAAATTCAATATAGCATTTTTCATTAAGCAAGAAATCATTTTATACACCAGATAAAATCACAACATTATTTTCATAAAAATATAGAAGTTTTCCTTGAGTTTGAGTCCAAAAATCTGGGTGATTTCAAGCAAAGTACAATGTTTACCTACTAAAAACATGTCATGCCACATAATTTAGGTCCTTGTGACATTAACTGACTTATTTATCAAATAACTGCCTAAACCTTCTATTTACTGAACATTAAATAAAGCTTTTCAGTTTACAGTGATATATACATATATATATATGCACACACAGGGAGTAAGTGCTTTATGAAATTCATACTGAACTCCACTGAAAGAAGAAATCTGCCATAATTCAGAATGACTTACTCAGACTCCTTTCTGGTTAGATGAAATTTTTTACTGCACACATTATCTTACCTGTAATCATGTAGTTCTTTTTCTTGATAGATGACACATTTCCATTAATATTCACATTCATGACTATATGAAAAATCTCTGTAATAAAAAATCTATTTGTAAAATAAATACAGTATTGAGTGTAATTAAACAATAAAACTAGTGGGAAATGAACTTAGAGAAAGTATATTCTAATTGCTACATCTTGGCACCTTTGCTGTTTCTTTAAATATACCTCTCTCCAAATGTGTGCTTGTTTGTGTATATACACATACATTATACATATACATACATCATATATATATATATATATGTACCACATATTTGTATATATACATATATATTTGTGTTGTGTGTTCCTTTAACTATACCATGATATATATATATATATATATATATATATATATATATATATATGCATGTATATGTGTGTGTATATCTGCAGAATGTTAATTAAAATATTAGTATCCTCAATATAGCTTAGGCTAGTCATGACATCTTTATATCATTATACTATTTCATTTTGTAAATCCAACATATGGAGTTAATAATTAGTTTCTATTACAATAAAACAAAATGACTTAATTATCTGAGAATAATTACTCAGATATCTGTTGTTGCTTTTATTAAACCTTAACGTATGTGTTACTCTAGGCATATTTCAATCAAACATTTCATTTATTGAGTTCTATAATATACTAATGTACAAAGGCTCACAGAATCAGATAGATAATGAAATTATCTGATCCTTTGAGAAAAAAAGAAAGAAAACCACCACAACATGAATCAAGCAGTACCAGAGAACAATTACAAAGATAACAACCAATAGGCACATATTTCCAGTGTGAATATTGCTTACCGAAATTGATAAAGTCTTCTTAGTGTTTAGGCTAGAGAAATTAGTTTAAGTCCTCTTATTTCATGGATTAATCATTAACATTTTTTTACTATTTCATCTTCTCTTTACCATTTGTTTAAATATTCTTGTTATGTCTTATTTTTTCTTTTACAGATGTTTTGAAAACATCCCATGTGCTCAATGGTGGCTATATCTTTATTTATGTTCCTTAAAAATATTTAACCACCCACTCCTCTTGCTATATCATTACTCACAATTGAATATAAGGAAAATTATTAAAAAATAAAGATAATCATAAATTTTCTTCATTCTACTATATTTTCTAATGATTGAACAATTGTGGATTAGAGAAAAATGATACATAGAAAAAATGAAAGAGAAAGTTAATGAAAATCTATGACAAGAGACTTGTAAATATATGTTTGACATCTGTAACTGAAAACACCAGATTTGATCTATATTTTAAGACAAAGGTGTCTTATCCATAAGAGACCAGACAGGTAACTCTAAAGGAGACTTATTTATTTAGGAAATTGGAAATGTATATTAGACTTATGTTGCTATCATGCATCTCTGTGACCCAGGAACATAATCTACCATTTTGCTACTTCTTTTTATAAATTTATTGTAATAACATGTGCCTGTGAAATATCTATCACAACTTCTAGAGCAATATACCCTTAAAACATCATAATGTGTGAACAAGAATTTTAGAGCTACTTGAATAAGATAATCTAAACACTTCCTCAAATTAATTGAGAAATTATTGGATGTCAACAAAGCACAGAGGACCTCCTTTCTGATCGTAATTAATTTAATAATTTGCTCAATGTCATTCTGTTACTAAGGTCTGCCAATGCCTGTCTGGAGAACATTAGCAAAATCGGATCCTAGATGAGATAGGGATAGGAAAAGAAGAGAAGAGAATTCTTTGAAGCTGTTCATCTTCTGTTTCAATTTACAATCAATTTTTTCCAACAAAAATCTCAACTATAGCAATGTTCCCCATAATATTGCCAAATATTTTTTAATATTTCCCCAATTAATATGGTTATGTTATATACTAAACGGAGGATTTATTTGTGAAATTACTGTGCCTTTATTTGTATTTGATATGTAAATTTGAATGATTTTCTGATTTTCTAGTATTGTACTTGTTCAGAAAACATATTTTGAATAATCCTAAAGTTATAAGGTTTTGTTACTAGACAGTGTGTAGTGCCGGGGGTATGTTAGTGACTCCCCATAAAAAAACATACAGGAGCTGATGTGAATCAACTCATAGTAGGGTCTTTATTCTAATTGAGCTAGCTTGCATTCCCAATGCACCACCATCACACAGTAAGGTTTTCATGATTAAAGGATGGGGGCGCCTTGAATATCTACCTGGGTAAGGCTTTCTAGTAAACAGCAAGCAGAAGTAAGTGTGAAAGCGTCTAATCAGAAAGTTACTGTGGCCTTTAGTATAATTGGTGAGTGCTGGGAGTCATATCAAAAACATAATTTCTTCTCCCTTCTGCATTGGTGATCCTTAGGACCCTGCTTATAACCTGGGGATGCAGATTTGTTGAGGAAATAATCTGAAGATGCTGGTCTTGTTGAGAGTATAATATGGAGACACTGGTCTTGTTGGGGATTAGTTTAGAGACTGGAGCTAGGCTCATGCTTTTTTTGCACGGCAACTTAGAAACTAGTGCTAGGTACCAGCCTGTTAGTTTACCTGAGTTCAAACTTAGGTCAAGTTTTCTGAAATGGAGTCTGAACTTAAAAGATTTGGCCTCTCAGGTTCAATTACACTTTAAAAGTAACATCATGTTTTATATGATCAACATTCTATCATTTCTATTGCTGGTGAAGTGTTTTACACGAACCAGAAATAAAACTAACATGCTTGTCCTTCCAGAGATTATTTGGTTGTGAGGATGCACAGACTGCGTGAAGATTTCAGAAAAATAAAAGGGTATTTGTGGTGCTTACTGTTAATTGTCACCTTAGCACAGTTGATAATCTCCAGTGTGTTGGACATTAGGACATACATGTAAGATATTATCTTGATTACATCAATTGAAGTGGTAACATCTTCCCACTGTGGGGAGATAACATTCCCTGACTAAGATGAAGACTGTAAATGGAGAGGGGGAAGTGAGCATAAAGAATGCACTCATCCCTCTTGGACTGATTATAGATGTAATATGAAAAGCCACTACAAACTGATACTGCTTTCATTTGTCCAACATGACAGACTTTGTCTTGACCTATGAGTCAGATAAAAATATTCTCTTAGTTGCTTAAGGCAGGTCTGTTATTCACTGCAAGAGTTTTCAAATGTTGTCCAACTCTGAGGCCAGAACTCATTTCTCTTTTGGGAAAAATTATCCAATCTGATGTTTAACATTGTCATGGTTTTCTTCCTGGGAGAAAAAACAAGAAGGAACAACAACAGTAACAATTACCAAGATGTCATGAGAATCAATCCAAGTAGAGTATATGATTGTCACCAATGCAAGAAACAGAAACTTTAATGTGGGGAAAGCTATATTTCCAATTAGAAGGATATTATAAGGAAGCCTCTATAAATATAATATTACATCTGTTAACTATCACAAAATACTCTAACCTAGACAATATTGTAGAAGGTTGACCATAAAACAGCAATTAGTGATTTCTGATTCAAAACAGGACAACACTAAGTCACATTGGTCTGGGCCATATAGGACTTAAAAATGGATAAGTATTGTTAGATATAACTCCTGAGAAACCAGTTGGATGATATAAATCCATGCTTCATGGTAGTTAAATCCTAATTTTGTATCTGCCTTAAGTAAACTGAAAAACACAAAACTCATCAGGACATGAGGAGAGCAGGACAAAATGTAACCTGTGATGCTTTCTGTTAAGGTCAGCTTGACAGAGTCTACAATATCCAGCTTGATGGGCCTTGGATCATACCTGTAAGAGATAATCATCATTATATTAAATGATATGTATAGGTAAAGCTCAGATATGAATGAATTAAGTGCTTCATACAAAAAAAATATGAGAAAGTCGTAGACTTACAAAATCTACAGTACAGATAGGAATTAGTCAAAGTGGAAGGTAGTGAAGTTCTAAAGTGATTATAGAAAACTAAAACCTGAAACAGAAATCGCCAACAGAAAGAGCAGAGGGAGAAAGCATGTTTTCAGGATGAAGTAAAGGAACATTGATATAAGTATTAGAAATATGAGCAATAGTTTAATAAAGTGGCATCAATGGGAAGTGAGGCCTTTGGTCCTGTGGAGGCTTGATACCCCAGTGTAGGGGGATGCTTGAGCAGCGAAATGGGAGTGGATGGGTGGGTGTGGGAGCATCCGCATAAATTCAAAGGGGATGGGGGACAAAATAGGGGTTTTGCAGAAGGGAAACCAGGAAGGGGTTAGGGTTAGATAATATTTGAAATGTAAATAAATAAAATAAGAAAAAAGGGAAAAACTGTGTTATTTTATATATATAGAGAGAGAAAACTTAATGTGAGGTAAACTATATTTTCAAAAAGAAGGATTCCATAAGATAGACCGTAGAAATAAAATATTATATCTGTTAACTATCACAAAACACTCTACTCTAGACATGGTTGTAGAAAGTTGAGCATATATATACATAGACATATTATATATGTAATACACTGTACAGAAATACATGGTTGGTCAAAATTCAACCAGTACAATATTAGCAAGAAATCACTTCTCACAAAATTAATTTATGTTTTCAAACCAATGGCATCATAATTCTAAAACATTTTAAAAACTATATCAGTTTTTGTATATCCCTTAAATTCCAGGAATAAACAAGAACAATAGTCTAGAATGATAAAAGGTGTAATGGATAACTGAACAAAGTTAGTGAGGAGTATATCAACGTTAATCACTCTAAAACTCTTCAGGAATCACCATAGTATCAACATGCTTCAATCACTGAAAGTTCCCTGTGATAATTGAAAATTCCTGAGCAGTTCCAGTGTCTATAGTCATTTATGTTTTATATGATGTTTGAAAAATTATTATAAAAATTAATTCATTTATTAAGAAAAATCTACTGTAAAATTTTAAATTAGCATCATTATTAAATTGATAAATTTATAAATATATAAATATATACTGTAAGGAAATAAATGTAATGAAATAAATATTTGTGTTTTTGTTTGTTTGATTCGAGTTACTTATACAGGACTCCTGAAATCCTTGGAATTTACTATATTATAGACTGAGAGACTCTGATCCACAATAAATAAGATACTTTTACTCATACTGTATTTATGCACATGAGTTAGTTTCTAGTGAGGCCCTGAGTACTTCAATGATGCGAAAGGGTTGCCAGAGGAACTATCTATATAGTTAGAGCTTGAAGCTTTTAGCTCCAGTTCCATGGTCCACAAAATGGGCAGAACTAGATGTTAAATTATTCACTAGGGGTCAATTCTACAACCAAATACACATTCATGATGTTCTCATTAGATGTCACTTGATGGGCTCCTGGGTATGTTAAGGATTATGCATAATCATTTTAAGACCAGGCTCTGATGGGTAATTTGAAATTTCATCCCAATCCCCTCCCCAGGGAAGGGTCCTTTAGAATTTTAAATTAAAAATACATCATGGTAATTTAATGAATCTTACATCAACATTTCTAACCTACTGGGCTCAGAGAGTATTCAGCTGGTGCATTAAACCATTAAACCACATTCCAATTTTGCTGGATAAAAAGCTCTGTATTCAGAACTTCCCAGGTACCTTTGTTCATTATTACATTGTCCATTATTCTGTATGACATCCTGAATAACAAATAAGTAAATAAAACATATTTTCCTGATCCAAAATACCAGGTTAAAAAATGAGAGGAGATGATTGTATGAGGATTAGAATTGTGACCATGTCAGAAAGATTGTCTATACCCTAAATATATAATAACTGAGATTGGTAACTAAAATGAAGACAATCTTGCAGAACTGACCTTTTAAATTGTAGGATCCAAATACCTAGGGGTTATAAACATTAGAACTTAATTTATACCTAGAGAATATTAGACAGCTCATGCTTGATCTTAGGAATGTTCTGTGGCACCAAGACTATGATAAAAGTATCTTATAAGTTTTTAAAGAATCAACTTTTGTATCAATGTCATATGAATCAGAGAAATCAGCCTTCATATTATACCTAATGTGTGAAAAAAACAAACTATTTTAATAAACACCTGAGAATATTTATTTTCATGACTTGCATTTATATTATAATAGAGCTCTGAAAACACCACATATTTTTTAGAAAATCTAAATCATGCTTCTTAATATCAACAGAAACTCTTAACTTACTAGAATTAAGTAACAGATATGCTTCAGGAAACCAATAAGCCTATGAGATGACCAGGAGCATTAAATCTGTTTAGAAGAAAAGGTTACATATATGGAATTATAAGAAAAGAGGAATCATCATCTTACTTTATGTTGATATTATGAAATTTGATAAATGAGTAAACACTTCTGATGTTTACAGAGGCACCTGAACAAAATTAGATCAGAACTTGCTATTTAAGCAAAATTAAATAATTGAAGACTTCATGCTCCTGGGAAATATATTGATTTAAAAGGATAAGTCTCACAACATGAGCTAGGCTTAAAATATATTTTTTTACCAAAAACCAGAGACACTTAACAACAAATTGTGTTTAAGTTGCAATACCAGTTTGTGAGGTTTCATTAAAAGTTAGTTCAAACTTTTGTATCAAAATAAAATACTTTGAATAAAATATGAATATTTAAGTTGACAATATAAGGAAATGACACATTTATTAAAATTGGGAAATAATTAAATAACTGATGGCCATTGGAGTTGGTCATCAACAAATGATATAACTTTCATTGAATGTAATATTTTACTACAAAGGGAAGATGAGGTGCCTTGCAATATAGAAACCTGACTATACCACCATTGCCAAATGATAAAAAAACAGGAAAATTTTATCAGTTCCTAATAAATTTTAAGAGAACTGGAAAATTATACCAGCAAAAAGTGACAAAATGCCAAGAAGGGGAGGTTAAAATAATGATGACCTACTACACATACTAACATCCAATATTACAAAATGAAAACTTTCAAGGGAAAGAAAGTTAAAAACTGCACTAGAATAAAACAAGAATGAATGAGTATGCTATGCTTGATTAGGCTGTTATGTTATTTTGAATGAAAAATGTCCCACAATGATGCTGATACTTGAAGACTCCCTGCTGTTTTAGAAGTTGCAGGCTTGCCGGGTGGTGGTGGCCCACGCCTTTAATCCCAGCACTTGGGAGGCAGAGGTAGGTGGATTTCTCAGTTCGAGGCCAGCCTGGTCTACAGAATGAGTTCCAGGACAGCCAGGGCTATACAGAGAAACCCTGTCTTGAAAAGACCAAAAAAAAAAAAAAAAAAAAAAAAAAGTTGCAGACTTGCTATATGAAGTATTACTGCAGGAAGGATTTGACAGGAAATAACCCATCTCCACCCAGTTCACTCTCTATGTTTCATGCTTGTGAAAAAGCATGTAATCTCTTATTATCTGACTTTTGCTATATGCCTTCCAATTCCCGCCATCTTACCTGCCATGATGGATTCTGTTTTCTCTGAAACCTGGGGGGCTAAAATAAACTCCTACTTCAATGAGCTACATGGAGCCCAAAATAAATGATTTCTTCTATGAGCTTTGTAGGTCAGAATTTAATCATAGCTGAAGAAAACTAACTTATATAACTTAATACTTGACAAGAAAGATAAGTCAACCTAAATTAAACTATGTTTGGGATTGATGAAATGTAGATATGGGTGATGAATTAAATAAATTATTCATATCAAGTAAATTTTAATTGGAATTTAATCATAACAATATTGTAATTATATTGCAGAATGGTTTTGCTTCTTCAAAAATTAATTTGTACAACATGGGAGGTCATAACTGCAGTTTAAACTCAGAGAAGACTGATGCAGTAGGATGTTTAAGACCATAATGTGTAATGTAGCCAAAAAGTAGTTGAGAAAAATTATTGCAAAACTTTATGTAACTTACAATTTTCACTGACAAATAATTCTGATGGATTTTATGAAATTTCCTTTGGAAATTCTACATGTAATTCACTCTATTGCAATTGAAATCCTCTCTCCTACTCTCTCATCCCTATTATTCTATGTCTTCTTTAAAGTCCTGTTCTTTCATTTGTCCATTTTTATACTTGATCAGTGATAGTTTTAATTTTATTTTTTTTTATTTATTTTATATCCAGCTGCTGTGTACCATCCCTCCTCTTCTTTCACCTCCCATCACCTACCCATCCATCTGCTCCTCCAAAATTTCTTACCAGAACATCCTTGTTAGATATCAACCAGCCAGGACAATATTTGTAAGCAGTGTCATTTGTGTGAACATGTTTTTGAAAGCATCCATTGGACTCTGGTGAGCACATAGATACACACCTAACGACAATGTTTTTGACACCTATTGACAGGCTTGTGTATCTTGGCCATTAACACCATTCATTTCAGACAACTTTCTCTGATTAAGGCTAAGAGTAGTAGCACTTTTCTCTGATCATAAATATGCATTTTTTGTAGAGAAGTTTGATTCCATATTCATTTAGTAAAACAGCAGTAGTAAGTTCCCCTTAGCATCTAGACTTCATTAGATGCAGGTTTTTGACCAGAATGACAGCATTGAACATGACATTTCTCTTGAAGGAAACATGTTAAATCTAGTCAGGGATACATCTATTGATGACCATAGGGAAATATTTCAGCAATGAACACATCTTTTCCAGCAAGATGCTATTACGGTTCTGTGGTCTCTTATCTACATAAACCCAATTATTCCTTTTTCTCTCTCATCAGCCTAGAGAGGTATCTTTCAAATCTACAAGAGTTGACTAGCAGGAAGAGAAATTCCAGCTCAATCCCAGATTGACTGGTCTATATCTTCCAACCAATGTAAAGTTTCCACACCAAAAGGATTAGGAACAATTTCTGAGGGACAACAGAGAAGTTTAGAAGCCATTTTGATCAAACCCTTTGCATTCTCACCTAGAGAACTCTTCTCTGACAAGAATTAGTAAATTCAGCACAGTACAATGCTGCATGCTTATGACTAATAGTATACATCTTCTCCCTCCCCTGCCCCCACACACATCCTTTCCTCATTCCATGTCTAGACACTAAATGGAAATTATAGGATATGTACAAATCATTTGTCTTATGGTGAAAAAATTTAAAATTGGGGAAAATAGGAGTTGCCTACATATTCCTGCTTTGTTTTACCTTATCACACTGCTAGGGAAAAATATAAAATTGAGAGATAAGACCAAGCAGAATACATATACATTTACAAATATTCTTTTGGTATCTATTGGTTTCACTTATTCCTCTACAAAGAGGTTTAATTCTGTCTAGAAAGAACTTTAATTTGGCTGAAGTTGAATTATTAACCCTCTGACATTACATGGTGCTCTTTCCTTTTTTGTTGTTCATTTTTAAATTGGATATTTTTCTTACATTTCAGATGTGATCCCCTTTCCCCATCCCCTGACCCAGGAACTCCCTATCCAATCCCCCTCCTGTTTCTATGAGGATGTGCCCTACCACCTGCCCACTCCTATCTCCCCAAACACGAATTTCCCCAGTCTGGGGCATCCAGCCTTCAGAGGACCAATGACCTGCCTTTCCCAAATATGGCCAACAAGGTAATCCTCACCTACATATACAGCTTGAGCCATGGGTCTCTCCCTATATGCTCTCAGGCTGATGGTTTAGACCCTGGGAGTTCTTCTTGGTTGATATTGTTGCTCTCCCCATGGGGCTACAAACCCTTTCAGCTCCTTCAGTCTTCTCTCTCACTCCTCCATTGGGAAGCCCATGATCAGTTCAATGGTTAGCTGTAAGCATCCACCTCTGTACATGTCAGGCTCTGGCAGACCTCTAAGAAGACAGCTATATCAGGCTCCTGTCAGCATGCATTTCCTGGCATCCACATCAGCTTCTGTCTTGGGTGACTGCACAAGGGATGGATACCCAGGTGGAGAAGTCTCCAGACAGCCCCTCCTACAGTTTCTGTCTCACATTTTGTCTCCATATTTGCTCCCATGAGTATTTTGTTCTTCCTTCTAAGAAGGACTGAAGTATGCACACTTTGGTCTTCCTTGTTCATGAACTTCATGTGGTCTGTGAGTTGAATCTTGGGTATTTCAAGCTTCTGGGCTTTTATCCAATTATCAGTGAGTGCATACCATGTGTGTTCTTTGTGATTAGGTTACTTCACTCAGGATGGTATTTTCTAGTTGCATCCATTTGCCCAAGAATTTCTCAAATTCATTGTTTTTACTAGCTGAGCAATATTCCATTGTGTAAATGTACCACAATTTCTGTGTCCATTCCTCTGTTGAAGGACATCTGTTTTTTTTTCTAGTTTCTGACTATTATAAATAAGGCTGCTATGAACATAGTGGAGCATATGTGCTAGTTATATGTTGAGCATATTCTGGGTATCTGCCCAGGAGTGGTATAGATGGGTCTTCATGTATAACTATTTACAATTTTCTGACTAACCACCAGAGTGATTTCCAGAGTGGCTGTACCAGCTTGCAATCCAAACAACAATGGAGGAGTGTTCCTCTTTCTCCACATCCTCACCAGTATCTGCTATCAGCTGCGTTTTTGATCTTGGCCATACTGACTGATGTGAGGTGGAATCTAAGGGTTGTTTAGATTGGTGGGGATACACCAACGTGGAGGCAGGAGGATGGGGGAAGGGATAGTGAGTTCCTGGGAGGGAGGGGGGGAAATGGGGTAAGGAGCAAATATCTGAAATGTAAAGAAATTTCCAATAAAAAAAATAGATTTACATTATCCTGATGACTAAGGATATTGAACATTTCTTTAGGTGATGATCAGCCCTTCAAGTTTCCTCAGTTGAGAATTCTTGGTTTAGCTATGCACCCCATTTTTAATAGGGTTATTTGGTTGTCTGGAGTCTAATTTCTTGAGTTCTTTGTATATATTGGATATTAGCTCTCTATCAGATGTAGGATTGGTAAAGACCTTTTCACAATCTGTTAGTTTTCATTTTGTCCTACTGACAGTGTTCTTGCCTTACAGAAGCTTTGCAATTTTATGAGGTCCTATTTGTCAGTTCATGATCATAGAGCATAAGCCATTGGTGTTCTGTTCAGGAACTGTTCCCCTGTGCCTAGGTATTCGAGGGTCTTCCCCACCTTCTCTTATATTAGTTTCAGTGTGTTTAGTTTTATGTGAAAGTCCTTTATCTACTTGACCTTTAGCTTTGTACAAGGAAAAAAGAATAGATCAATTTGCATTCTTCTACATGATGACATCCAGTAGAACCAGCACCATTTGTTGAAAATGCTGTCCTTTTTTCACTGGACGGTTTTAGCTCCTTTGTCAAAGATCAAGTGACCATAGGTGTGTAGTTTCATTTCTGGGTATTCAATTCTATTCCATTGATCTTTCTCCTTGTCTCTGTACCAATACCATGCAATTTTTATCACTAGTGCTCTGTAGTATAGTTTGAGGTCAGGGGCAGTGATTCCTCCAGAGGTTCTTTTATTGTTGAGAATAGTGCTCACTATCCTGGGTAATTGCTTATTCCAAATAAATTTGTAAACTCTTCCTTCTCTCTCTATGAAGAACTGACTTGGAATTTTGATGGGATTGCATTGAATCTGTAGATTGCTTTTGGAAAGATGGCCATTATTACTATATTAATCTTGCCAATCCATGAGAGTGGGAGATCTTTCCATCTTCTGAGATCTTCGATTTATTTCTTCAGAGACTTGAAGTTCTTGTCATAAAGATCTTTCACTTGCCTTGGTAGATTCACACCAAGGTACATTATATTATTTGTGACTATTGTGAAGGGTGTTGTTTCCCTAATTTCTTTTTCAGTCTGTTTATCCTTAGAGTAGAGGAATGTTACTCATTTGTTTGAGTTGATTTTATATCCAGCCACGTTACTGAAGTTGTTTATCAGGTTTGAGAGTTCTCTGGTGTAAGTTTTGGGTCACTTAAGTATACCATCATATCATCTGGAGACAGTGAAACTTTGTCTTTTTCCTTTCCTATTTGTATTCCTTTGACTCCTTTTGTTGTCTAATTGCTCTGACTAGGACTTCAAGTACTATATTGAATAGGTAGAGAGACAGTGGGCAGCCTTGTCTAGTGCCTGATTTTAGTAGGATTGCTTCAAGTGTCTCTCCATTTAGTTTGATGTTGGACACTGGTTTGCTGTATATTGCTTTTACTATGTTTAGGTATCCAGTCTGATAGTCTATGTCTTTTTATTGGGGATTTGAGTCCATTGATGTTAAGAGATATTAAGAAAAATGAATGTTGCTTCTTGTTACTTTTGTTATTAGAGGTGGAATTATGTTTGTGTAGCTATCTTATTTTGTATTTGTTTGAAGATTACTTTCTTGCTTTTTTGAGATTGTAGTTTCCCTCCTTGTGTTGGAGTTTTCCATCAATTTTCCTTTGAAGTGCTGGATTTGTGGGAAGATATTGCGTAAATTTGGTTTTGTAATGGAGTATCTTGATTTCTCCATCTATAGTGATTGAGAGTTTTGCTTGGTATAGTAGTCTGGGCTGGCATTTGTGTTCTCTTAGGTTCTATGTGATATCAGTCCAGGATCTTCTGGCTTTTATAGTCTCGGGTGAGAAGTCTGGTGTAATTCTTATAGGTCTGCCTTTATATCTTACTTTACCTTTTTCCCTTACTGCTTTTAGTATTTTTTCTTTGTTTTGTGCGTCTGATGTTTTGATTATTATATGATGGGAGGAAATTCTTTTCTGATCTAGTCTATTTGGAGTTCTGTAGACTTCTTGTATGCTCATGGACATCTCTCTCTTTAGGTTAGGGAAGTTTTCCTCTATAATTTTGTTGAAGATATTTACTGGCCCTTTAAGTTGGAAATCTTCACTCTCTTCTATACCTATTATCCTTAGGTTTGGCCTTCTAATTGTGTCCTGAATTTCCTGGATGTTTTGGGTTAGGAGTTTTTGCACTTTTCATTGTCTTTGACAGTTGTGTCAGTGTTTTCACGGTATCTTCTGCACATGAGATTCTCTCTTCTATCTCTTGTATTCTTTTGGTGATGGTTGTATCTATGGCTTCTAATCTCTCTCCTAGGTTTTCTATCTCCAGAGTAGTCTCCCTTTGAGGTTTCTTTATTGTTTCTACTTCCATTTTTAGATCCTGGATCTTTTTGTTTAATTCCTTCACGTGTTTAGTTGTGTTTTCTTGCAATTCTTTAAGGGATTTTTGTGTTTCCTCTTTAAGGGTTTCTACCCATTTACCTGTGTTCTTCTGCACTCCCTGAAGGAGTTTTTTTTATCTCCTTCTTAAAGTTTTCTATCATCATCATGAGAAGTGATTTTAATTCTCAGTTCTGCTTTTTTGGTTTCATGGGTTATCCAGGGCTTGCTATAGTGGGAGAACTGGGTTCTGATGATGCCAAGTAACGTTGCTTTCTATTGCTTATGTTCTTGAGCTTGCGTTTTGCCATCTGGTTAACTCTAGTGCTACCTGCACTCACTGTTTCTGATTGGAACCTGTCTTTCCAGTTATCTTTCTTGTGTCAGAACTCCTCAGAGTCCAAATGTCTCTGTGATCCTGTGATCCTTTGGTCCTGAGCTCGTTGGTAGAACTCCTAAAACTCAGGCTGCCCCTGGGATCTTGAAATCCTGCTGCTCTGAGTGCAGTGGTTCCTCTTGGATGTCTCAGGATATGGTGTCTTCATGAGAGCAGACCAGCTAGGTGTCTGCCACATCCAAAAGTGCTATTTTCGTTTCTAGTTATAATTGAATATTACCTTAATTTGAAGGTAAACAAAATCTCAGAATATCCATTAAAATAATGGAGTATAGTAAGAACAAGTGTTTTGGTCCCTTCAACATAAAGTCCTAACCTGTTTTATGTGGAATATGACACAGTGCAAATATTCATCTTCCCACCTCTCTAACTACTGCATTTTACTTTATTTGGATAACATTTAGGAAATGGATTTGAAGTTCAGATCTTGAAAAAAAGTGTCTATGATATTCACTGAACCACGGAATCCTGGCTGCAAAGTATATATATGGATTTTACTAAAATGAAAAGAAAACACAAACAGTGCTATATATGACTTTTTATCTTGGCTTTTTAAGCAAACATGTCTGTTTATTATGAAGAAAAACAAAAAGTCACTCAAAAGGCAGCAAATATGAAAAATATAAAATATAAATCCATACAAGCAATTATAAAATGCATAAAATGGAAAAGTTTTAACTGGACATCAAAATTTTGTTTTTTTATTATATTAGTTGAAAGTATCTATTCCAATGTAAAAAAATAAAAATAAGAAATTTTCCCAACTAAGGTATGCTACTACCAAATATAGAATATAAATTATGAAAACTAATTTTTTAAGGTATAGCTTTCTTTTACTTAATTTTCATTTTTCTTAGTTATTCATTTTAACAAATTATGATATTGTTGCTGAAAAATGATCTTAATATTGTTCTCTTTCTTCACATTGTTTTGCTGATAATGTCTGTTAGTATTAAATGATTTCTAAATTCGGGTTTCTAAATCCATATCTTTATTAATCTTTTCAATAATAGTTTAAATTTTTCCATTAAGGAGGTTTTGGTTTCTATAATTTTACTAATCATTTATTTAGTAGGCATTATGTGTTTCTTTTTATTTATATTATTATTTGTATTAATTTTGAAGATAAGATCAAGACTTTAATTATTGTTTATATTCTGAATTTTTATTTTGTTAAGTATATATACATATACACCTGCTTATTTGTAAATGTGCCTTGTGAGTGAAGGCATCTATGGTTGTCAGAAGGTTGGAATATACTGGAACGGGAGTTACAGGTAATTTTGTGCTTCCTGATATTAGTACTGGGAACACACAACTTACCTTCTCTATAAGAGAAGTAGATGCTTTTAATTACAAGTCATTTTTCTCCATCTTCTTATATTTTACTTAAATTATTAAACTAGCTTCATCTTTCATTTATAAGAGAGCTCTGAAAATTTAAATCAGAATAGGTATTGGCACATGCCTTTAATCTGAGCTCTCAAGAGATGGAGGCAAGTGGATTTCTATGAGTTTGGGGCCCGCATGGACTATATAGTAAGTCTAACAAACCCCAAGTTCAGGCAAAAGGAAATCTATTTTGAGTTATTGGTCAGGGTGGTTGAAGACACTCCCAAAACATACACACAATTGTTACTGTCCTTGGTGACCTCATAGAGGTGGAATGTTAATCCCTATTGCTGAAGACACCATGAATTAAAGATATAGGACCCAGAGCCCACTCAACTAGACATCATAGATGGCAGAAGTCAGCATGCAAGCTTCCAAAAGAGAGAAACAACCAATAGTCTACCAAGGTATGATACCTATGAAACATAATCAATAGCTTAGCACAATAATTCTAAGGGCTAAGTAGTGGCACCAACAACTTCTTGGTAGCCCCCCTCTTTTATTGGACCCAGTAAAACTCATTTGGCAAGGTACTTAAACATAGCCTTACCTTCTCAGGGCTGGTGAAGTCATGGATCATTTACAACCAACAATTTACTAAATCAGGATAAACCCTAAATATTTTCTTAATATTTATTCTTATATGTAGAGAAAAGTAGAATTTTACCCCTTTCTCCATCAAGGGAACTTCTCTTTGCAATAGAGAGAGATCATCAGAGAAAACTATAATTGATTAAAGCCCAAAGTTGGGAGTCTAATCCCAGTGGATAAATCCATAAAGTAGTTCCAGCACTTGAGGCTCAGGAAATACTGTGGAATAGGGGCAGAAATATTGCAAAAAAAACAAGAATCAGGAAGTGTGCTGAGAGACCGTGTCTCCTCTTCATGAAAGAAACTACACTTGTAAAGTATACAATATGACTTCCTAGGAAAGAGCTGAACAAAGACAGCAACAATAGAAATTCTAAAGTACATGGCAGAAGCATCATAGTCTTCAACCCTACACAAAGAACTATGTGTAATTAAGAAATGATAAGACTACACGAACAACCCACTAAATAGTTATACATTTTTTAAATGTTTAATTGATTGTGAGTTTCCTATCACACACTCCAATCCAATGCATCTCTCAGTCCTCTCATATCCATTCTTTGTCCACATAGACTACCACTCAATAAAACACACACACACACACACACACACACACACACATACATACACACACCACAACCACACAACAACAACAACAGAAAACTATCCATAGAAGAATGCTCATCATGGAAACTTATAGTGTGTCACAATTTTTCCTACAGTATATCACTCTGTCCAAACATCTTCACTTGCAAATGCTCATTTCAATGAGTCATTGTTTTGATTGGAGATCTCAGTCTTCTATGACACTATAAATATTATATATTTATCAGGGTTCCTCTGGATTATCCTGTTGTTCCCTGTATTATGGAGATTGTGCAGGTTTGGAACAGCTTCTATTTGCATGGGGAAGGACTCCAGGTGTTTTCCTTATGTGACTGATTGCCATAGTCTCTCTGTGGGGAATGTGGTTACACAAATTAAATCACAATTTTAAACATTTATGTCAATGTTTAACTAGCCTCATTATTTTGAGTGGGTGATGAGACAGGACATCATTGCAGAAAGTTAATGGTGGAAGATATCCACTGACTACTCATCATAGATAAAAAACAAACAAACAAACAAACAACAAAGAAAACAAATTGCAAGGCTTTGGTGTCCCAGTATCTCCTGCAATGGTAGTTCCCTTCTCTAATATCTTTCAAAAGTACTTATGATGAACTGTTGCTCCCAGACTTGTGGTATTTTTGGATAGAAAGTAGAGAGTTGGTAAACTCCATGGAAGAAGTTAGGTCAAGGGTGGCATGCTCATGATAGAATGAGAACACCCAGACCTCTGCATTTTTCATTCTTTCTTCTCAGGTGTCACAAAGTGAACAACATCCTAGCTATGAACATAGAAAACACGGATTTCTTTTCTAGTGTTACATCAAGAATTCCAGTTTTCAATCAGCTACTTGATGTAGGTTAATATCTACATTTCATCTATAAATAGATCGCCATGTGAATTCAGACTTAAAGATGTTACTTTAGTATGTTTTTTCTTCCCTGATCGAAAATGTTTGAAAAAGAGTTCCAATTTTAATTACATTAAACAAAATATGTTTGCTTTTATACTATATTAGAATTACTGCTTACCATTCATTTTAAAGCTTTCAATTGTGTCATTAATTGTAAATATACAAAGCTCATATCAATTCACTATTGAAAATGCTTAGTATAAGTCTTCTTGAGTAGGTAAAGTGCATGCTGCTAAAGAAGGAACACCTCAGTTTGGAGATCCATCTAGCAAATGCGTAAAAGCTGAGTTTGACAACATGCTTCTGCAATCCCAGCACAGGATAGATGGAGACCTGCTATCAAAAAATATGATGAAATCCATAGAGAAACGAAGCCACAGTCAACATCAATCTATGTGAATTCATAGAAACACTTTGCGAATATAAACAAAAGCTATTTTTAAATTATTTTCATTCTCTGGAGTATTTAATTGTTGGTTAGTTGATTGATTCTAGTAGTCTTTGCTTTTTTGAATCTATTTCTTTTATCCACTTTAAGTTCAGCTATATGATTGATGAAGATTTTATTTCTTCATTTAATTCTAATATTTTGTATGTAAAAAAATCACATGATGTGTAGCACTTACACGCTATTGCTTATCGGTGGAGGTCAGAGAACACCTTTGTGATGTTTCTTCTCTTCTCGCTCTATGCATGAACTCCAAACAACAGAAATAGGTCACCAAGCTGATGTGGCAAGCACCTTTAAACATTAAGCCAACTAGGGAAGCTGGAAATTTTTCAGATTCAAAATAATACAGATTACAAAAACAATTACATCATAAAATCATATCATTCTTTTCCCTTAACTCCATTGTTGTCAAAGAGGACCAGATGTCAAACCAATCATGTCAACAAGAGAAGTTCTGCAGTCTACAATTTCTAATAACTTCCCTATTATCTTTTGTCCTAGAAATACTGACAGGTAATTTATGATTATATCAAGTCATCCAATTAGGCTTTCTGTAATGTGAATTCTTTTGTCCAGATCTCTCTTTTAGAGAAGTGTGGCTCTTACTTACTGACTCTAGCCTCATTAGGCACTTTTTGTGGATCCCCCATTAGACATGCAATAATTATTTGGATTCCATTCACACCTAAGAAACTGGCTCACAGTGTATCTACTTTTTTCTATTTTTCACTGCCATCTAAATCTACACCTAGACTCAATCATTAAAGACACTAATTATTTGTATCTTAATTTTTAAAAGATGTATTTTATGTTTTTATGTGTTTGTGTCTCTGGGTGTGTTTACCTTGTATGTGCTGGTGCTATGAAGGGCAGATGAGGGTCATGCTCTCTCGAATGGGAGTTACCAATCGTTGTGAACCAATGTGGGGAATGGAAGTAGAACCTGAGACGTTTGCCAAAGCAGCACATATTCTTAACTGCTGGGCCCTTTCTAAATTCCCCCCTTTTCATTTTGTTCTTTTATCCACAGGTTTATGCTAAAAAAATATGTAACAGTTTCACTGATTTGCATGTTGAATTTTTTACACATATTTAAAAATGTTTTCTACTTTCCAAGCAATTTCCCATTTATTAATTCTACTACTTTAAAATTTGTTTTCTGTCCCTTTTAGCTACTACCTTCCCTTGGGCATTTCATTTTCTCTTAAGCTCATTATTTATCTTCAATGTTTTCACATGTTTTTTTTCAAAATTTCATATATTTCTTGCCTCATTATATTCAATATAGGAAATATGATGATATATTTGCAGTATGTTCAAATGAGAATTCATTTTTTTAATGTTTGCTATACTGAAGAAAGATTTACTTACTAAATGCAATACCTTTAAGTATCATTTTTGTAAATTCTCTCAAGCAAATTACCTTTATCATTAACAACTAAATTGACCCCTGTACCAACAAATAGAAACTACAGTGATGATCACTCAAAATGCTGTTTTCTAATGCTTTCATGCTCACTACTGACATATATATAATACTGTATGGAAAGCAAATATATAGTCGACAAACATATTAATTTAGTAAAGTCAGGTCCTGAAACTGGGTAAGCTATTGGAGAATTTTTCTATAAAGTGTCTAAGAACAATGCTGTCAGTCAACCAGGAGATTTCAGGTCACCCAGATCCATTCAGATTTCTGATCTTTAGAACTATGCATTGAAAATTCCTTTTAGTTTGGGCCAATTATAATGTGGTACAATTTACAAGGTTCCTACCAAATATAATCTTCCAAGAAATTTCTTCTTTCTCCATAACAATTATCTATATCACGAGGTTTACCAAAGAGGAGTACATCTATTTAATATAAGCTTGAACAGCTGGTGGGGTGACCAGTTTGTTAAAGTAATGTCAGTCGAAGGGATGAATGAAGGAAGCACATTCTTTTTAATAACTTTCTTTTTTCTTTTCTTTTTACATTTTTATTGGTTAGTTTATTTATTTACATTTCAAATGTTGTTCCTTTCCTGGTTTCCCCTCCGTATACCCCCTATCCTATCAGTCTTCCTCCTTCTATGAGGTTGTTCACCACCCACCTACCCACTCATGCCTCACCAACCTAGCATTCCCCTATGCTGTGACAACAAGCCTTCACAGAATGCTGGGCCTTCCCTCCCATTGATTCCAGATAAGGCCATCCTCTGCTACATTTGCAGCTGGAGCCATGGGTCCCTCCATATATATTCTTTGGTTGGTGGTTTAGTCCCTGGAAGCTCTATGGAGGACTGTTGTGTTAATATTGTTGTTCTTCCTATGAGTTTGCAAACCCCTCCAAGTTCCTTTAGTCTTTCCACTATTTCCTCCGTTGGGGTCCCTGTGCTCAGTCTGATGGTTGGCTGTGTGCATCCACATCTGTATTGGCCAGGCTCTGACAGAGCTTCTTATGGACAGCTATACCAGGCTCCTGTCATGGATCTCTATATGGGGTAGCCTCTGGATGCCCCTTCCTTCAGTCTCTGCTCTATTTTTTGTCCCTGTATTTCCTTTAGACAGGAGCAATTCTGGGTTAAATTTTTTGAGATGAATGGGAATCCCTATCCCTCAACCAGTGGCTGTGCCTATCCACTGGATATGGTCTCTACAGATTCGCCCTCCCCTTTGTTGGGTATTTCAGCTAATGTCATCCCCTTTGGGTCCTGGGAGCCTCATCCTTTCTGTCATCTGGTTCTTCCTGGTGGTTACAACCAGTTTCCCATCCCCCATTGCTACAAACCTCTCTTCAATTTCCCTCTGAACATCTCTCCCATCAGAATAATTCTATTCAATAGCTCCAGACTGGCACACTAACTCTGGTTAGTCATATCCAAAATAAAACTTAGTATGGCAGAGATATGGCAGTTGCTATTCAAATCATTGACAAGTTAAAATCCTTAAACAATGAATGAGGTTATATTTTTGTATAATGAAGTACACTTTGTAAACAAATTGCTGAAGATTTAATTTAGAAGGAACTAGAACATTCATATTTCTCTTCTACTCATATTCACATATTTTGAAATTATCCCTCAAATGTGAGATATAAATAAAAATATGACAAATATGCATTTGGTGTATTATCTAACTTAACATGTGTATTATTTGAGTGAGAATAGTATTACTGATTTATTATTAAATTCCCTAAAACTTGCAGCAAGTATGCAAATCAGTTTTGTTTTATTATGGTTGACTTTGATATAAAGTATAATGTTTAACCCTTCTTAATACAATGTTTTCTACATAGTTCTTTCTTCTAGCACTAAATGCACAAACTTAAGGAATATAAATTCTCTTTATGTAATAATCAAACGCCTAACCATAGGGATTATGTTCAATGACAAAAACATTATTATGGTGTTATGCAGACAATGCTGCATGAATGTAAAACACCCACTGGGAAATTTTTCAGGTATCCAAATTATGATTATGGTTTGGGAAAATCTATCCTCACAAGTAATAACAGTTCTGTTTTCACTTGGCAGTCTCTAAATATTTTACCAGCTATGAGGCAGGAGAAACAGAAGATAAAATGAAAAGAATATCCAGAGCAAAGTTCATGAGACCATCCAGTTTATAACCTCACTTTTTTTACAACCACACTATTCTACATTGTTGCACATGCCCTTTTATGGGTCAAACCATACATAGACCATTGCCCAAACTGTCAGTAATAAATTGGATGATATTGCTGCTAGTGTGAAATGAGCTGACTACAATGTAACAAATGAACATCTTAGAAACATTAACCAATTCCCTGTGATGGATATGAAGATAAAGAGGTAGACTTATTGCCAGTCTCCTTGCATATAAGTAATCAATGGTATGTGACAGAAAACTACCTACTTTAAGCCAAAAAAAAAAAAAAAATGTGTACTACTTCAGCCTCTGGAGGCAATGTGAAAGGATGAATTGATTAAAAATGAAATGCTTTTTAAAATCAATTCGTCAATATTTACAATATTTAGGCTGATAGGTCAATGCCCAGGTATTTATTTAACTAAGAAGTTTTCTTGTCTCTGTATTTTAAAACAAAAATTAGATTCATATCTCATACAATACATCCTGACCACAATTTCCCCACCTCCCTCCCACTCCTCTCAACTTCCCCTCACATCCAGATGCACTGCCTCTCCATTTCTCTTCACAAAGCAGCAGGGGCTCCAAAAGACAACAACCAAACATGACAAAACTCAATACAGTAAGACAAGGGAATAAAAACTCGTATTGGCATGGAGATGGTTTCACCTTAGGACTCTGGGTTACACATTACTTGGTTCCTGGGTATCCAGACAGTCTCAGGTATGGACTTTCTCTCTGTATTTGTGCCTCAAATTAGACCAGACATTGGTTGTCCTTTCCCACAACCTCTTCCCTACCAGTGCCTCAGCATAGCTTGCAGGCAGGAATGATTGTAGGTAGAAGGTTTTATGGCTGTGTTTGTTTCCAGGTTTCTCTTTCCATTTCCTGAAGAGTACTTTCTCAAACCAAAGAGACCAGAACACAGGGGTAAATAGTCCATGCAGACAATAGCTTGACCTCTCTATGTTCAATGAGCTGTGTGGAAGTTGGCCTTAGCAATAGGGATCATGGTCAATTTTTAGAGAGCAACCCTTTCTCCTAACATCAGCCTTAGTTGTTTGGAGTTCTTCACAGAAATCCTCAGCCAACAACCTGACTGAATGCAAGCCTAGTACATCACTGGAAGACTTGCTTGTCTACAAAATGTGACCAGTTCAGACTCTGTGTATTCTGTTATTAGGAGGCCTCACTATAGTCACCCTCATTTATTCCAGGCAATTTCCAATGCACAAAATAAGTACTACATTCTAACTTTTACCTTGGCATTTCAAATATTTATCTCTACAAGAATAACACTTTTGCAGATTATTTTACAAATTTAGCATTTACCTTGTGTGACCGTATTTATTAAATTTTGTTTCATTATTTAAAAGTAAATGTACTGATGTATAATGGTTTTGAGTGACACATTTAATATTTAGTTTTAATTGTGGAGATTAAACTCATTATAATTAACATGTGCATAAAATATACATGTAGATATAAAGATATATTTAAACATTATATTGAAATAATCAGTTTTCATACAACATTATGGAGTTCTAAGAAAAGAAACATGGATATAAATGCACTAAATGAATAAATTCAATTACACAGCCTCTTATGAAAGCAAGCTAAGTGACCTGTAAATTCACTGTAGACACAGTATGAATTAAGAAGAAAAGTGACAGGTGATTAAGTCACCAGAGTGTGAAACATGATTCAAGAAGGAGTCTAGGGTACACGTGGGTTTGTGAGTAACATTGACAGCCTTTACATCCACTCATTCCTAAGAAAACCAGTGAATGTCTTCTTAAAGGGCCTGTGAAAATAGAGATAATGTTATATGATACTTTATTGCAGAACATGAATAAAAGTTTGAGGATCAGTTCTCTAAAAAAATGTAAGCACAAAAATGAAAACTTAATAATACAGTTACCACCATAGATATGACTGTACAATGAAGATACTTGGTTTGCCATTTATTTATTTACAGAACTAGGAATACTGTTATTTAAATCGGAATGATACCATTATCCAACTTCAAGTTTCATATGTATGGTTCCAACAAATATAATAAGAGATATTAAAAAGAAAGAAGTCCTTAGTCAATAATAATATTGTCTGTCTTTCTTCTCTCATCATTTTTTGTCTCTCTCTTACACTCTTTCTCTCTTTTCCGTTTCAGTAATACATAACCACATATTTATTTTCTTCCTCATGCCTATTTTTTTTTGTCTCGTGCCATTAATACATCTAATTGTTTTCAATTCCATGATAGTAAACTGCAAGAAAACTGAAGGAAAACTATGTCCTAGGTGGTCAGCTGTATCAAGATGAAGATGTGTATGTCCTTCACTACCATCAGCTATCAGAACCTCATTGAAATGGGAAACTAATACATATGTTTGCATTCTACATTCTATGAGAAACACATTACCATAACAATTGCTGAAGATGCCCTGGTTCAAATCTATGGTAGAAATGAAAACTATGTTTTGTTTTGTTTTTTTATAAAACAAGTTGTCTTGACCTAGCATCAGAATGTACATGCTGTTGAGTAGGGAGCATTCTTGTTACAGACAACGGAAAACTGTTAAGAACAAATCTGTTCAGAGATATATTGTGGATGACAATTTAAATGTCCTTAACTTGGTTGAGAAGGAGAAAGCATATTCTTGGACTGATAGATAATACAGTGATTTGGGGACCTAGGAGCAAGAAGAATCTATGAATTTTGCAGTCTCTCTAAGCAAGATGCTTTCCATCAATATGTCAGAACCTCTTTAAGAAGGTAAAAATCCCAGATTCACACCAGCCTTTATTCAGCACCACACTACTCCATGTATACTGCAAAACTAACACCAAATAGTATTATGAAGAAACAGCACACTAAGAAAAATAAGATCGATCAGAACATGCTCAAACTTTGGCTCATTATCTGATGAAGTGCAATGCTGGATCAACAACTATGTCGTTTTTATATTATTAAATAATTTGCATTTAAAGCAAATTAATATAATTACAAAGGACTTACATTCATATTATGACATCTGTTCTTAGACAAAAGCAGGAATAACAGACATAATATAATTGGCATATATTATCTTTTTAATTAGATAAATTTATCTTATTTATCTATTTTTAATATGCACAAATAACAGACATACTATAATTGGCATATATTATCTTTTTAATTATATAAATTTATCTTATTTATTTATTTAAATGTGTATGGATACTTTGTTTATGTTTAAGTCTGTGAATTCAGTGCCTGCAAGGAGCCAGAAGACATTATGTGATCCTGTGGACCCGACACTATGAATGGTTATTAGATGCCTTATGGGATGTGGGATGTGAATCTGGTTCCTGGAAGGTCAGCAAGCAGTGCTCTTAGCTTCTCAGTCATCTCTCCAGGCCAGCATTCAGTATAGCAACATATTTAGTGCTTCCAGCACATGTTAAAGTACAGCTAAACAAAGTGTATGTATTTGTCATAGGAGCTCAAAGATTATATTTCTTAAAATTCAGGTCAGCATCTTTTAAATTGATGTAGCACAGATATTGTTGTAATATTATATGTAAATTGTGTCATATTGCTGACTGTGGTAAATATATAATTTGATATTATGTATTAAAATTATTTTACATTAATAATATAATTAATTTGTTATATACTAAGTATATAACAAATTAAATTTCTATCAGCTATCTGACATTATTGTCTATTTTAATTTTAAAATATTACCTAATAATGGTACAATTTTAGATATTACAATTTTACTTTTAGTTTGATGCTATTTTGTTGAGGTGGGTCTATTTTGTAGTCCACAAATCTTTTAGTCACACAAAACACAATTCACCTGCCTTTAATTCACCTTTCCAAAGTATGAAGGTTACAAACAGGACCCCATATCAGTCTGTTACTTTAGATATTGACATTGCTTTGACTTTTCCAGAAGTGAAACGGAGTTTTTTAAGGAAAGTTTTTAAATAAAGGCAAATGTCTTATAGTAGGTTTAATAAAGACAGCCATACATGCATTGGATAAATGAATTCTAATGATTATGATTAAAATGAACTTTCCTTGTTAATAACTACTGAGTAACAGGAGCTAACATATAGTGCTGTCAAAATAAGAGCATTTGGAAATTCACATTGAAACTCTACTAACAAGGTAGTGGGAAAAATATAATAACTTACTACACACAATAGAAATTTCTTATTTTTCTACTGTCAGCAGAAGTAAAATTGTTATAAGTTATCAAACATGTCTGTAGTGACAGTATTTTACTCTGAAATTTTTCTGGACAATTCAGTAAAAACTAAGGAAAATTGAAATAAAATCCTATAATTGTAATACATGTACCCGAATACTAAGTTTCAGTGACCATGATTCTAGGCTAAAGCTGCAGTGTCTATCTGAGACTCCAGATTTAGAAGATAGAATTCTGAACTATGCATGAAAGTCACTCTGTAAAGACACTGAAAGAGTTGTGTTACCAAAGTACATCTATTTTTAATGATTTCATCTGTAATAGTTTATAGGTACAATATAGGCCCACAAGAGGTCATGCATGGATGAGTTTCTTCCCAGGGAAATAGAGCACGTTTGAGAGATGAGACACCATAGTGAGTCATTTGGGCTTTGAAGGCTTCCCATGAAGGAACTTGTAGGGTTTCAAGAGTTTTGTGTTTTCCATTTTGTTTGCTTTCAGATTCGGGGTGAGGAATCTTCTTTTGATGCTTGTTACTGTTTGAGGTGCTGTCTGATCACATTCCCAAAGTAACTTCCTGATTAATCATGGCATAGAGCCTTGGAAACTGAAATTCCAAGAACAAGGTGAAAACATTCATACCAAGAACGACTCAAAGATTGATCAAATGTATTATTATTCTAATTGTCTTGAAAATGTATGATTTGTGTTTTCCACAAATCCATATTCAATAAGTATAACATATAAAATCAATATTTACCAATTACATTTTTATTGTACTATACATTAGATACATGTGCTTATGATTAATTTGGCATTTTATATGACACAGTGTTTTATGTACTTTAGCTTTCTAGAAGAATGTCTTTGACTCTAGCTACTCTGGAAGACAGAATTATAACAGCAATATTCATGTGACCTTCACAGAGGCAAAATATCCTTGCCTGGTTCTATAGATAACCTTGGTCATGTATCTTTTTTGGCTTGCAGGATATAGCTATGCATAGCAGCATATACCTTCAAAGTAAGTCTTCAGAGGTGTGTGTGTGTGGCTCTGTAGACCCTATATTCTTTTGACATCTCTGAATGAAGAATGCCCTAATGGCAGCTGACCTTGGCATGATGAGGAAAATCCAAGTTAAAATGAGAAGCATATTATAGCCTGAAGCAGATAAATCTCTTATGATTTTCAAAATCCAAATCAGTGAAGATATCATCCAACTTCTGACGTTTTTCTGAGCCTGCAGGTAACCTTGTGTGTTACAGAACTTCTCTTTCTCAATAAGAGGCTTTTTCCCTGTTTGCATTTAGCAATACTTATCTAATAAACTATCTTTATGGATGTTCAGGTGTACGCCACTTGCTGTCTTTTTCTAAAATTAATAAATAAAGTTAAATAACTCAGTAAGTCAATAAGTTGTATTGTGGAAATTCAGCTGTAGAAAATAGAGATACACATTTAAGAGCATGAAACTACTATATAACCACATACGAATCTAAAATTATTACAAACAGAAGATTTAGAACACAAGATATTTCTTCCCCTTTGACTATATAGCTTTCTTTTAAGAGTAGCTGTTGAAAATATGTCTTATTTCTTCAAGTTTTCTTTGATGGAGTTGTCAGTATCTGATGATCTCTCAAATACATAGTTTTCAAAGACACCTACACTAAGATGTGAGTTTTGTATTACCTTCAATTTTATTTAAAACCTTCAACAAATATTCTCTGGATGAATTCTATCTGGAAACCTGTATATAACTGTTGATTATTGTTCTCAAAATGTTTGCAACTAACAAGCACTGTATGTGCTTATGTTCACCTATTTCATGTTTATCATCTTAAAGGTAAAAGTCTCTGAAGTCACCTTCCGTACGATATAGAATGGAATTTTGATTGAAATCTCGGAAAAATTCCACACATCTTTACTATGCAATAGTAAACATATCTGACATGATTATTTTTCTTAATTTTTATTGTACCTAGCGTAAATAACTCACCAAGAGTTGGGTGTTACCACAATGACTGTGTACGGAATCCATCAATCACGTCACTGAGAAAAGTCTATATCTCCTTTTCAAAACAAACTGAAATCACCCAAGTTTGAAGGTTGTCTGAAGGAAAAGTGATATGAACATTTAATAAGATAGGAAGCCAGCTATAAACTTAGACACAAAACCAGATTAAAGATGGTTTCTTCAACCCTGCTAAAATTGATTTAATCAATCTGCATGGAAATCAAGGCCTCAGAACCATCATGAGCTGTCATCACTATTAATCAAAATGATAAAATTTAGACAAGTTGCTGGAAGGATAAATGTAAAATAGTCAAATGTTAAAAGTATTAATAAGCAATTTGTAGAAAATTTAATCAGGAATATTGATTTCAAATACCCAGAGCTTCAACACTCCTTAAAGAAGAACTTCTTAACTGATAGAACTTAAAAGAGTCAACAGTAAGGAATGAAATATGTAAGAAAATTGTGTAAATGAGTAATCATTATAAAAACCTATTCATGTCTAGAACATGTATACATATTGTATACCATACATATTTAGTTAACTCTAAAATTACAGTAAGAATTGCGGTAGGAATTATTTCTACTCATTGATCAAAAAACTCCTGAGCATTTAAAGGTTTTATTTTCTCTTCTTTGTAAGTCTAGCACAGCATTTAATAATTGAACAAAATGTCCCGTTCAGATGAAATTGAGTAATATTATATGGCAAAAGTTTTCCTGGGGAATGAGTGTATATTTGTTAGATGAGCTGAATCATTATTCTCCTTACAGTCACGCATGACATAGCATGAAATATATCATTTGCAATTCTCAGTTTTATTTGAAATCTCAGTGGAAAGAAGTGAAACTTTTAAAATAAAGCATGCAAACAATGAGTGATAGAAAAAACAATTATAATAAGGGAAGCAGCCCTTTTAAACAATTATAAAATGATTGGAAAATCTAGTAAATTTTGAAGCTGATAAATACGAAATGCTTTTTGAAATAAATACAAACAAACAGATTTTTTTTTTTTAAATTTTCCTAAGTAAACACATCAGTCTTCCCCAAATTTCATAAAAAGTTAGGTTTCTATATCTGGAAGTCAATAATATGAGTGAAATAAAACATATTTATATCTGCTCTTTTTTATCTGTTGATTTTGAATTAGGATGTAAAGACAAATATTTCTTTTATAAATGACTTAAAAAAATAACTTGCTTGCTAAAAGAATTTGGCTTTGTTCCTTAGAACAGTTGAATTTCTGAGGACTCTACCTCTTGAAACAAGAAGAAATTTAAAGTCCAAAACAAATAACTGGATTTATAGAACATGGTAAAGATTCCATATTAGCTAATATTCTGGATTAAAGCAAAAGAAATACTGAAAAGGCCTCACAATCAACTAAAGAACTAAGAATTCTGTTACTTTTTTGCCTGTTCTTTGCTTGCTATATACATCTATTTATTTATTTACAGAGTATTTTTTCTTTTTTTTTTTATTGGAAATTTTTTATTGGAAAATTTTTTTTACATTTCAGATGTTCTCTCCTTACCCCATTTCCCCCCTCCCTCCCAGGAACTCACTATCCCTTCCCCCCTCCTCCTGCCTCCACGTTGGTGTACCCCCACCCACCCTCCCCCGTACCTCACCTCCCCACCCTCGAGTATACCCCCCACGACATCCAGCCTTCATGGGACCAAGGATCTCTTCTCCCACTTATATGTATAGCTCCCTTGCATATATAGCTGGAGCCTTGGGTCCCTCCCTAAGCGCTCCCAGGCTGGTGGTTTAGACCCTGGGGGCTCTGGTTGGTTGGGATTGTTGCTTTCCTCATGGTGTCCCGAATGCTCTCAACTCCTTCAGCCTTCACTCTATCTTCTCCATTGGGAACCCCATGATCAGTTTAATGGTTAGCTGTGAGCTTCTGCCTCTGAGTATGTCAGACTCTTGCAGACTTTTATGGAGACAGCTATATCAGGCTCCTGTCAGCATCTACATCCTGACATCCACATCAACCTCTACCTTTGGTGACTGCACATAGGATGGATATCCAGGTGGAATGGTCTGTAGACGGTCCCTCCTTCAGTTTCTGTCCTGCACTGTGCCTCTATACTTGCATCCTTGAGTATTTTGTTACTCCTTCTAAGAAGGACTGAAGCCCCCACTACTTGGTAATCATTCTTCATGAGCTTTATGTGGTCTGTGAGTTGAATCTTGGGTTTTTCAGACTTCTGGGCTAAAATCCAATAATCAGTGAGTGAATACCATGTATGTTCTTTTGTGATTGGGTTACTTCACTCAGGATGATATTTTTTTTTTTTTTTTTTTTTGGTTTTTTTTTCGAGACAGGGTTTCTCTGTGTAGTCCGGGCTGTCCTGGAACTCGCTTGGTAGACCAGGCTGGCCTCGAACTCAGAAATCAGCCTGCCTCTGCCTCCCAAGTGCTGGGATTAAAGGCGTGCGCCACCACCGCCCGGCAAGGATGATATTTTCTAGTTCCATCCATTTATGGGATTGGTAAAGATCTTTTCCCAATCTGTTGGTTGTCGTAAGGTAAAGGACACCATCAATAGGAAAAAAACGGCAACCAACTGATTATTGGATTTTAGCCCAGAAGCCTGAAATACCCAAGATTCAACTCACAGACCACATAAAGCTCATGAAGTATGATGACCAAATAGGGGAGCCTTCAGTCCTTCTTAGAAGGAGTAACAAAATACTCAAGGGTGCAAATATGGAGACACAGTGCAGAGTATTTTTTTATTATCACCCAATCATTTCATTTTAAAATTAACTGTATTGAGTTCTATTTACAATTACTTTTAATATAGATGATTAATGTAGTACTAAAGGAACTAATATAGATAGACATAAATAAAACTTGTTATGTCTTCATGATAAGAAAGGTGAATCACTTTATCTTTATACAAATAATAATTAAAGACATTCAGATGTTAATAGATGTCTTTCTCTAAAAATTAATATATTTTATAAAGGTATGTATAGAACCTGCCATACACATATATTTTGACAGCTATGAATTGATTAATTTGTCTTCTGATCAAACTTCCATCAAAGAAAATAAAAAATGTTTAATATTAGTTCAGGATCCTCAGAATTGACTTTGGAGGACACTTCTTGAAACATCTTGGAATATACCATTGAACTAAATTATCTATACTTACATGTATGGATTATGAGCTTTAGACAGAGGCACCTTTGGGCCATTTCTAGTTCTTTTTAATTATTTGTGAAAGCTTACTTTCTTCTAAATCTATTTAGAGCATAAAAGAACACCCGATTTGTTTCCAGTGAATCAGCTTGTCTCTTGCTATTACCAAACATAATTCCATATCAAACATGTGTTATGATCCCCATAATTTTTCAGAATTAAATAATTCTGCTATTTTAGAACTGTTTTAACCTATGATTTTTTTGTATTCCAATACAAACAAACTGAACAAATATAATTTTCAGTGTTCTTACCTATATTGTTTTTATTCTTTGTCAATACTTTTTCTTCTGCTGTTAACTTTCTTACTCCATAGTATCACTTGATCATTTGATGTTGATTTAAAGATTCATCAAGAGAAAGCACATAAAAGAGATTCAAGGTCTAGTGTAAAAAAAAGGTTGGGTTATTTTGAAAATACCAGCTGTGCATCGGAATGGGAATTCTGCTAGTGTTCATTCCAATGACTTTAAGAACCAGCCATGAACCTCAGAGAAATCCAAATACTCAGATAATTTTCTCTGTTCTCTGGAAGCCTACTGTTGTAAGCCAGCTGCCTTCCATAACTCCAGGAAATTTTCTGAACTACCCAGAAGGAACACTTAGACCTACAGGAAATTTACTGGCTGAATCAGCCTGAGTATTCATGCAGTAGTTTGTTCATTTCCAAATAAAGATGAATTACCATTTCTGTGTCTACCCCTAACTTGATTTACTGTTCTATTGTTATGAAAGAGTATCATGACCTTAGAAAGATGTAGAATGATGAATTTTATTGGGGATTTAATTTTTAGAGGTACAAGTCATTACAATGACTAGGAGTATAGCATCAGGCAGGCATGATACTGGAGTAGTAGAGAGCTTAAGACAAGAGCACTCAACAAAAAGAAAGCTAAATATGAATGATGTGGCCTTTTGAAACATTGAATACCAACCCAAGTGACATGCCTCCTCCAATAAAGCTATAACACCTAAAATTTCCAAAACAGTTCCAGCAACTATAGACCAGTTCATTCTCATCCAAACAGACCACAAACATATATTGTAAATTCCTATATTTCTTATTCAATGACACTTAAAACTTTAGGTAATATTTCTGTTGCATGTTCTGTATCTCTGCATCTTGTGTATTCTCTGTCACACTTAATAGGTAATCAATATTTTAAGAGTTAACAGCCCTTTTATAGCTATCATTCTTTAATTACAAGTGACATACATGGCAATAACTACTTTATATGTAACATATGTTATAAACATGTAACATATGAGATAATTTAATATTATTCACATGTGTTTAGGATTGACCTGAACTGACTTCCCTTTCAGGTGTCACACCACCAGAATACAGATTTTACCATACTCACCAAAAAAAACCCCATCAGTTGCCTCTGGTTCTTTCATTTGTGCTGAAACCCTGTATGATTCCTCCATCTTTTTTGGTTCTTCATGACACTTGATTTTCTATTATTTTAGGTATTGTGTAGGCAGCCATGTTTTGAATATTACTAGTTTCAGTTACCCTATCATTTATGGAATTAAAATGCTTCACAGCCATCCTGATCCTCTTGCTCTTCCAATCTTCTGAACTAATCTTCTAAAGTGTAATCTGAGCCTAAGGTGCAGGGGCTGTGTTATATGTGTCTTAATTGGAATAGGAAATCCTCTGACTAGTTAATCTCTACATTTTGACCAAGTGGTTCTTTCATTAATGGTCTGTCAGCTTCAAAATAATCTTTGCTGAGAGGTGAGAGATCCAATTATCTGTAGGAATGAGGTAAGCATTCTTACTGAATTTCATATTAAATTATTGTTTCTGCTATCAGACATCATCCAAACATATGCTTGCTTCCTATTCCACCTTCTTCTTGATCTTGTTGCCTTTTTGTTATTATCCACCCCTTTTACATTACTCCAAATTGGATTGAGTATTTTAGGCAAATATATTTATGAATTCCCTGAGCTGTCTCATATTAATCAAAATGATAAAATTTAGACAAGTTGCTGGAAGGATAAATGTAAAATAGTCAAATGTTAAAAATATTAATAAACAATTGTAGAAAATTTAATCAGGATATTGATTTTTAAATACCCCGGCTCAAATCTTAAAGAAAAAATTTTAACTGAAGAACTTAAAAGAGTAACAGTAAGGAATTTAAATATGTAGAAAATTGTGTAAAAAAAAAATAATCAATATAAAAATATTCATGTCAAAAACATGTTACATAATGTATACCCATTTTATTTAGTTAACTCTAAAATTAAAAGTAAGAATGGGGGTAGGAATTTTTTAATCATTGAAACAAAAAACTCTGAGGGATTAAAAAGGGTTTTTTTTCTCTTCTTTGTAAGTTTTGCACGAATTTTAAAAATTGAACAAAATGTCCCCCTTCAGATGAAATTGAGTAATTTTAAGGCAAAAAATTTTTTTGGGGAATGAGTGTATATTGTTAAAATGAGCTGAAACATTATTCTCCTTACAGTCCCCGCATGGACATAGCATGAAATAATCATTTGCAATTTCTCTTTTATTGAAATCCAGTGGGAAAAAAGTGAAACTTTTAAAATAAAGCATGCAAACAATGAGTGATAGAAAAAAACATTAAAATAAGGGAAGCAGCCCTTTTTTAAAAAACATTAAAATGATTGAAAATCTAGTAAATTTTGAAGCTGATAAATACGAAATGCTTTTTGAAATAAAAACAAACATAACAGATTATTTTTTTTAAATTTTCCTAAGTAAACACATCAGTCCCTTCCCCCAAAATTTTATAAAAAGTTAGTTTCTATATCTGAAGGGGCAATAATATGAAATGAAAATAAAACAATTTATCTCTCTTTTTTATCTGTTTTTTTGAATTAGGATGTAAAGACAAATATTTCTTTTATAAATGACTTAAAAAAATAACTTGCTTGCTAAAAATTTGCTTTGTTTTTCCCTTTGAACAGTTGAATTACTGAGGAATCTACCTCATGAAACAAGAAGGGAAAATTTAAAGAGTCCAAAACAAATAACTGGATTTATAGAACATGGAAAGATTCCATATTACTAAATTCTGGATTAAAGCAAAAGAAATACTGAAAAGGCTCACATCAACTTTAAAAAACTAAGAATTCTGTTACTTTTGGCCCTTTTTTTGCTTTCTATATACATCTAAATTTTTATTTTACAGAGTATTTTTTTCTTTTTTTTTTTATTGGAAAATTTTTTTTTGGAAATTTTTTTACATTTCAGGGTTTCTCTCTTCCTACCCATTTCCCCCCTCCTCCCAGGAACTCACTACCCTTCCCCCCCCCTGGGCCCCCACGTTGGGAGGACCCCACCACCCTCCCCCGTACCTCACCTCCCACCCTCGGGGTTATACCCCCCCCACGACATCCAGGGGGCCCTTTTGGGGACCAAGGACCTTCTCCACTTATATGTATAGCCCCCTTGGGGAATAAGCTGGGGGCCTTTGGGGCCCTCCTAAGCGCCCCAGGGGTGGTGGGGTTTAGACCCTGGGGGCTCGGTTTTGGGTTTGGGATTTTTGGGGGTTTTTCCCCATGGTGGGCCCGAATGCCCCTCAAATCCTTCAAAGGGCCCTTTACCTCTAACCCCATTGGGGAACCCCATGATCAGTTTAATGTTAGCTGTGAGCTTCTGGCCTCTAGTAAAGTCAGACCTTGCAGACTTTTATGGAGACATCTATATCAGGGTCCTGTCAGCATCTACATCCTGACATCCACATCCAACCTCTACCTTTGGTGACTGCACATAGATGGATATCCAGGTGGAATGGTCTGTAGACGGTCCCTCCCCTTTAGTTTCTGTCCTGCACTGTGCCTCTATACTGCTCCTTGAGTATTTGTTACCCCCTTCTAAGAAGGACTGAAGCCCCCACTACTTTTGGGAATCATTCTTCAATGACTTTATGTGGTCTGTGAGTTTTAAATCTTGGGTTTTTCAGGGCTTCTGGGCTAAAATCCAAAAACATGAGTGAATACCATGTATGTTCTTTTGTGATTTGGGTTACTTCACTCAGGATGATATTTTCTTTTTTTTTTTTTTTTTTGGTTTTTTTTTCGAGACGGTTTCCTGTGTAGTCCGGGCTGTCCTGGAACTCGCTTGGTAGACCAGGCTGGCCTCGACTCAGAAAACAGCCTGCCTCTGCCTCCCAAGTGCTGGATTAAAGGGGTTCGCCACCACCGCCCGGACAAGGATGATATTTTCTAGTTCCATCCTTTATGGGATGGAAAGATCTTTTCCCAATCCCGTTTGGGTTGGGCGGGAAGGTAAAGGAACCATCAAAAGGGAAAAAAAAGGCAACCAACTGATTTTTGCTTTTAGCCCAGAAGCCTGAAATACCCAAGGGTTCAAAATCACAACCACATAAAGCTCATGAGAGTTTTGATGACCAAATAGGGGAGCCTCCCGTCCTTTTTAGAAGGAGTTTAAAAAAATACTCAAAGGGGGCCCAAAAATTTGGGGACACAGGGCAGATATTTTTTTATTATCCCCCCAATATTTTTATTTTAAAATTAACTTTATTGGGGTTCTATTTACAATTAAATTTTAATATAGATGATTAATGTAGTACTAAAGGAACTAATATAAGATAGACATAAATAAAATTTTTATGTCTTCATATAAGAAGGTGAATCACTTTATCTTTATACAAATAATAATTAAAGACATTCAGATGTTAATAGATGTTCTTTCTCTAAAAATTAATATATTTTATAAAGGTATTTAGAACCTGCATACACAATATTTTGACAGCTATAATTGATTAATTTTTTCTCTGATCAAACTTCCATCAAAGAAAATAAAAAATGTTTAATATTAGTTCAGGATCCTCAAATTGACTTTTGGGGGAACAAATTCTTGAAACATCTTGGAATATACCAATTTAACAAATTTAACTATACACATGTATGGAATTATAAACTTTAGACAGAAAGGGACCTTTTGGGCCCTTTCTAGTTTTTTTTTAATTATTTTTGGGGAAAACTTACTTTCTTCCCAAATCTATTTTGAGCATAAAAGAACACCGCATTTCCAGTGAATCAGCTTGTCTCTTGCATTACCAAACATTCCATACAAACATGTGTTATGGGTCCCCATAATTTCAGACATTTAAAAAATTCTGCTATTTTTGAACTGTTTTAAACCTATGATTTTTTTTTTTATTCCATTACAAACAAAACTGAACAAATATAATTTTTTATTTTTCTTACCTAATTGTTTTTATTTTTTTGTCAATACTTTTTCTTTTGCGGTTAACTTTCTTACTCCATAGTATCACTTGATCATTTGATGTTGATTAAAGATTCATCAAGAGAAAGCACATAAAAAGAGATTCAAGGTCTAGGGGTAAAAAAAAGGTTGGTGTATTTTGAAAATACCCAGCGTGCATTCGGAAGGGAATTCTGCTAGTGTTCATTCCAATGACTTTTTTAAAACCACCAATGAACCTCAGAGAAATCCAAATAACCAGGGTTTTTTTCTCTGTTCTCTGGAAGCCTACTGTTTGTAGACCCCGCTGCCTTCCCATAACTCCAGGAAATTTTCTGAACTAACCCGAAAGAACACTTAGACCTACAGGAAATTTTACTGGCTGCAAACAGCCTGGGGGATTCATTCTTTGTTTTGTTTTATTCAAATAAAGATTAATTAACCATTTCTGTGTCTAACCCTACCTTTTTATTTTCTGTTCTATTGTTTATTAAAGATCATGGGCCTTAAGAAAGATGTAGAAATGATGAAAAATTTTATTGGGGAAATTTTAATTTTAGAAGGAAAAAGGGCATTACAAATGAACAGGAATTTTAGGGGATCAGGCAGGACATGGGTACTGGAGTAGTAGAGAGCTTAAAGACAAAGGAGCTCTCAACCCAAAAAAAAGCTAAATATGGGAAAGATGTGGCCTTTTGACCCATGGGAAAACAACCCAATTTACATGCCTCTCACAATAAAGCTAACACTACCAAAAATTTCCCAAAAAGTTCCCCCCAACTATAGACCAGTTTCCCCTTCTCATCCAACATACAACAAAAATATTGGGGAAAATTCCAAAATTTCCCTTTTCAATGGACACTTAGAAACCTTTAGGAAATAATTCTGTTGCAAAGTTTCTGTAAAATTTACTGCTCTTGGTATTCTCTTGTCTCCACTTAATAAGGTTTCATATTTTAAGAGTTAACAGGCCCTTTTATAGGGTTTATCATTCTTTAATTACAAGTGGGCAAACATGGCCATAACTACTTTTATGTACATGATTTATAAACAGTTCATAGAATGAATAATTTAATAATTAACCCCATTTTTAGGATTGGGCCTGAAAATGACTTCCCTTTTTAGGTTCACTCACACGCATAATACGAGATTTTTCCATAACTCCCCCAAAAAAAACCCCCAACATCAGTGTGCCTCTGGTTCTTTTCTTGGTGCGAAACCCCTGTTTTGATTTCCTCCAAACTTTTTGGTTTCAGACAACTTTGATTTCATTAATTTTTGGTATTTTGTGTAGCAGAGGGTTTTTTTTGAATATTACTGTTTCATTACCCCCATCATTTATTTGGGAATTAAAAAAAGCGTCAACAGCCATCCTGATCCTCTTTCCTCCAATCTTTTGAACTTTAAACTTCTAAAGTGTAATCTGAGCCTAAGGTGCAGGGGGTGTGTTATATGTGTCTTAATTGGGGAAAAAGGAAATCCTCTGACTATTAATTTTCTACATTTTGACCAAGTGGTTTCTTTCATTAATGGTCTGTCACTTCAAAATAATCTTTGCTGAAGGTGAGAGATCCAAATTATCTGTAGGGATAGAGGTAAGCATTCCCACGAATTTTCAATATTAAAATATTGTTGTTCTGGGTGATCCAGACACATCCAAAAAAAGCGGGTTCCCATTCCAAACCCTTTTACTTGGATCTGTTGCCTTTTTGTATATATCCCCCCCTTTTTACATTACTCCAATAGAGCTGAAGTATTTTAGGCAAATATATTTATGGGAAAAACATCCTTCATTTTTAAATAGGAAGAAAATTTAAATCTTGAAAAAATTTTTTTTTCGGGTTTGAGAAATATGATTGTGGAAGAATTTAGCTATATTTATTTGCTTGTTATGAACCGGTCTGAGGTGATGGAGCCATATTCAAGTTCAAAATCCAAAAATACCTTTATTTCCTACATCCACCATCTTTTCTAAATCCAATGACTTCCCCTCAGTTTATTTTCAGGAATATAATATTTGTGAATTATTGGAAAATAGAAATTAAAAAATTAAAACCATATATTTAGAAAATAAACTGCTCAGAATGATAAGCATTTTCATCTAAGGGGGGGGGGTATGAAACGGGGGGGGGGGGGATTATTTTAAAAAAAATAAAATTACCTAGTAGGGAAAGAACAAATTAGTCTCATGTTTCCTTAGTTTGTTTCGGGGGTTAGCAAATTTCAACATAAATAACAAAGTGGAGATGGGTGACTTAGCCATGCAACAAGATGGGTTCTTAGAACTTACATAATCACTAGTGTTACACTAATGCCTTTAACTATAACTCCAGAAGGGGGTACAAACTTTAGACCTCTGCAATATACTCACATACGTGGATATGTACAGACACTGTCACATACAGATAAGTAAAACTGATCATTAAAACAAGTACAAACAACTAACCTAGAATTTTAAAATGTTAAGGAAATTTAAAAGAGATAAGATTATGATGAATAATTACTGTATTTCTTAATATTCATTTTCTGCATATGTGAGTTTTTTGGCTGGGAGAAGAGATCCTTGGTCCCATTTAAGGCTGGATGTCGTGTGTGGGGGATTCGAGGGTGGGTAGGTGAATGCGGTGTGGGTGGGGGTTTTTACGTGGGGGCATACCCCCATAGAAGCAGGAGGAGGGGGAATGGATAGGGAGTTCCTTCGTGGGGAGGGGGATAGGGTAATGGAGAACATCTGAAATTCAAATAAAATATCCAATTTTAAAAAAGAGAAAAAAAAAAACCAAAATATGATAGCATCTTGTCAAGTATAGTTACAAGTTATGTTATAAGATTAAAATTCATCACATTTTCTAGAAAATTATCCATCCTTATATCACCATAGAACAAGAGGAACTCACTTTTAGAGAAATCTTGTTAGTATAGTCTTCATTAATGTACAATCACAGTTAATTTTTAATTCTCTTTTCATAAGTGGGGCACATTGTCAGGAAGGGGACATCAGAGTGATGGAGGGAGGGAAACAATGGTTAGAATTTATTTCACAAGAGAAGAATTTGTTCTCAATTGAAAAGTAATTAATTAAATTAATAAAAATTTGTAAAAAATATTTCAATCAAAGTTACTACATGTAATTCTCTTTTCCTAAGTATGTTTTTAAATGACTGCTGTAGCCAAGATGAAGATATTTTCTTTCCTTTGGATACAATTAAATGAGACTCGTAGAGCAGATGCAGAAGCTAACCAGGATTGATGTCTTTTAGGGACAAATCTGCCAAAGAATCCATGCAAATCGTAACTCAGCAACCGATGGAGTCCACATGTAGCTGCTTGGGAATAGCCACACTGGAAATGTGTTTCAGTAAATGTCTACTTGTCATGTTCTAAATGTGCTTTAAAACAATAAATAATTAGGCTGGGGGGTCATAGGGGGATAATCCGTGGAAAATATGTACTCTGTCTTAACAAGACCTTCAGGCCAAAATTTATATGCTTTATATTCTGAACATATGTGTCTCCAGGTGAAAATTGGAGTTCTCTAATAAAAATTGATTTTTCTTCATTTCTTATGATTATAAACAAACCTATTATGAATGGCTGTGTGAAGACAGGCATCCAAAACTCTGGTCATCGTATATGCCTTTTCATAGGCCTGTATTTAGAAAAGAAAAATATATGTTGATAACAAACAAAACAGCAAATCACAAGAATATCTGACAGGTTTGTTTTCACTAAAAATCTAATATACCCTGTTGAGAGGGGTGGGAGCGAGGGAGGGAGAGTCTTAATAATAACAATATTAAAACTTCTAAACTTTGTGTATATTGAAGAACTAGGCCTAGAATAGCTAAATTCTCTTTAGTATAATATAAAAAGCTTCCCCTACTATTAAGTTTTATGCCTTATTGATAGCTTCCAGGCAGATTTCTTCTTTCTATTCATTCAATGCTCCAGATTTCATGTAATTTCTCCACATTGTTTTCCCTTCCAATACGTGTAACCCATCACTAACTTGTAATATACCATCTCATTTCTAATTGTGCCTTTTCATTTACAATGTACCACACAATATAGCTGCTTACACTAGAATTCTGATGTTATACTGCTGGTTTTAACTAAATTTTTTCTCCCTAAAATCCTCCATATAATCTGTGAAACTGGTAATCAAAGTCGATGCTCATTGCTTTGAGTCAAAAGTAAATATTTGTTCTTTCTAAAAACCAAGAAGAGGCTGAAATGAAAGCAGGGTCCATTAAAAAATCCTGTGTTTACACTGGAGGAAACAGGATGTTAAGACTGTTATGTTAGATTGGTTATAGAATATCTCTTCATTTTATTAAGTCATTGATAAACTATTTGTATTATTTTATATGTTATCCCCTTGGAGTTTAGAAAATAATCAGAGAGAAAGAAGAAACTAATTAACTGCTTAATGATGGACTAAGAAGTGTACATGAGTCCAAAAACAAGTGTCATTATACAACTGAAACTAGATTATATGTTTCTTTAATGTTCACATGTTATTGACTATTCTTTTATAATAAGTATCTTTTAATTAGTAGAAAGTGGCATATACAGTGAAAATGCTATAAATATAAGACTAATCGGTATAAGTTCAATATACCAAAGAGGACAAAAGAAATTTTCAGCATCCTAGAGATAAACTTGCAAGAAGGAATACTATGGAATACTATTTCACAAGCCTACATTCTTTATAAGGTACTTTGAATTTTTTAAGGTATTTTAAATATTCAATTTAAAACTTGAATGTACAATTCAGTAGTCCCTGCTTAAAGAATGTAATAACATTTAGAATCAAATGGAAAAGGAGGAAGTTCTAGGGCTGCAGAGTAGGTGTTGGTTTACATTCTTCTCATAGGATAAACGGGGTAACTGAAAGCAAATGAGAGGAAAGGGGTTTTTTTCAATTTACATGCCAAAGTCCATCTTTTCATATGTGGGAGCTCAGACAGGTGCTTTAAGAAGAAATCAGAAAGGAACACTGTTTATAGTCTTGCTCCATACCTCAGTCTCAGCAACCTTTTCTACAAACCACAGGCACACCTTCCTAAAGATAGTACAGCCTACACTGGACTGGGTCCTGCTACCTCAGTTAGCAACCAACAAAATGCCACACAGAGCAGTTACAGGCTACTCTAATGGAGATGATTCTTCAGTTAACATTTTCACTGGTATTTGAAATGACAACTACAGGCAACTCAAAGGAGGAAAAGAGGAGAGAGAAGAAGAGGCAGCAGAGAAGAGGGGAAATTTAACCAATAATAATAAATAATTTTTTTTACAAAAGACATTAAGTTATATGAGAGTTTCTCTATGATATAATTAATACTGTGATGAATAGTAATGTTGCTGATAAATAATGATTACTTCAAATATTGAATTTGTATGTAAATGTATTACTGTTTTCATGAAGGGATTAAAATAAATACAACCATATTCCAAAACTCCATATAATAAAACTATAGATGAGATTTTCTCTTACTCACTTCATTGTGAATCATCTCTACCAAAGTTTGTTTTTAAGAAATATCTCATCAATGACTAAACATTCCTGATTATTCTATAATTTCCTCTCCTGAAGGGCTCAAAATTCTTATTAGTAAAAACAGCTGTAGCCTTCCTTTCCCTCATTTGAGAATATTTCCTTCTCCTACAAATGTAACAATATATTAGTAGTAATCTTATCTATTTCATTCCTGAATACATCATGATTGATTAGCCAGTGCCATAGATCCATATGAATCATGCTATCAGAAAAATCATTTTGCTCATGCTGTGCATGACAAAAAATATGCCTTGCTTTCAGAGATTCGGTTATGCTACAGGGACTGTTGATTCTCCAGTACCAAATTCAGCATTTCACACTTCTTTCATCCATTTGTGCAGCCTCATCTCCAAGCCTAACAGTTGACACAAGAAGAGCATTGCAAAACACTTCAAAAATGCTGTTGAACTCTTACCATTTTGTGTCTTATAGCACTTGTGAAGGATGTGTCTACCTGGTTTTCTTATTGGGAAGAAATAGGTTTTATATATATTATATATATTTACTCAACTCTAACTTTATAATTTCCATAAGCTTTAAAACACCTTTATAAATATTAATCTTAGTGTTATCAGAGATCTCCAGCACCTTTTCAGTAGGACATTTTTTTCAAATGCTTTTGCCAATGAATCACACTAACTTTTGACATCCTTTTAAAGCATTTTAAACATAGAATGTCTGTTCAGTGGTCCCATATCCATACACTTGGCCTAATCTAGTATTATGTTCATTTCATAATTATTCCCCACCCTCAAAATACACTCTTACATATATTTTTCAGGCTTCTGCTTGAATGCATTGGAAAACTCATTAAATTCTTTGGATGTTGTGGTACAACTTCTCATAGACCATACTTTTTATCTCCCCTCTAGTAGCCTACTTTGAATTAAGCACTGATTTGGTTCTTGAAGCAATAACTGATTGGAATTGAAAGACGTCAGTATTGTCTTGACTGGCATTTACTTCCTGGAATGTCACCGTAGGCAGACAAACAGGGTAGGACTATTTCCCTCAGTCAGGGTGGAGAGGTTAATACTGTACAAAGTGGGGCATGGTGATGTAACTTCTGCAATGAGTGAAAAGACTAATTTCAGATATGAGATCAACCTTTCAGAATTTTTCTGCCAAAAGTCAGCAGGCTCATTGGGGCTTCTGGAAGACTAGTCAGTTCATCTTAATTCCTAAGCCTTAGTCCAACAGTTCTCAACCTGTGAGAGGCAACAACTTTGGGGTTAAATGATCCTTTCATAGAGGTTGCTTAACACCATCTGAAAACATAGATATTTACATTACAATACATAAAAGTAGCAAAAATAGAGTTATAAAATAACAATGAAAATAATTTACTGTGGGAATCACCAAAAGTTTAATACACCACACTGTATTAAAGAGCCACAGGATTAGGAGGTTTGAGAACTGTTGTTCTAGTCTCTGTGTCACACTATAGTTCAAAGGGATCTTGATCATCTCTATTTACTACAATATCACAGAATTCTTTTATAACAAAGGTATTATGAAGACACAATCGAACAGTAAGTAGCAACCACATTGGACTTGTTGATAAAAAAAATATGTACATCAATGGTTGAGAAATAAATGTAACCAAAATTTCACAGTTAGTTATCTGGGCGAATTTTTTTCAGTAGTACTGGCGTGCAGGAAGATTCCTTTAAAGTTACTGGGTAAGCTGTGGCACTCCCAATTCGCCCTCCCATGACCAGAAAAGAAGCACAATGTTTAATGGGCCTACTTGGATTATGGAAGCAGTACACTCCTTATTCATACATGTTACTCAGGCCCATATGTTTGGTGACTTGAAAAACTGCTACTTTAGAATGGGGCCTGAAAAAGAAGTCTCCTAGATCAATCCATAAAGATGTGTATGCGCATTACAACTCAGATAATACCTTCCAGCAGAACATATAGTACCTGTGGTTAGGAATACTACTTGGAGCCTTTGGCAGGCATTTACGTGAATCGCAGCACACATTTTTGGAATTTGAGATCAGTACATCACCATGATCTGCAGACAACTGTTCTTTAGTAGACAGCTAATCGCCTGATATTGGAAGTTAGTGCAAGCTGAACATTTGACAGTGGATGACCAAGTTACTATGTGACTTGAGTTGCCTATTATGAGCTGTGTATTATCTCACTCATCAGACCATAAAATAGGACGTGCACATCAACAATGCATTATCAATTGAGAATGGTATATATGTGATTTGACCCAAGCAAGTCTTGAGGACAAAAAGAAGTTACTTGACATTGTCTATGGATTCTGAGATTACTACAATATGTTCTATTCTCAAGATTGCACATATGGTTTCATTGAGCGTGCCCTAGGAATAATTAACTGCAGAAAATAAGATGTGGGACTATTTAACTCATGGTTCTGCTTAACAAACTACCAGAAGTTGACAGCTGCAGCATTCCAGTATTTTCTGAGAATCCCTGAAAGATACTATGAAGGGTAGTTTTCACAATAGGTACATCTTTTGGTGATACTAAGGGTCATACATTATATTTGGAAGGAGAAATGACCAGATGTACTATTGTTTATTGGTTCATATGCTGTAGTCAGTGGTTTGTATGAATGTGTAGGGATTTGAAAAAACATTTTAAAAACATGAGAAAATCATTTGGAGGAATAATAAAGTAGATAATATGACCATTTCTGTTCCTTTGATAATCAGACTCTCTTCCTAGTTATTTCTGTCATTTCCCTATGGGTCCATGATTAAAATAGCCATTATGGGTGACATGTAAGTTACATATGGCCTCCACTAAATCTACTTCCACTTATTTAGATTGACCTGGCTGTATTTAGGATCTGCCAGCTGCAGAAAACAACATAATGAGATTAGACAGAAATATTTTCAGCTACTCTCACTTACAAGTTATTTCAAGAATTATTAGAACCTTGCTATATTTTCTCTAATGTCTTGGTCTTGTCTTCTACTGTTCATATGTGATACCTTATCAAAAGAGATTTAGACTTCTTATTGGATATCTTATGGAATGAGCATCATCTCTTAGGAGATAATCAGTGAACTGCAGTGATTTCATCTGGAGGTCAAACCATACAAACCAGTAACATTATTCCAGTGTAGGGGAATGCCAGGGCAGGGAGGCAGGAGTGTGTGGGTGGGTGGGGGAACACCCTCATAGAAGCAGGGGGAGGAGAGATGGGATAAGGAGTTTTATGGTGAAGGGAACTGGGAAAGGGAATAGCATTTGAAGTGTAAATAAAAAATATTCAGCTTCTGTTTCAGGAATTTGAGAACATAATAATTCCCATTGTTTTGTCATTTTAGCTGTATTATTTTTCACAGATAATTAAGTGAAAGAAAGTTTCTATTGAAGCAAGTTTTAAAATATCACTTTTGTACTGTCTTGATAGCTTGTTCAAATTGCTTTTGAAAAATTTATATTTACTCTAACACGTATGACTAAGAGATCAGTTAAAGAAAGGACTGTAGGTTCTGAAGGGTTTTGCAACCTCATAGGAAGAACATTATCAACCAACCAGACCCCTCAGAACTCCCAGGGACTAAATCACCAATGAAAAAGTACACATGGAGGGACCCAGTGCTCCAGCTGCATATGTAGCAGAGGACGGCATAGTTGGGCATCAATGGGAGGAGAGGCCCTTGGTCCTCTGAAGATTCAATGCCCCAGAGTAGGGGAATGCCAGGGCAGGGAGGTGGGTGTCAGAGGGTGGGTGGGGGAACACCCTCATAGAATCAGGGGGATGGAGGATGGGATAGGGGTTTCCTGGGTGGGGAGAAGGGAACCAGGATAGGGGATAACATTTGAAATGTAAATAAAGAAAATATCCTATAAAAAAAGATAAAACAAAACAAAAAGTAATAATTGTTTCTAGGAGTTGCTTAGAAAATCCTGACTGTTAAGCGCTAGCAATATTTTTGTTGAATTTTAACTTCAAGTGTTTTCTGAAGATGTAAAGCAAGTATCTGTGCAAAGACTATTATTAAGAAAATTGCAACCAATGTTTCTACAAATAAAAAAAATGAACTCTATATAAGGCTCATTCAATTATTATTGTATTTTCTGTATTATATACAATTAATAGTGTGTTTCTTAAAATGTATTTAATGGTAAACTTAATGTACAAATAAAGTAAAAATCTTCTTTTAAGTTAAAATTTAAAGAAAATTTAATTTGAAAAACAAAGTTCGCAGAAACATTAAGTATCTTAAGTGAAAGACCCTAACCCACATTAAGGGGTATGAATCCAAGAATTCTTCTGATTTTCCAGGTCACTATACACTTTAATTCACATGAATCATGGTAAAATCATAAGTTTTTAACAAAGTACAATGTTTCTGAAGTAGATATCTAAGAATTTAAGTTTCTGTGCTTGTCTACCATTAACTTTTCTAATACCTTAGTTTTAAATCTTTCTAATATGTTAAATTGTGAAACCATATTTATTGTAGAATGAATGCTATTATCATCTATATCATAACTAATTCACAGAGAGATGTACAAATGTTAAGATATAAGACAACAATGTCAAATTCACTAAGTTTTCAATAAAATCACTGAAGTGAAATATTATTCCCTTGAAAAACCAAGTATATTTTTTCAAAATATTTAATATTAAAACCTGAAATTAATTCTAGCTCTTAATTAATTAAAAAGCACATATCTATAGTATCATACTTTATTCATAGATGAGTTTCATAGGTATTATGAGAAATATATTCAACACCATACATATGACAAAACATATATGCTGCTATATGTACATCAACTATAAATAATCTTTATCAATTTTTATTTAAAGAGATAAAAATTTCTCAAATGGTGCCAAAGTATAAATTCAACAAGTTGTATACACTAGTATTTCAATTAAAAACCCTTAATGAAGAATATAGAAATTAATCAATAAGCTATATTTTTATATTAGTTTCACAACACTTAAAGTTACAAAATCAATAAGCAAGGGCATACATTGGAATCCACAAGGTCAGGCTCCAATTTTGCTTTAATGTTTGCTTCCTACTGGGGTCCTGTTGCTCCCATGTTTGAGAGGTTGGCAGAAGTCCTTGTGCTTTCTTTTATTTAATGCTCAGTCGTGTGCAGTTTTGTCCTAGATAGAGTTTCCCCATGGTATGTTGGTCTTTGTTAATTCCCAGTTGGATAGGTAGTACACATGACGCTTTTCTTGAAAAATCTCCAGACATTTCATACTGTGAAAAACACAGCAGTTTGACTCCAAGCCTAGTGAGCAACTTTGACATTTGCAGTGCTTGAACACTGCTAGACACTGGACATCTGGCGGCAGTAAGAATTCCAATTATTTTTCACAATTGTTTCCAAAAAGAGAATGTTCCTTTTCATTCTGAATCTCTACAATACTCTGAGTTCCATTCTCTTCTCCCAGCAACCTGTTGATACAGTCAGATAGAAATCAGGGACTCAGGCATTAGAGGACTTGCATTCAAGGACTAGTTCTGTCATTTTGATATTTACTCAGTGAATAACTCTGTTATTTATGAAGGACTCAATTTCATGCATAATTGTTAAAACAGTACTACATATACTAAAAACCTTGTTTAAACAGGCTTACCAGTAGTGATTTGCTTCAGTGTTGTGTCTTATTTTCTTCCCAATTAAAAGAATAAGGACTATGCTTTTGGTGGAAAACTCAGCTTATGCTTTTTTTTATAATTTAATGCTAATTGAAGAGCAAGATAGTATTTCATACTCATTTGCCTAACATGCATAATCTTTGAGGTTTACTCTCTTAAGTCACCACCTATAAATTATTACTAGTGCATTTAATCACTAAATAATATATGCATTAGTTTTATTTGTTATTATGTTAAGAGAACTATCTGTCCTGTTTGTGTTCCACTCTATAAAAGAGAAAATAGTTGTTAAAAAGCATACATTTGTCAAACTTTGTGAATGAAGCCCCCTGTTAGATTATGAGAGTATTTGAAAAAATATACCTCATGAAATTTTCAGCTAATGAAAGGGAATTTTATCATAGGAAATTCCAAAATCCAAGTACTAGCACAAATGTAATAAGTTGTGTCATGTCTTAGAACATTTAAAAGATTTGTTAGAGGCTAGGTCTTGAAATAAAGTAAGTAAGTGATTAGAAATCAAGATGGTATGTCATTCCAGGTGATAAACGAAGACAAAAATTAAGAGGCATATAAAGCTCCAGTATGCCTGAAGAAGGTCAAGCTTGGTGATAATAGAATAATCAATTGTAGAATATTTGCAAATTTAAATTTCACGTTTGATGTGGAGAAAAATAAGGGAGAGAGGACAAAAATGAAAATAAGACAACAAGGTGACCATCCAATCACCGATGGCATTTTAAAGTGCCTCAGATACTCTGAAGCAGGGGCTTCCAGAGACTGTTCCACCATGGTATCCATCCCATGTGAAGTCACCAAAGGCAGAAGCCGATGTGGATGCCAGAAAGTGCATGCTGACAGGAGCCTGATATAGCTGTCTCCTTAGAGGTCTGCCTGAGCCTGACATATATAGAAGCAGATGCTCACAGCTAACCATTGAACTGAACATGAGGTTCCCAATGGAGGAGTGAGAGAGAAGACTGAAGGAGCTGAAAGGGTTTGTAGCCTCATGGGGAGAGCAACAATACCAACCAACCAGATCATCCATGGTCTAAACCACCAGCCTGGGAGCACATTGGGAGAGACTCCTGGCTTCAGCTGTATATGTAGGGGAAGATGACCTTGTTAGGCATAGGTAGGAGAGGAGGAACTTGGTCTAATGAAGGCTGGATGCCACAGTGTGGGGTAATTCGAGGGTGGAGAGGTGGGAGTGGGTGGGTAGGTGAGGGCACATCTTCATAGAAGCAGGAGGAGAAGAGATGCAATAGGGGGTTTCTGGGTTAGGGGGAATGGGGAAAGGAGATAACATCTGAAATATAAATAAAATATCCAATAAAGAAGAAAAAAACAAGAAACATAAATAAGAAAGTTGTAGGGTTTAGAAAATAATCAAAGTATAATACACGCACACACACACACCACACACACACACACACGCACACACACACACACCACACACACACACATATATGTGAAGATGAATAAAAGCTATTTTGTATAATTAATACACATTAATAAAAATAGTGCCCTTAAAAAAATTAGTGGCTCAGAAAATAAATTAGGCATGTTCTAAACATTCATGATGGCTAATTTATAGAAAAGTAAAACTTTATGTTAAGTAAAAGAAGTCAGCCATAGAAATATAAATACTTAATGTATAACTTATATTGAAATTATATGTATGTATGTGTACATATAGAAAAATAATAGATAGATAGATAGATAGATAGATAGATAATAGATATTATTCCCTACTAAATTAGCATATTTCAGCTTTTAATGGTAGGTTTAAGATTTTTCAATTTTTTCTCTTCTAATAATGGCACTAATATCCCATGAGAACACAACTTCAGGATCCAAATAAGCTTAGTTGATTCAAAAAGCTCTCCCATTCAAACACCATCATATTGTGGTTATTATTAGTGTATTCAAATATATCATTAAGATAAATAGGATATGAAAGGCAGTAGATCAGATGTGGTAGATTTTAGGGCCATGAAAGTACACCATATGCATGTAGCAATTTTCATATCCAGTTATGATCACACTCATCCACTATACCATAACAGTCTGGCAAGTTTCTCTCATCACTGTAGTGCTATCATGAATGTTATGGAAGTAAGCAATAGCTTTCTGGTGGGATATAAGGTCAATTCCACAGGAGAGAACTTGTACCTGGTATTGTAAACCTATCCATAATTCCATAGCTATGGAGGTCATACAGCTTAATGGGGAACCTACTTTGGATATTTTTTTCTAAATGCACATACCATCAAATTGCATTCTAAATGCTTAACATTAAAACCAATAGATTAGTGCAAGTTTCATCCTTCCTGGAAGAAATTTCAATGCTGGGAAGGCGAGACAGTGTTCCTGAACCACTTAAAGTGCAGATAATAAGTTATTGTGGATTGCTCAGTTCGAAAATTGACATCTACAGCACCTGCAACTCACAAGCATAGGAAACGCTGAAGAAGAGGGAGCAGAAACATTGTAATAGCCAGTGATCAAAATGAGCTGCTGCAAAGAGTGTATTTTAGGAATGAGAGGACAGTTGTACTTAGTAACTCAACATGGATCTGGAAATCTTAACAGGGTCTGAACAATATCAAGTCAGTCAACATTCGAGCATGGATAAAAAAGTGACTTATAAAGCCCCAGTACTAGCTAAAAGCTGTTGTCTACTGATAGCTCTATCAAGACAGCTAATCAGCTTCCTCCAGAGATGTTTGTTATCCTAGGTTGTTCCCACTGCAGTAGACATCAATTTGAATGATATAGGGAAATAGAGACAATAATGAAGACTTTAAATGAGATGGTTATATTACTAATAAAATATCTCAGTTACTATAGGTTCTACTCTTAAAAAAGAAAATACTAATACCTCTCTATTGATGAGAATGGTGTGTTGTCCCAATATTATTGTGTGAGATTCAATATGTGTGTTATTTTATAATTAATTTATTAAATTATATTTCAGCCTTTGTCCCCTTCCCAATCCTTTGACCCACAGTTCATCATCCTATTCCTCCTCCCCTTCCTCCTGAGAGGGTTCTTCTCTGACAAAGCATTCCCCTTCTCTGGGGCCTCTAATATTTGAAGATTAGGTGCATCTTCTGCCACTGAGGCCAGACCAGTCCTCTGCTATATATATGCAAGGAACCTTGGACTACTCCATGTATGCTGCCTGATTGGTGGCTCAGTCTCTGGAAGCTCCTGGATTCCAAGTTAGTTGAGACTGCTGTTCTTTCTATGGGGTAATTCTTCCCTTAAACCTTTTCAATCCTTCCTCTAATTTAACCATGGGGTCTGTGACTTCATTGCAAAAGGTGAGTGAATGTATCTCAACCAGCTGCTGGTAGAGCCTCTCAGAGGATAGCCATGCCAGATTCCTATCTGTAACTACATCATAGCATCAATAATAGTGTCAGGCTTTGGTGCTCCTCCCGCTCCCATGAAATGGATCCCAAGTTTGGCAGGTCACTGGGCTACCATTCTTTTAGTCTATTCTCCATTTTTTTCCCTGCAGTTCTTTTAGACAGGAACAATTCTGGATCAGAAATTTGACTGGGGATTGGTAACTCTGTCCCTCCACTTGAAGACCGGTCTATCTACTGAAGGTGGACTCTTTGAGTTCCTTCTCTGGACTGTTGGGCATTTTGGCTAAGGTCACTGACTATGAGTCCTGAGAATCTCTCACCTCTCAGGTCTCTCTTGTACATTCTAGAAGGTCCCCTCATCTCTAGAACAGAAAGAAGAAAACACACCCATTGGGAGTAAGTGACAGGAAATATTCATACTCAGATCTGAAATCAATGTGTGTTTTGAGATTTAGCTAAGTTTCTTTTAATAATGTGTGAGTCTTTGCATATGAGGAATAGATGTTTAGAATTGAGACTTTATCTTGCTTGATTTTTCCTTTGATGAGTATAAAGTGTCCTTCCACATCTATCTTGATTAATTTTGGTTGACAGTCTATTTTATTAAATATTAGAATGGCTACTCCAGCTTCTGCCTTAGTACGGTTAGATTAGAAAACTTTTCCCACCCCTTTACTCTTATAAAGTGGCTGTCTTCGATGTTGAAATGTGTTTGTTGTAAGCAGCAGAATGATTAATCCTGTTTATATATACAATCTGTTAGTCTGTTTCTTTTTAGTGTGGAATTGAGTCTATTAATGTTGAGAGATTTTAATGACCAATGAATTTTAGTTCCTGTTATTTTTTTTCTTACAGGTAGTAATGTACATGTATGCTTCTTTGCTTTTGTGTTTATTGTTAGAAGATGAATTTCTTGTGTTTTCTTGTGTATAGTTAGTTACCGTCCTTTATTGTAATTTTCCTTCTAGTATCCTCTGTAGAAGTGGATTAGTAGAAAGATGTTTAAATTTTTTTTCATGGAATATCTTGAGAACTTTGAAGGACAATTGCTCCACTATGTACATAGAAGCCTTATTTGTAATACTTAGCAACTGGAAGGATCCCAGATGTCCCTCAACTGAAGAATGAATATTGAGAATCTTGTTCATTTACACAATAGAATACTATTTGGCTATTAAAAACAAGGGCATCATGAATTTTGCAGAAAAATGGATGGAACTAGGAAAAATCATCCTGAGTGAGAAAACCCAGACCAAAAGGAAATTCATGTCCCCACTGATAAGTGGATATTAGCCAAAAAGTGCAAAATACTCAGAATGCAATCCACAGACCATAAGAAATTTAACAAGAAGGGATGCCCAAGTGAGGATACTTCAATCCCACCTATAAAGGGGAACAAAATAATCATTGGAGGCATAGGTAAGAAGAGATCTGGATGGGAGATGGTAGGTAGAGATGAGGGGGGAAAAGGGAGCAGTATCAGGTATAAGGGGTAATAGGAGAGAAGCCCATAGGTCCAGAAGAATAATGCAGCTGCTGGGGCAGGTTGGGAGTAAACCTCTAGAAGTTCCAAGAGCTCCACACAGTGAAGGAGGTCTCAGGACTCAATGTGGGTAACCTTACCCAACATGCACAACAGTGGGGACATGGATCCTGAAAAAAACACCTGCAGTAGCTAAACAAGACCCCAAAATGGAAGGATGAGTACACTAATCCACCTCCAAAATTGCTCTGTCTAAAAGAAATGCAGGGATAAAAAATGTGCCTAATGCTATAGAGACTTCATACCCCCAGAAACGGTGATATATGGGGGGATCCACTCAGGGAAGAAGGGGAGGTGTTATGGGTTAAGAACTCTGAAAGGGGATCAGAAGTGAGGTAACATTTGGAATGTAAAGAAATAAAATAATTAATTAATTGTAGAAATTTTATAAAACACTAAATATGTTTGATGAATAAAAAAAAAAAGTACTCTCAAAATGGAGAAATTTTAGTGAAATGACAATAATAGATGATATAAAGTTGTCTTTAATCCTTACCATTTTGTCCATCCTGTGGTCAACTTTAGAATATCTTGTGTGAAACACGCACCTATTTTTCAATAGTTCATCTTTAAAACACTATTCCAGAGAAAAAGATGTTCAATATATACACTTTGCAGACAGAAATGATGTGACTGTTAATTCTTGAAGAGACTGGTATAGCTCGTGCTAAAGTACTGTCAGCCTCTTCTACAGTGCCACCTCCACTCTTGAGATGAATCATCCACATAAGTTATAGCCAGAGATAAATAAGATCAAAGTAGTTCACGTTGATTAGGTACAGCCAGGTTTCCTTTAATTAGATTCCCTGACTCCATTCTAAAACTTCATCACCTGTTAAACTCTAGCAATCAAAGTTTTTAATGTGAACACATTATTCATTTTAACCACCATAGATGTACATTCCCTTGAATTTAGAAAAAGTTACCTCTAAGCCTTTTGTAATAAAGAATTTTTAGTCAATGTGGTATTAAAAAAATCTCTTTGAAACATCATTTTCAGACCATGATAATTAATAAAAAAAATATATTTTAGTGTAGGGAAAATGAATGATCTAGTTATTACTTTGATTGTATCAGATTCCTTTACTTATTCCAATTTCTTAAAGTTTGTTTTCCAAAAGGCACTTCCACGTGAAGTCATTTGCCCTTATAATTTTTACTCTTTTTAAAATTTCAATGTATGAAAAATCAAGGTTAAGATTTGACGTGTTGACTATTTTTTGAAGGTTTAAATACCATGAAAACTCAAAGTTCCTTATCTTGAGGCTATTTTAAACATAAGAATTCATATAGCTCAAAATATACTTCATAATATTATAATTGTATTTTATGTACTAGCAAAATAGAGAATGTTGTTGTCCCCAAATTCATAGAATGAGAACAGTTCATTTGTTCAGTTGTAATTTTAACCTTATTAGGTAAAATTCAAAGAAAACAAAAAGGTTCCATTATTAATATGTGTTTAAGTAACCAAATACCTTTCATAGTCAATTTTACTATTTATTACTTGGTATTTAAAAAAAAAAAAACTATGTATTTCAAGAGATTATAGAGAAACATTAACTTTATTCTAGTTTTCTTTATGTGTACAGGTTTTTTTCCTCATGACAATGACAAATGTAACACATTGGAAAAGGCATTCTTATAATACATTCAGATAATTTGAACACTTGGATAGATTCTTAGATAATTGTTCTGACTTCATAATTGTAGATGTCCAAACTGCAATTTTTTTTTTGTCCTCTGTCTTATAATGAACTTCTGGGTACATTGCAAGTTAAAACATTTGATGAGGGCATCTAGACAATTCAAAAAAATTTGTAGACTGGACCAACACACCACATGATAAATTGCAAAATGGAAGGAACAGAGATGATAGAGTGATGCTAGTCTTGAAATCCACAAGTTTAGTGAAAACCTTCCCATCTCACTTAAGTCATTTCAAGTATAATATAGAGACTTCAAATTGGAAGAAAAAATTACAGAGCCTAAGAAGTGATCAGGCTTAGTATTTCACCCTTGCTATAACTCTGTGATAAAGTACTTTGTCAAAGCCAGGAGTTGTCTCCTATACATAAATCTTGGCACTTGGGAGGCTGAGACAGGCAGAATTGTTTAGTTCCAGACAAATCTAGTTTAGACTAGTTCCAAGCCAGGAAAGGCAACCTAGAAAGACCCATATCTCAAGAATAACAACAATAAGACAATAAAAAACCCAATATTTAAAACCAAACAATACAAAACAAAAAACAAATATTTTAAAAAGCACACAAAGATCAAATCAACTTGATAGGAAAAACTGAAGTAGAAAAAGATTATTTGGACTCATAGTTCAAGGGTAAATTGCAGCATAGCAAGGATATCATAGATTATGTTGAATATGCAATCAGGAAGTAAAAAGAAATGAATGCTAGTATTAATATTTTCCAATGCTAGTATTCATCTTTTCTATTTTAATTTGCTCAAGTAGTTATATGGATATTCTAACTATATTATCCATATATCCATATATATGGATAATGTAAGTATATTACTTCTCACACATGTCCAGGAGCTTCCCGGCAACAGATATATGTATTTATTACCTTGTAAGGTTGCTACCGATTCTAAAAAGAGAAAAAAATCTTGAATTATTTGTTGAGGACAATGGACTCTCAGCATTCCTTTCATGTACAAGGGGAGGCAAGCATTACAGAGCTAGAATAGACTATATGGCACTAAAAACATAATGCAGAGTGATTTAAACTCCCTTGATATCTTTGGAAATAGGGAAATAGTATGAGGAATGTGGGTGACCTCTAATATATGAGAGAGGCAGAAAATCCATTGGTTCAGTGAGATTCCAAACAAATTTAATCCTTCCAGCATTTTAATTTTAACTTGCAAGACAAATCTTGCTCTTGCGAACTTAAGAACTATGAGACAATAAATTTGCAAACCACAAGACTCACAGTAATTTTTATCAGTAGCAATTGGAAAGTAATGAACTTCCCGGTGGAAGATATTATGAGGATTAAATTGTACCAGCTCATGGTATAGTCTCAAGAAACCTTAGTTTTTGTTTTATGTTATATAAGTTATAACGGGGATTGAAGTACAGTTTTGATAGAAGAAAACTGTGAAGTTACAACTTTTTTTAAAAAATTGGATATTTTATTTATTTACGTTTCAGATGTTTTCCATTTTCCTGGTTTCCTTCCTCCCCACCCTGGCATTCTCCTACACTTGGGCATTGAGCCTTTCCAGGACCAAGGTCCTCTCCTCCCATTGATGCCCAACAAGGCCATCCTCTGCTACATATGCGGCTAGAGCCATGGGTCCCTCCATGTGTACACTTTGGTTGGGGGTTTAGTCCCTGGGAGCTCTGGGGGTTACTGGTTGGTTGATACCAGCTCCTTTAGTACTTTCTCTAATTCTTCCACTGGGGACCCAGTGCTCAGTCCAATGGTCAGCTGCAAGCATCGCCTCTGTATTTGTCAGGCTCTTGCTTAATAATCTAAGCATAAATGTCTTTGATTTCATAGAGGGTTCCATAAAACAACTCGGGTAAAGTAACAAAAAGAAGTGTTTGTTGCTCCCGTTGCTGTTTTTGTTTTATTGTTTTGTGTTTAGCATAAGTATAAGGGGTACAATAATACCTGGCTTTAAGGTGTAGTGATGCTTTCCTGTATGCTAAATACTCATCACATTGCATCATTTACTCTATGCTCTCTTTATGCCACTAACACATTATCAACTGTACGTTTTCCTCTCTAACCCAAGGAGTTCAATCACAGGTTAGAAGTTTCAGTTGTTTTATAGCTTCAAGACACATTTAGTCTCTTTTGAATTGACCAAGAAAAATCTCACTGAACAGGATGAAATAACAAACAACTGTGCCTCTTGGAATCTGTACCATTATATGTTACTGGCTAGAAATGTATTCTCAAATTCCAAGCAAGAAACTGCCACAGGGTCATAACTTCTTGTAGAACTGAAAAACATGCTGGACAACTGAAATGTTCTTAGGAGTCATAGATAAACACACACACATCTCAATGTTCCTGTCTCCATGCTCAGCATCTGGTTCTTATAACCTTCCCCATTTTCCCCTGACTCAATGAGAAAATAAAAAAAAAAAAAATACTTAAATAGATTGGAAGGAGCTATATATAATACTATGGCGTAATTTATCTGTCATAGTGTGACTTCAATTGTTAATTAGTTCAGATACATTTAAATGTGACAAATGTCTCTGAGAACTAAGGTATTTCAGAAGATGAAATTTACAACTATGATTTGAATGAATTTTGGGAACCTGCGACAGCCTGGAGGTAGAATTGACTCTTGAGACTCTGAAATTTAAAACAGAATGAATGTTTAATAAGAAAATAAATTAACACCATATATTTATATTTTAATGTATCACATGATTCATTCAAGATAATTTTATCTGAAGATACACACATTTAGTTCATCTTTTTGTGGTGTGGTAACTATATGCTTTGTATTTTTTTTTATTGCTGTGTGTTTTATTTTATTTTATATTTGCTGTTTTATGGTAAAACATACTTTAAAAGGCTTTCTTCATGAAGAATGGTGTAGATATTTGGCATATTTTCTTAGTTTCATTTCAATTCAACCACACTGATTAAAGTAATTAGAGTCAGCTACACCAGATGTGACCTGTCTAACTTTCAGTAGTAATAACTTAAGAGATCATATAACATAGGAAAGCTTTTCTACTGGAAAATTTTTACAAGTTGTGAGGTTGTGAGATTTCTGTTGAGTAAAGCAACCTTTAGAAAACAGAAGAAAAATAACTATGAAAACTCATTATGTAAAATTTACCATCAGTGGTGCTAAGGTGACACACATTTTCTGATATTGGAGTAGTCTCCTATGAAACTTTAGGCAAATATGTTGATAACATGGAAATTACAAGTAAAAGTGTAAGGAAATATAATTTTGCCTTTTGTTTTAAATAAAATTTGAAGGTCATGCAGAGGTACTGTGTTTGACAAAGTCCTTTGTAACATGGTAGAGCTCAGCTATCTATTTTAGCACAGGCAAATGTTTGTCTCTATGTTCCTGTGCTTGTGTTTTCCATCCAAATCTCCACTCATCAAGTAAAGTCAGAGTCATTGTAGTAACTGTAATTGTGTTTGTGTGTGTGTATGCTCACGTGCATATGCACTAGTTTGTATTTGCACTATGTACTAGTTTTCCCAGAGACCAGAGGCATTGAATTCCCTTGGAGATGTAATTGTAAGTGGTTGTGAATGACCAGATATGGGAGCTGATCACTTGGGTCCTCTGCAACATCAAGAAGAATTCTTAAGTGCTAAGCAATCTTTTAAGCCTCCTTAGTTATATTGCATATAAATTACAAGTACAAAATTGAGGTACAAAAATCAAATGGTCAGGTAATTTTACAAAAATAAACCAATTTATTATAGGTACACATGTTACTTGTGGGAAATAGGAAATGTGCCTCAAATGCTAAGAATAAGATTTACTCAATAAATCATGCTCAACAAATAAATCATTCACAAATAACAAAAATCAAGATTTAAAGAAATAAATAATCATAGACTTCATTTTAAAGTAATATTTCTGAAATACTTTTCACAGTGTGGAAAGTAAAGAAAATTTGAAAAATCATGTAATAGAGTTTTAGATTTTTTGACTGGAATCTGTTCTTACTGTAGAAATCAAAAGAAAAATAAAGATTTAGTAATCTTTATCTATATAAAATATTCATATAATTTGGTAAGAAAAATGTTCTTAAAAATAATGCAGTAATCAAAACGGGTAGGAAGCTAGTTAACAAAATAAATCTCATAAGAAATATGATGGCAATCAATGTCATTGATAAGTAGATATTTAAGAATTGGACTGAAACTGACAAATCATTTTATACTGTAAATTTGTCATGTAATTAATGAAAATGATCATTGTCAAAAGAAACACATGCAAAAATGTAAAAGCATAATTGAAACAGCCTTCTGTGTCACCACTACCACAGTGGCAGTACACAATGAGTCTAGAGAGGATAATCTCATCTACCTTCAAAAAAACTCTAGTGGATTTTCCACCATTTCTTCTTCAAATCTTCTTCACCAAGCACATTCTAGAATCCATTTATCTAGGATATTAGATATGATATTCACAGTGGTGTGAATTAAAATGCTTCTTTTTTTCACTTTTGACTAAATATTTTATTTTTTAAATCAAATCGTAATTTACTTATTCACTCAGGGGTTATAAACACAAAAAGGCAGGATGTGGGGAAGGGGATGACACTGGAGCATAAGTGCTCAGGGGGAGTACAGATACCTTTCAGAACAGGGTATTAGCTGGGTGAAGGTTCAGGGGACAGGCCACTATGACTTGGCCTATGATTTACTTGTCCTTATCTAAGTTGGTAGTGTCCGCCGAGGCTACCTATTTACAAGATCTATGACTACTCAGGCTGGTAAATTTTCACAAAAGCTGCCTGTTTACAATAGCTTACAGCCATCTATTTCAGTATTTTTCCACAGAGACCCAAGACTTTGTGTTAGCATGTATGTATGTCAGGTCTATTGCTGATTTTAGGCCTATGGCTGATTTTAGGCCTTCAGTGTATAAGCAGGGCTGCCCTGACATCTCCTCCCTTCTCTAAGTATAGAATGACCATGTTGATTCAAATCTTGCAGAGGCGGGGATAGAGGCCTGACCTCCAATAATTGAAGAGGACCTTGTAATGGCTCTGGTCCTCCTATTGTTGTCCAGTGAGGCATGAGGGCCATACCCATCCCAATGTCTTTTTCCTGGAGGGGGGACACTTTTGACATCAAACCCTATAGTTCTGTCATGTAGAATTTGAATTATTGCATTGTGCCATGTACAGAACTGTTACCATGCTTACACAGAGAGTAGTGGCTAGTGATTGCCTCCAAGAAATCCAAGGACATAAATGTTAAAAAGAGAACATTTACCTGCTTTAAATTGTCTCCCTTAATGGAGCAAAACTAACTCCATAAATGAACAATAAGAAGGTAGAATGTGAAAACCAACCTAACATTCCCACATCTCTTCCCTTGCATTTGTATACACCTAAATGAGGGAACACTAAGATGAAAATTTCAAAGATTAAATAGCTTAAAAATAGTATTTTTGTACCCATATGACTTTTAAAATAGTTGAAATGAGATATTTCTTAAATCTTAATGCTAGGCAAAGAAATGAATGAGGAAAAAATGTAAGTTTGAAACTATACAAATCAATAGAATAAGCATAGTAAAGTCAAGTGAGAAACACCCTGAAGTTTATTGTCCGTCACTGCCATTACACTCTGGCATTCATCCAGGTTTAAACAGCAGTCTTTAACAGGAACAACCACTTTAAGAGTAGAATATGTTTCTAAAAAGCATTTTCTAAAATGATAAAAGTCAGGGACAAAGCAAAAAGAGAATGAGTACAATTTCTAAGGCTCAAGGTACCAGCATTTGATCACTAAATGAATGTGACACTGAGTTCAAATCTCCAGTTGCCTTTTCTTCACTTTTCATTCACAGCTTTGTGGATTATCTCACACAGACCTCTGACCTAAGCACAGCTTATGTTGGTCAATGAATCATGAAAGAGCTATATTAATCTTCCCAAATTCACTTTCTCTAGGAATCTACCAAGTGTAAAAGCAATATATGGTTTAAATGTTATTCTCTCTAGTTCTATTTATTATATTTTCAATAATAAATAGAAATATAACTAGGTAAGTAGATCTTTTTCTTTTCACTTAAGAAACTTCAGTTAAGAAGCTTTAGTTAAGTTAATTTAGTTAGTATATATGACCAACCTAATTTAGTTAGTATATATGACAACTTAATTGTGCAATATATTTTGAACTCATGAGAAAATAAACAAGAAAGAGAAAGAAAAAGTACATAACAAATAAACCATTGTTTAAAATTTGTTTGAGATGAAAAAGAGATCAAGAAACTAGGTAGGTGATCTTAAGATCTTCACTCTCCTTCCTCTCCTCCAAACCCTATCCCCAAATCTCAACACAACTCTGCTCCAAATCACCTGTTGTGGCCTCTACTCCCACATGTCCCCAACTCCTAGGGGACAAGATTAATCCTGGATGGCAACCCTGCTTTCCTCCCACTTTTTAGATGCTCTCAGGTGACCCTAAGTGTCCCCTCCCCATATTTAAGAAAAAGACAATGACAACAACAACACACACACAATCAAGAACTCACCATGTCAACACAGAAGCATTCCCTGACAGGCAACCCAGTTTCACCACACTCTTCTAAGAAACAGAGAAGGCAACATAATCCAAGAGAAAAAAAATCACCCAATTTAAAAAACAAAGCCATATTTCAGCACTTGGAAAGACTATCATCTCTACCCCAGATGCCTAGATGTTAACATATTAACATGTAATAAGAGCGAGGACAATGTGATTCCACTAATGTCTAACAACCCTATAAGAGTAGGACCTGTGAAATGCAATATAGCTGAAGCACAAGACAGGGACTGCCAAATAGACTTTTTGTATATGTTAAAGTCTCCTGAATAGGAAATTAATAATTTCATTAAAGAAATCTACGGAAACCAAAACAAATATTGGAATGAAATAAAGATATTTCAAAATATGAAAGTTAAAATTAAATCAATCACAAAAATCATAGAAAAACCTGGAAATAAAAAAAAATTTAGGAGCTTGAACAAGAAACTCACAGTCAAGACTCAACAACAGAATATAATTGATAGAATAAAATCTCAATCATTGAATATAAGATCATTGAAATGAATACCAGTCAAAGAAAAGTTTGCATCTTTATACCTTAGGAGATCTGGGAAGCTCTGAAAAGAGCAAATCTAAGGTGACAAGAATGAAAGAAGAAGAAACACAGATAAAAGGTATAGAAAATATTTTCAATATAGTCATAGAAGAAAATTGCCTTAATCTACAGAAAGAGATGCCTATCAAGGTGCAAGAAACATTCAGAACACCAAATAGATTGGACTAGGAAATAAATTTTACCTGGCACATACTAATCCAAACATAAAATGTAAAGACAATGAAAAGTTATTAAAATGTGTATGGGAAAATGATCAAAGGCCTTATAAAGACAGGCATCTTAGAATAATACCTGACTCTACATGGCAACTGTAAAAGCCACAAGGGCAAGTCAGATGTCTGAAAAACTTTAAGAGACAAGAGATGCCAGTCCAGACTATTACATCCATCAATAATATAAATATACAACAGACGGAAAATGAAAGATATAAGATAAAACCAAGTTCAAGCATTATTTATCTACAAATTTAGGCACACATTGTGGGGAAAATCTGCTAATTAAGGTAACATCTACTATGTCTGGATAGCTCCTCTGAGTTTGGAGCAAAATGGAGGACTTCCTTTACCAGAGGGTTTCCCTTTGTTGAACTTGTCTGAGTAATCTGAAGTCCCATACTCTCTATTTGGGAAGACCTCTAAGTTCAATTTCCTCTTTCCTGAGAAGAACCCATCTAGCAAGAAGCTGGATTCCTTGATGCCTCTGCATTAAAATTAGGCATTCATAGTATTTTAATCTCTAGCCATTAGTATTACAATCACCCTGGAAACTCCTTTCTACTCTCCAAGGTTCATATATAGCCATTTTCCATCCCTTAATAAATTTTATGCACACCAGCTGTTTGACTGACAATAATCTAAGAAAGCTGTCTCATTGAGTATTGTCTAAAAGTTATAACACTAAAGTCCCTGGAGAAAGCCTTTCTCAGAGAAGTGCGTCATCCCCTAATCACTCCCAACTCTACCTGAATCCTGCAGGCCCCACTGGTTCCATGTTCGGATTTATCCTTCCAGCTTAGTATGCAGCAACACCTGGATACCCTGCATGAGAAAATGGAGGATACTAAACCACAGCAGGACCCCAACAAAAATACCATCACATGTAAGTCTCTAAAAGGAAAACTTCAGCCCGAAGAGGTCAACCACATCCAAGAAGGCACAAGGAATAAATAATATTAGACCAGTAAATCAAAAAGTGGATTAAACCCATAACAAAATAATGATGATGATGAAAATGATAATTAATAATAATAATAATAATAATAATAACAGGAATTGACCATGATAGTTGATAACAATCTTCTTTATAGTTTTATTGCTATGAACAGTCACCATGACCAAGGCAACCTTATAAGGAGAGTATTCTATTGGGGCTGGCTTACAGGTTCAGGGGTTCAGTCCATTATCTTGAAGGTGGGAGTATTACAGTGTCCAATCAAACATGGGACTGGAGAAGCCAATCAGTTTGAGATTACTCTGCTAAAAATTCTCTGTTTGGTTTGGTACATCATTTTTTAATTGGGTCATTTGGTTATTTTGGAAAATAATAGTATATGTTATTAACTAATTAATAATATATTAATATATGTTATATATAATTAATATATATTAATCATATATATTGGATATTAACCCTCTATCAGATGTAAGGGGTTAGGGAAGGGTTTTTTTCCCAATTTATAGACTGCCTATTTATCCTACTGACTGTGTCCTTTGTTTTACAAAACCTTTTCAGTTTCTTTAGGTCTCATTTATCAATTGTTGATCTCAGAGCATTAGCCATTGGTGTTCTGTTTAGGAAATTTCCACCTATGCCAATGATTTTGAGGCTCTCTCCCGCTTTCTCTTCTATTAGATTCACTGTATCTGATTCTATGTTGAGTTCCTTGATCCACTTATCATTGAGCTTTATGCAGGGTGTTAAGTATGAATCTATGTTCATTTTTCTAAATGCAGACCACCAGTTAGGCTAGCACCATTTAATTAATGAAACTGCTTTCCTTTTTCCACTGTGTTTTTGGCTTCTTCATTAAAGATCAGATGTCCATAGGTGTGTGGGTTTATTTCTAGGTATTTGATTCTATTGCATTGTTCTACCAGTCTATTTCTGTAACAATATAATGAGGTTGTTATCACTATGGATTTGTAGTACAGCTTGAGGTCAGGAATGGTGATTCCTCCACAGAAGATCTTTAATTGGAGAGTTTTAAGATGTGCAGTTAACTTGCTAGTATGAGATCTCTTTATGAAGGCACACAGTGCTATGAATTTTCTTAAAACTGATTTCATTGTGTCCCATACATTTGTCAAGTGTTCATAGGTTTGGGGAGTTATTTTGGGTCTTTGATCCAATTTCATTGATCAACGTGTCTCCTCTTTTATGTCACTTCTTTCCTCTTTAGTGTTTCTCTTCTATTTCAGTTTGTTTATTCATTTTTTCATTCTGGCCATAACATGTTCCAGCTAATACACACACACACACAGACACACAGACACACAGACACTTAGTAATTGTGTACAAAACTATATTCAATATATATTTGCATATAATTTACAGTTGTATGCTAATCCCTGAAAACACATGTTACCCATCACTATCTTTGAAACGTATGTCATTGGTATTAAAATCACTTTTAGTTTGTTATTGCAAATTATTTCTGATTTGTTGATATTCAGGAGATAAGAATACATTGATGTGTCTACTATCACAAATAAATGAACAGGCAAGGTTTTCTGATTACTGTTTCAGTCTGTAGCACACTAACTTTATTATTTATTATTTTTATATCAGAATTATTTTCCAAATGATCTTGATATACATGTATCATAAATGTTGAATTGTAACTAATATCTCCATCTATTTATAACAAAATACTCATGGGAGCAAATATTGAGACAAAGTGTGGGACAGAAACTGAAGGAGGTTGATGCTCACAGCTAACCATTGAACTGATTATGGTGTTCCCAAAGGAGGATTTAGAGAGAAGACTGAAGAACCTGAAAGGGTTTGTGATCCCATGGGGAGAACAACAATACCAACCAACCAGAGCTCCCAGGGTTTAAACCAACAGCCTGTGAGCACATACAGAGGGCCCCATGGCTCCAGCTGTATGTAGAGGAAGATGGCCTTGTAGGGCATAGGTAGGAGAGAAGTTCCTTGGTCTCCTGAAGGTTGGATGCCCCAGTGTGGGGGAATATGAGTACGTGGAGATGGGAGTGGGTGGGTGCGTGGGGGCACATCCTCATAGAAGCAGGAGGAGGGGGGATGGTATTGGGGTATCTGGATTGGGGGAATGGGGAAAGGGGTTAACATCTGAAATGAAAATAAAATATCCAATAAATAAGTAATATATATATATATTTTAAAAAAGCACAGTACCAAATATTTCTGGGCTGAGGGGACAGGAGGCCTCTGAACACAATATATGTTACTACTGTTTCTCTTTGTTGCATGGCAGGATTTTAAGGTTAGACCCTATTGCTGAAGACTCCCACATGTTTTGGTCACAGAACATAAAGAAAGAAAAATAATCCTTACTGTGATGCCTGCTGTATTAGATCTACCTCTCCTGATATTTGAAATTGTTATAAAGCTTACAACTGAAGAAAATTTATCAAAATTTATACCTAGACTTAAAGGCTTTGAACTGCTATATGACATGCTTAGTAAAATTTATACACAGCAGTACAATAGCAACCAAAAGCTGTTTGATAAGACCAACAAAGTAGGAAGAACTTAAGGCTTATCACATAAAATCAACATTTCAGCATGGATTGGCAAAAAGACTTACAAAGCCTTATCCCTAATTGAGTATCTATATGTAGGAAGCGATGGCGGGCAGCGCGGCAGGCCCCTGGGCCCAGGCGGCCGGCCCCAGGCCTACGAGGCAGCGGCCCAGGGCCTGTGAGGCGGAGGCTGCCTGGAGCCTTCCAGGCAGCCCCCCTGTGTCACATACCGGAGGAAGGTCCCTGGTTCCAGCGGCTGGAGGCTTTGGCGGCAGCGGCAGGCCCGGGCCCGGCAGGCCCCAATGATACAAGGAAGTCCTTGGTTCCAAAAGGGTTTATTGTCATGGCGGATGGTAGATGGATCTGGAAGTACCCCCCAAAACTCAGGGCAGGCCTGAGTTAAATAGGGAGGGAGAAGTAGGAAGGGTCTGGGGAGGGGAGGAATGGTTAATTGGCTCGGCCCTCTGACCTTCATTAGTATGTAAATCCCTAGGGCCTGAGGCCTGTAGTTACACCCTCTACCTGTGCACTTTGGGAGGGGCTGTAATGACCTTCGTGACTGAACAATGTAGGTCTATGGAGATTAGACTGCTTTTCAGGACCCTGAGTTCTGGGGACGTAGCCGAACTCCTGCCGTTGAACTCCTGCCGTTTCTCCCTTGGAGTCTCGGGGTTCTAGGCCCATGCCCAGCCAAGAACCAGAATACCCTTACGCAGTCCCACATCTATAGGCAGTCAACAGATGCTTGGGTGAAGGAGAGTCAATTTTCTTTGAGGATGTTGCCACTGATAGGTGGCCTATTGGTCAACTCAATACACATGTGCATGCAAGCAATACTAATTCGATTCATTTGTTATATTTATCGTTTATCTATCTGTCTGTCTGTCTGTCTATCAGTTTGTCTATATCAATCTATGTATCTCTCTATGTATTACGTTGTTTTATTAATTATTTAAAAAGGGCCTCTGGCTCAGGCCGACTATCTAAACTGAAGCGGCTCTGCCTAGCCCAGCCACCATGTTTCTCAGCCTGAGGCCAAGTGCACTCTGCAGCTAGAACTGGCCACCAGAAACACCAGCCCTGCCACCCACTAGATGCTAGCATGAGAGATGGCTCTGCCAATCTTCCACACTGTCGCCGCAAGGCAGGGCATTGTCCAGATCATTCCACCATCCATGTGGACCCAGTAAGAGAATGAGACTCTAATTCTTATAGATTAATCAAAGCTTATATATTTGGCAATGATCAGTAACAAGATAACCATACAACCAGAAGTGTAACCCAATACCCAACCTAGGTATACCAACTATCTTTGACTGCTACAGACATGTGAACATCTGTCTCCATTGCTCCTACATCTCTGCTCTCTCTCTCGCTCCTCCTCTTCATTTTCTCTCTTCCTCTCCTATCTCCTCCTCTTCCTTTTCCAATTCCTCTCCTAACTCCTCCCACCTTAGGTCATCCTACCTTATGCGTTTATGCATGTATATATGTATGTATACTATCTATGTATACATGTATGCATGTATGTGTGTATCTATCTTCTTATCTATCTATCTATCTATCTATCTATCTATCTATCTATCCCTCTCATCTACCATTCATGTCTTTAATAAAAAGCTATAATCCACTGCTTTAAATTTGATTCTTTTATGAACAAAAATAAGAATTATTCACTGCAATTTGACATCTTATGAAATTTTATTCAGTTCTAATAAAAATATAAAATTTATACTCTTTTATTAGATAGAAACTATATGAATAGTATTGTACATTTATCAATATGAAATTGGGATCTTATTAATGAATTTTAAGGTATTTTTTCATTTTCATAACTCACAGGGTTATTTTGACTTGCATTTAATTAATAGTATACTTAACTGTATTTTTGTTTGTCTTCTTAAAAGTGTTTTTCATACACCTATCCTAAGTTCTGGAATCTAGTCTCATAGATATTTAAAGACAGAATCTTGACTCTTCTCCAGGCAGCAACGCCATTCTAGGCAAAACAGTGTTTCCAAGTGAAATAGAATGTTGCTTGAATTTGTTCATATTGTTCAGACACTTTGCAAAAGTCTGGAAAAAAATTCAAAAGATGAAATTATTCAGCCATATATATAGAAAAGTGTTAACTATTTCTTTATGGAGTTAATAAGTTGATGCACGTCCCTCCAAAAGTATATTGCAAATGCTGCCATTGACTGTAGCACACTTCTATTTTTATTTTCCAAACAAGACCTAGTGATTAGCCCACATCTCTCTGATCTTCTCTGCCACTGCATTATGCCCTCAGATGGAGCTCCAATTCTGAAGTTTGTAATAAGCTCTACCAGGGATCAAAGCTGTGCTTAAAGTAAAATTAGAGATATGTAACCACAGCATTTCACATCTAAAATACATTGGAGATTTTAACACCCAAGACAAGAATTTTAGAATCAAAACAATATATTCAATTGGTTTAAACAGTTGATTGATGGCTCTTTGGAAGAGGATGAGCCTGGCATCACACTGAAGCATCAGCTCAGTTGGACTCAATTGAATATTTTTCAGATGAATCCAAATGATCTAGGAATCATCTGAGGTACTGCACTTTCACTCTCATATTTTCTTTTGCTTATGTCCTTGTTATGTCTTAGAAAGAATTTTCCCATATACTGAATTTCCTCCTATCTTTCAAAATATTTTGGTATAATTTTGTCTTGAACAAAGATGGTTTATCTTCAAGTCCAGGTCTTTAATTCATAACAAATTCTTAGATTCCATAGTATGAAATTAGGTAGATGACAGACACATAATGAGAGGTGGACTTATGTCCATATCTGTATATGTTATATTACAAACAACCATACAAAGCATACTTAACTTAAATAATATTACACATTATTGAATTAAATTAAATTAATTAAAATTATAATTTCCTGAATAATGTTAGATTATATCAATAAGAATCCATTTACAATTATATAAGTAAAATTAAATTATATAAATCATAGTACTGGTCTATATTCTAAAAGAACAGGTATCAAAATTAAACAGTATAAATATTTTACCTGCTTGATACATTATTGCAGTTAGTGAGCCAACGATAGCTATGAAATTTATTACTCTCTTCACATTATTTATAAATACATATTTCAAAACAAAATAGTTTGAACATTTAAATTTCTGCTATCTTATCTGGTTTAATTATTTGATAGTTACCACAATGATGTGTGGCAATTATTTAAAAAGTGTTATAACTCAATTTTTCAACTATAGGTCAAATAATTTTCCCTAAGCTGGAGAATAAGTTAGAGGTAGAGTTAGACCTCTTCTAAAATGTTTCTGTTTTGACCATTACACCAACACACACAGTATTTTTTGAACATAGTTTCCTCCGTTTCCCTCTCTTCCAAGCCATTCCATTCCTGCAGACAATTCCCTCTTTGTTTCAAATGTTTAGGGCATTTGCATTTATTTCTTTTTCTGCTTGTGACCTAGTACATTTAATTGTGGTTGTAGAAGCAGGGACAAGAGGCATGTTACTAGAATATGGACAACTTACCACTACCTGAAGCACAGATCTCCGACCTTAACTTGTGTTTGCTGGCCACTGTCATCCTGTTTCTGGTTTTTAATTTGCCAAAGAAGAGACAGATTATAAAATGTAGTTTCTCTAATAGTTGTCACCATTATGCAAATCATTAATTATAAGGGAACAATGCAAGGATAAAGCAGAGTTCAGTCTACAGCAATATTCAATCTGTGAGGCAGATAGTAATTTAAACCATAAACAACTGTAAATAGTTTTGCATATCTTCATGATAAGGAGTCATCTTCTTTTTCAATTCTTATTGCTAAGTGGGATCCTTGATACAGATCAGCAAATTATGTGCCTTTTAAATACCTTAATTTTAATGCTGAATACTTTTATTACTCTGGCCTGACTTTGATCAAAATCTGATTTCTTTTTGAAGCTTCCCAAAGGGCTTTAAGACACAATCAGAGTTAGAAGCCATTTCTTTGGTTAGAGGGCAGAACAAAACAGAGCAGCTACTCTCATTCATGGTTGCTCAATGAAACTGCCTTGGGAGCTCTTAAAACTTCCCATGGGCCGACTTTAATTCCACCCGCAATTAAGTCAGAATCCTTATGCTTAGAACCAGCCATCTGCAGTTTTCATTTTTTCGTGGTGGTTTCGATGTGTCTCTATGTTTGCACTAGAGATCACTGAGACTTCATTAATTTACCTACTGTGATGTGAAGATTTAAAAATAAATGATGTAATTTGCTTCAAAAGAAGCATAGACACTTGACAAAATAGTTAAGTGTAAAGTGGAGTGCGTCTGCTATGGTTATTCGTATTTTTGAGGATGCTCAAATTATCTTCTCTTAGTCAGTTATGTACAGCTTGTCATCTACTGCGGCTTCCTCCTAGACATGTTTTCTATCTTCCAAGCTCCACAGGACTCTGCCAAAACATAACTGCTGCAGACTAATTAATTAGCACAGTGGGACCTATGCTCCTACAAGCTGCCACTCCATTTACCTTTAGTGCTGCTTATCCAGAATGAGCAGTTGTTCTCAGTCTAGTGTGGCATTAGAGGTGCTGTAGCTAATGGTGACCACATCTAGCACTCATGACATTGCCACGTGAAGCCACTCCATACTATCATTCTTCCACACTGTGAAGGTATTCATTCATTAGAGCAATCCTTCTGTGACACTCCACGATTACTTTTACAAAGGATAAACTGAAGACAGAACATGTAACTGCATGCTAGTCAACCAGTCATGTCTGTAAACAAAATCACTCATTCTCTTATTACCTCGGTTACCTTCATGTATAATTAATTCACTGATGGTAGACTGGAGGTCTTTCCTTTCATTTCCTTTTTTAAACCTTATCAATAGCAGTACACTTTCAGGCAATGTCCTAAAATATTTGAAAATGCCTGGATGTTTTCATACCTCATGCTTGCTTGCCTGTATTGAGAGTTCATGTAGAAAAGTCATTAATGGGGCATTGAACATCAGAGCCAAATTATGTTGCTAATTAGTACACTGAGATTCTGATAAGAGAGTCAGTTTTTACTTTACTACTGCAAAAGGAAGGAGGGAATTAGAGCAGTTATTCCCAACAGGACTACATCTTTCACTTACTATGCTCACAATCGATCTTTTTAAGTTTGTACTCTACATTCATATTTATGATACAGGATATTATGTATATCAGTTCACATATTGACTCTAAACTTAAGATACCAACTCTGAATGAACTATAGTGAAGGAGCCCTGTGGCCATTGTGTATGACCTGTACTATAAAATATGCACCTCAGTTTCTGAACTATATTTATTCCTTTGGTTTTACTATTCTCCTTCCCTACAGATTCAGGATATCTTTGTCCACTGTCTGAGGATTTCAAAAGTGTTTTTATTCTTCTCTCTAGGTTAAGCTAAGAAAGCTGGCTTTCCATGTCAAGTGTGAGGTTTCCAAAGTACAACTATAGAGACAGGCAGGAAATTGATTCCAGAATCCCACAGAGATATTGTAGCAACACATTCTGGACAAACAAAAGAGAAAGGGAAACACAATCATAAAACCATCAATTTGAAGTGTCTCCTGTTCCTTAGACCTCTAACATTCCATTCCATGACTGAGGAAAGCAACCATGCTGAAGACATTTATAAAAACAACTTATCTCTGTTAGGTACACACTGATTGCCTGGTTCTTAGAATCCTGAGTTTTCCTTGGGCTTTAAAAGCAGCTATTGATTACCACATTCAGGATGATATTTTCTAGTTCCATGCATTAGCCTGCAAAATTTCGGCAGTCATCATTTTTAATAGCTGAGTAGTATTCCATTGTTTAAATATAGCACATCTTTCTGTATCCATTCATCTGATAGGGACATCTGAGTTGTTTCCACCTTCTGGCTATTATAAATAAGGCTGCTATGAACACATTGGAGCACATGCCCTTGTTATATATTGGAGTATCTTTTGAGTGTGTGCTCAGTAGTGGTATAGCTGGGTCTTCAGGTCTCCATTTTTTTCTTGCTTTTTTTTTTTTTTTTTTTTTGAGGAATCACCAGATTGATTTCCAGATTGTACCAGTTCGCAATCCCACCAACAATGGAGGAATATTCGTCTTTCTCCACATCTTTACCAGCATCTGTTTTCACCTGAGTTTTTGATATAAACCATTCTGATTGATATAAGGTGGAATCTTAGTGTCATTTAGATTTTCATTTCTCTAATGACTAAGGATGTTGAATATTTCTTTAGGTGTTCTCAGCCATTCAAGATTCCTCAGTTGAAATTTAATTCTGTATTCCATTTTTAATTGGGTTATTTGGATTTTTGTAGGTTAGTTTCTTGAGTTCTTTATATAATTTGATTATTAGCTTTTCATCAGATGTATGGTTGGTAAAGATTTTTTTCCCAATTTGTAGGTTGCAGATTTGTCCTTTGACTGTTTCTTTTGACTTACAGAAGCTTTTCATTTCATGAAGTCCCATTTATCAATTGTTGATCTTAGACTCCGAGACATTTTAGTTCTGTTTAGGGAATTTCTTCCTGTGCCAATAAATTTGAGGATCTCTCTCACTTTCTCTTCTATTCAAATCAGTGTATCTAGTTTTATGTTGAGATCCTTGATCCACTTGGACTTGAGCTTTATTCAAAGTGATAGACATGGATCTATTTTCATTTTTCTACATACAGACTGCCAGTTAGACCAGCACAATTTGTTGAAGATGCTTTCTTTTTTCCATTGTAGGTTTTTTGCTTCTTTGTTGGAGATTAAGTGTCCATAAGTGTGTGGGTTTATGTAGGACATATATGGTATGGACTCACTGATAAGTGGATATTAGCCCCAAAGCTCAGAATATCCACAATATAACTCAAACCATATGAAGTTTATCAAGAAGGAAAACCAAAGTGTGGATGCTTAAATACCCAATAGTAGAAAGAGGGAACTTATAAAGCCCACCTCCTGCAAGAAGACAGGGCATCAAATGAGGGAGGGGTTTGCCATCCCACAGTCAAAACTCTGACCAATAATTGTTCCTGTTTGAAAAAACTCCAGGGATATAAATGGAGAGGAGACTGAGGAAAGAAGGTCCAGTGACAGGCCCAAAGTGGGATCCAGCTCAAGGAGAGGTGCCAAGGCCTGACATATTACTAAGGCTATGGAGCGCTCTCAAAAAGGGACTTACCCTATCGGATGTGGGATTGGTAAGATCTTTTCCCAATCTGTTGGTTGCCGTTTTGTCTTATTGACAGTGTCCTTTGCTTTACAGAAACTTTGCAATTTTATGAAGTCCCATTTGTCAATTCTTGATCTTAGGCATAGGCCATTGGTGTTCTGTTCAGGAACTTTTCCCTGTGCCTAGGTATTCGAGGGTCTTCCCCACTTTCTCTTCTATTAGTTTCAGTGTGTCTGGTTTATGTGAAGGTCGTTTATCCACTTGGACTTGAGCTTTGTACAAGGAGATAGGAAAGGATCGATTTGCATTCTTCTGCATGCTGTCCTCCAGTTGAACCAGCACCATTTGTTGAAAATGCTGTCCTTGTTCACTGGATGGTTTTAGCTCCTTTGTCAAAGATTAAATGACCATAATTGTGTGGGTTCATTAAGAACTCAAGAAATTAGACTCTAGACAACCAAATAACCCTATTAAAAAATGGAGTAAGGAGCTAAACAAAGAATTCTCAACTGAGGAAATGCGAATGGCCGAGAAGCACCTAAAGAAATGTTCAGCATCCTTGGTCATCAGGGAATTGCAAATCAAAACAACCTGAGATTCCACTTCACACCAGTCAGAATGGCTAAAATAAAAAACTCAGGTGATAGCAGATGCTGGCGAGGATGTGGAGAAAGAGGAACACTCCTCCATTGTTGTTGGGATTGCAAGATGGTGCAACCACTATGGAAAACAGTCTGGCGGTTCCTCAGAAAATTGGACATATCACTACCTGAGGACCCAGCTATACCACTCCTGGGTATATATCTAGAAGATGCTCTAACACATAACAAGGACATATGCTCCACTATGTTCATAGCAGCTTTATTTATAATAGCCAGAAACTGGAAAGAACCCAGATACCCTTCAACAGAGGAATGGATACAAAAAATGTGGTACATTTATACAATGGAATATTATTCAGCTATTAAAAACAATGAATTTGATAAATTATATATAAATGGATGGAACTAGAAAATATCATCCTGAGTGAAGTAACCCAATCACAAAAGAACATACATGGTATTCACTCAGTGATTATTGGATTTTAGCCCAGAAGCCTGAAATACCCAAATTCAACTCACAGACCACATAAAGCTCATGAAGAATGATGACCAAATAGGGGAGCCTTCAGTCCTTCTAGAAGGAGTAACAAAATACTCAAGGGTGCAAATATGGAGACACAGTGCAGGACAGAAACTGAAGGAGGACTGTCTACAGACCATTCCACCTGGATATCCATCCTATGTGCAGTCACCAAAGTAGAGGTTGATGTGGATGTCAGGATGTACATGCTGACAGGAAGCCTGATATAGCTGTCTCCTTAGAGTCTGCAAGAGTCTGACATACTCAGAGGCAGAATGCTCACAGCTAACCATTAAACTGAGCATGGGGTTCCCAATGGAGAAGATAGAGTGAGGATGAAGGAGTTGAGAGGATTGTGACACCATGAAGGAAAGCAACAATCCCAACCAACCAGAGCCCCAGGGTCTAAACCACCAGCCTGGGAGCGCTTAGGGAGGGACCCATGGCTCCAGCTATATATGCAAGGGAGCTATATATAAGTGGGAGAAGAGATCCTTGGTCCCATGAAGGCTGGACATCGTGGGAGGGGATATTCGAGGGTGGGAAGGTGAGGTATGGGGGAGGGTGGGTGGGGGTACACCAACGTGGAGGCAGGAGGATGGAGGAAGGGATAATTCCTGGGAGGAGGGGGGGAAATAGGGTAAGGAGAGAATATCTGAAATGTAAAAAAATTTCCAATAAAAAAAAAAAAAAAAAAAAAGGGGACTTACCATGACTACAGTCCAGAAGACCTAACAAGCCGCTGAAAGAGTCAGATGCAGATATTTGCACCCCAATGGACAGAAGATGCTGACCCCTGTGGTTGAATTAGGGAAAGGCCAAAACAAGCTGAGGAGGAGGGAGACCTGTAGGAGGACCAGCACTCTCAATTAATTTGGATCCCCACGATCTCTCAAACACTGGACCATCAAAAAGGCAGAGTATACCAGATGATATGAGGTCCCAACACATATACAGCAGAGGACTGTTGGGTCTGTGTTTAATCAGAGATGATGCACCTAACCTCAAGAGACTGGAGGCTCCAGGGTGTTTAGAGATCAGGTGGGGTGGGGAGTATGGGGTGGGGACAACCTTGGGAGATGGGGTGGTTTGTAGGTATGGGCTGTGGAACAGTTGGAGGGTGGACTGTGGTAGCAGAATAAAATGTAGAGTGTATAAAAATAAATAATAAATTAAAAAAATAAAATTTCCATGAAAATTTAAAAAACAAAAAAGAAAGGGGAGCAAAATAATCGTGGGAGGTAAAGAGAGGGTCCTTGGTGAGAGATGGAAGGGAGTAGGAAAAAGGGGGACAGGTTTAGACATATGAAGTGACATGAGAAAAGTCCAGATGGCCAGGAGAATGAACAGAAATTTGTGTCAGTGGGGGAGGGTAGAGGGGTATACTAGAAAGTCCCAAATAAGCAGAGATGGGAGAGGTTCTGAGAACCCAACAGGGATGACATTAGCTGAAATACCCAATAGAGAGGAGATAATAGAATCTTAAGAGACCACCCCCAGTAAATAGGCATGTCCCCGATTGAGGGAAGGGGCTACCACCCATCTCAAAAATTTTAACCAAGAATTTTTCGTGTCTAAAGAAACTACATGAGAAATTAGAGCAGAAACTGAAGGAATGGCCATTCAGAGACTGCCCCACCTTGGGAACCATCCCATCCACAGACACCAAACCCTGACACTATTGCTGATCCAAGAAGTACTTCCAGACAGGAACCTAGAATGGCTGTCCCTCTTAGAACAGATGCAGATACCCAAGAGAGCTATTCACTGAGCCAGAGAACCCCAGTGGAAGAATTAGGGAATGACTGAAGCAGCTGAAGTGGGTTGCAACCTCATAGGAAGAACAATAATATCAACTAACTGGACCCATCAGCTTCCAAAGACTAAACCACCACTACCAAATAGTATACATGGATGGGTCTGTGTCTCCTCTACATATGTAGCAGAGGATTGCCTTATCTGGCAACAACGGGAGGGTAGGCACTTAGTCCTGTGAAGGCTTGTTGACCCAGAGAAGGGGGATGCTAGAGCAGTAAAGCAGGAGTAGGTGTGTGAGTGGAGGAGTACGCTCTTAGAGGCAAAGTGGAGAGGGAATGGAATAGGAGGTTTGTAGAGAGGAGAATAGGAAGGGGGACATTTGAAATGTAAGTAAATAAAATAATCAATTAAAAAATTATGTCCTCTTCCCCCAAAAAAGCAGGTATAGAAGAGGAGGAGTGGTCACTGACTAAGGTTCATGACTAAGCTTTATCTACACAGTTTGAGTAAGAAAATATGTCATGGTTCATGAATCCTTGGGTCAGATAAGAGAGTGCTAGCTCTGCATGAAGGAATCCCTTACTCTGAGTTTCTCCTCATTACCAGTATTCCTGTCTACAACTTTCAATCTAACATGGACAGGCATACTTATTAAGCTAGTTTCAAGTAACAATTAATTTGGCTCTTATGACAGAGCACACAAATAACTAGGCCTACATCTTTTGTGTTCATACTATTTTGAAGAAATATGTACAAGTGATAAAACTTTGGGGAATTTTCATGTCTATGCACCATAATTATACCACAGTTTCGTAATGAAAGAAATGTGTGTGTCCATAGTTTCTGTATACAAATGGAATAATAGTTGCTTAAACTTTATTTTCTTTATTTTCATTTAGGAAAGATTTTTCTTTATTAGTGATTTTCTTTATAACTATTATGTTTTGTAGACGATAACATGACTTTCTTCTCTTTACTTCCAAACCTTCCGATATAACCTCCTTTGTACTCTTTCAAACTCTTATCCTTTTTTCATTAATTGTTTAATACATGCATTTTGTATATGAATTATGTATTCCTAAATATGACCTTCTCAGTCTGTAAAATGTTACTTGCATGTGTGTTTTCAGAACTGATCATTGGGTATTAGATAACAAATTGGTATGCTCTTCCTACAGAATACTATTTCTCCTGTTCCAAGAGTTTCTTTGTTGTCTGTACTTATTTGTGTAGGGTTGAGTCCTGGGGAACTGTTCTTGTCTAATTTCAAATGTCCATCAGTATCAGTCTTCCTCAGTTCCCATTTGGAAAGCCATGATGATGACGATGATGAGAGTTTCAGGATATAACACCTACATTACTAGAAGTCAATCACACAGACAACACCGTGATTTTCTAGTCCTTAGTCATTCTGCTTCTTCTTCTGCAACATTCCTTGAGGTGCTAGAGTTATTTTGTATATGTGTCATAGTGGTCTCCACCATTCTGAACTTTGATTGGCTATGCTTTTTCTGTAATATCTCTGTATGTTACAAAGTGAAGTTTCCTGATGAGGGGTGATGACTACACATCCATAGGTAAAAGTAAAAAAAAAAAAAAAAAAAAAATTAATGTTTGTTGGGATTGTGTTGGTTTAGAAAAGTAATAGTTGTTGATTATCTTTTAATATCTATGACTTCTCTATCACTGGCTAGTTGGCTAGGTATCTAGTACCAGGCATGGTTTCTACTTGTATTGATGGAATCTTATGTCTAATTAGGAAGCTGTTGGTTACCAACTAGGTGTGTGTTGCTGTAAATCTCCAACCCAAATAGGACCAGTCAAGGAAAACACATCTCAAATTTATGTTATAAATTGAACGCTTAGATTGGGCAGATTTACCATTACACTACTCTAATTCCCTGGCTATGAGATCCCTTATAACTTGCGTTTATCCAGGCCACGTAGTTGTCCTCTGGCTCCAGCCTTCAACTTCCTCCTGCTTCTTCCTTTGCCTCCCTTCTGCTCTACCTTTTATATGGAATTCCTCTCACTGTCTCCTCCCTAAGCCTTTTTCTCCGTCTCCCCTTCTACTGCCCAGTCTCTGGCTCTAGCCTTTATTTTACAGGTTTTAATTGGACAGAAGGTTTACAAGATGTCACCTGTGTACAGATTCAATCATCCTCTGCAGCCCCTCCCAGGAAAGTGAAACTAGGATCAAAATACTAGGCTGGGGCTATCCACTGTGAACTAGGATCAAAATACAAGGCTGGGGCTATCCACAACAGGTATGCATGCCACTATTGACCTTTAGGTTTATCTTGCCATCTTTAACATTGACGTGATTTTAATAGCATCAAAGTGAGGTAAAATTGTTGCTTGCCCCTCTACTTTGAAAGTTTGCATGGTGTCTTCTAGAGCCATGAATTTTAGTCCTGAGGAGGGAATTATTTAAGGCAGTCTCTGCCTTATTTTTAATGTATACAGTATCTGATTTTCTGAAGGTCACATGTGGGAGACTTTTCATCCGTCTTCAGTATGTGATAATTTTTTATCAGAGAACTTGAAGATTTAGAATAACCTAAAGTGTTTTAATGGAGACTATGTGGGTTGAGGAGCGAAGTCTGTAGTTTAGAACTTCTTGAATCCAAGATGTCAAAGACTGAGTTCTATGATCAGGTGAAGGTGATATAGGACAATTGTAATTACCTTGCATTACATTTTATCAATATATTTGCACAGATTGCATTTTATTATTAATGGTTCCTCTCCATGTTTGTCATGTCAGTTTGGGAATGGCTGTATCCTTCCTCCTTGGAGAGAAATTATCCTGTAAAAATGCATTTCAGGAAGCAGTAACTTTATCATTTATTGTTAAAATGTCACCCTTACCCTGAAGGGACAGATTGTGTTTATTTTCTTAAAGTACTGCCATGTAGCAAATTACTGACAGTTATTGTCATCAAAGAAAAGGTCAGCAAATTTAGAAATGCATAATTCATCACAGACTAAATAACTCTTTTAAAAACTTCACACAGAATCACCAACTGCCACTAAACACGCAAACACCACTGGCATTGTGATCCTTCTTTAACCATGAATATTCTGAAGATAACTTAATTCAATGCACTCTTTAACAAAGGGTTCTGTATTCCCTATAATCTTGGCGCATCTGAGGCCTGATGCACTACCAATAAAAATACCATCCTATTTACTTTTCTTTCTTTCTTTTGAAAAAAAAAAAAAAACCTCTCTTAAATTTTTGCTATTCAGTGCTTCCAAGTTTTCTTTTAATTCTGATGTTGATTTTAATTAGGTTTTTGATCTTACCAATACATTATAACTGACTTCCTTTCAATGTGATAATTGACCTTGCAAAATATATGCCCATAGTTATTTTTAGCAATCCTTGACTTGTCCCATTCATAGCATTAATAGTGTTCCTTGATATCACACATGTAAATAATACATATTTATTCCATCTCCTTCCAAATTTTTCATCCCTTTTATATAATATCTAGATTCCTAGTACATTCAGTTGCACATTTTTCTTCCATACCTCTCAATAATAAAGCCCCTCAGTTCTATGTTCTTGTGCTTTGTTGGAAATTGTTCAATACATATATCTCTCCTAAGGTTATTCAAAGCATGCCTTAAAATAATATCCATGCTTATTACAATTCAATGAATAACTTAACTTACATAACTTTTCTAACATCATGATAAACATATACACACACAAACACATAGACACACACTATACACACACAATTACTACTTAATATTTACCTTATTGGTTAATAGAATTCTCCAATCCATATTCATTTCAAACTAACTGAAGATTTTCCTCTGCTAAACAGCCTTTATTATACAAACCAGTACCTTTTTTGTTCATTTGATTGATTGCTTAGTTTATATCACTTTTACTTCTCTAGTTACTTAAGGCAAAACTTTTGTATATTTTCCCCTTCCTCTTTTTCATCTTAAATTCTACATTCTTATATTCTTGAAAACTATAATATATCTACACTCAAATATATTCCCAACTATTGCTTGCTCAGCACAATGCTTCATTTTAGAGGGTGCAAAGGTACACATATCAACAGCCCACTAAGCAAATGTAGAAAATATTACTAAGTTATATCTCAGCAAGTGATCATCTTGAACACTTATGTGTTTTTCACTGAAATTAAAAATAATAAAACAGGCAAATACAAAGGAAATAATACATAGAGATATTCTCTGCCTTATTACTTCCACTTTGACTACTATTCTCTTGGCCATGAGTCATTAAGGCAAGGATGGTTACAAGAGAGAGGCATTTTAGTGGGGCAATTCTGCCCTGCTCCTTCTCAAGTCTATTCTGACCATAGCTAAAGTGACAGTCTTAAGTCTCAGACCTCATCCTCATCTTCCCTCCAGTGGGGTCTCCTCACTTACAGCAGAGTTAATTGTTGGTTTGTGTTCTCAGAATATATTTTTAAGAATTCTATTATTCCATTAAATTCAATTTCTGAGATTAATCGTTTATTTGATTTAGAATCGAGGCAAGATTTAAGTGAAGGCTGAAGGAGTTGAAAGGATTCACGACACCATGAGGAAAGCAACAATACCAACCAACCAGAGCCCCCAGGGTCTAAACACCAGCCTGGGAGCGCTTATGGAGGGACCCATGGCTCCAGCTATATATGCAAGGGAGCTATATATAAGTGGGAGAAAAGATCCTTGGTCCCATGAAGGCTGGACATCGGTGTTGGGGGGGAATATTCGAGGGTGGGGAGGTTGAGGTACGGGGGAGGGTAAGTGGGGATACACCAACGTGGAGGTAGAGGGAAGTGGGAGGGGATAGTGAGTTCCTGGGAGGGAGGGGGGGAATGGGGTAAGGAAAAACATCTGAAATGTAAATAAAATTTCCAATTAAAAAAAAAAGAAAAAAAAAAAAAAAAAACCCCTACATGAGCCCCGCAGTCTTATGTTTCACTTGTCTAATGTTGCTAAGTATAACTTGTCATGTCAATTACTTAAAAATAATCTTCTCAAAGTAATTTTCCTGCTTCAATCTCCACAATACTAGAAGTTTGGGAGTATTTTAACACGCCAGGATTGAACATTCTCTTTGGAATTTATGTAATTCAATTAAGCCAATTATTGCCATGAAAATAAAACAAAAATCCCAAACTCAAATACTAGTGATGACTCGACTTAATGAGCAATCAATAAAGCAATGTGATAAGCAATAAATGTAAGTCATGGCAGATTTTTCCACTTTAATTACAAGAATTCACCTAAAAACAGGAAAGCATGGAAAACAGTTATTTCCAGGAAGGTTCTGAAATTTAATTTTCTACAATCTCCTTGTAATGAGATGCTGGACTTCCTCCAATGAAGAGGTGAATATAGTCATTTTTATTTTAAATTTGGGAATGTTTTTGATTAAGGATGTGGTGACATTGCAAGACCTTACCAGTTTGAGTGTCTTTCTTAGTATGTCTTCTATCCCTGCTGTGAAGATTTCTCTCCAGCCTCATGGAGAGAAAGTATTGGAATTTTATTCCAAAGTGTCAGTGAGTACTTGTGTGACAGCTAGTATTATGCAGACACTGAGTGAAGGAGTCACCGTGTAAAAGAGCTCTCACCTTTATCCCTCACAATTGTCAAGCATTGCTGACTAAGTATACAGATACTTTAAAGGAACATAATCTAACCCTCATGTTTGGTGCACATTTTCAGTTTATAGATTTTGTGATGTGATAAAATCATTGTTTAGACTATTGACTCTGAGTATTTTTTATTTAATTATAACATTTATACATTACATTTCCTTTCTCTGAGCCCTGTCATATATCCCTCCCCACTCATTTTCAAATTAAAGGCCTCATATTTGCTAATCATTATTGTATGCATATATATTCCTAAATAAGATCTTTTAAGGTGTATAATGTTACTCATATACATGTTTTCAGGTCTGACATTTTGGTACTGGACAAATTTGGAGATTTTTTTTTTTTTTTTTTTTTTTTTTATAATCCAGGAGAATCTGCCAAAGTCATCTTTACTGTGTGTCATTAACCACTTCAACTAAAACCCCTTATATTTTAGTTTGATTTTCCTTATGTCTGAAATTGATCACTAGGTCAGATTTAAGTGATACTGCTCCTGTTACAATGTGAGACTGGAAATGTAGCCATACAATGTGTCTTGGGATTTGTGAATGCAGTAATCTAAAGTTAATCATTGGTATAGCCCTTTACTATCTAGACTTTAAACTACATTGTCTGACTTCCAGAATAGAAAAGAGAACACTAGAGATAATTTAGGATGTTAAATGAAGTAATTGTGATGGAATTTATGCTCTTTACCATGAGGGAATGTTTCTAGTTGTTATATATTGTGTAAATTTATGCCTGAATCTGCTTCTTATTTTATTCAAAGCAATCACATATATGTAGTTAGATACATTTTGCATTAATTATATTTAAAATATTTACTGTAAGTTCATATTAATTTTTATTCATCTTCCCTTTAATGAAGAGAGAAAAATAATTTTGTTTTCACTTTATTCAAACAGATACCATAAACTGAGATATATTTTAATAAGATATAGTCAAGCTTCTATAAAATCTATTGTTATAATATTTCCTGAATAATACTGCAATATTTTATGGGCTTTTGAAATAGGAATTGTTATTAAGAAAGATTTTTATCATGTAATTTTATTATTACTTAAATTTTAGATATCTTCATACTGTGATTAGATAATATTTCAAGTATAGCATACACATTTGAAAACATTTATCGTTAATAATAATAAAAAATGGGTATAAGTCTACTACAATATTCGACTTGAATTTTATAAATTTTTATCAGGTTATATTGGAGTACAAATATTTTCAAGTTGTATGTGATATTTCAAACTGTTTGACTGTCATGTTCACTGTAGTTTCTATTAACAATTTTATCTTTATCCAGATTCATTGCTAAAATCATTTTTAACTTGTCATATTTTGTGAAAACATATTTAAGCTAATGATATATAGCATATTATTCCTTTTAAATCAGCAAGGTTAGAATGGTGAGTACCAAAAAAAAAAAAATAAAAAAACAAAGAATAAAAAACCACATGGGAAGTACCTACTTTTTTTCTTTGTGATATATGCCTGAGACTACCTGTTGATATTATATTCATGACTCTTAAGAAGCCATTTAAAATTCCTTCTGAGTTTATATATTCCTTCCTGCAAAAATATTCCTTAGGACTCTGAGCTATCTAAATAGAGGCATGTTAAAAATTATGGGATATATAGAATAACACTGCTCAAACTTAAATATGACATCTGTATGACACTCTGTCCTCTCTAGGTATAGGGATAATTGGGGAATAAGAGAAAGAGGTCTTCAAATCAGAAGGTGGGTGTATATGAACTCATAACTAATGTGTAATATGATCAAGACCTGTGATACTTCAAGAAAAACCAAATCCAAATACGGAGCAAGGTGGTACACACAATGTTTCCTTCATAGTCAATGGACTATTGCCAATTGATTGCTGCGTGGAGAGAGAGAGTCAGCTTTTGATAAGAGTACAGAGTCTGATAAGTCAGCATGTTCCTAGGGAAGGTTCTACACCCAAGAATATATTGACACATAAATTGGACCCAATTTCTGAAAAGAGGGGAAGAGAGAGAGGGAAAGAGGAAAAGTGTGTGGTGTGTGGTGTTGTGTGTGTGTGTTGTGTGTTGTGTTAGAAAGAAAAGAGAAACAGAGACAGAGACAGAGAGAAACACAAAATAGTGTAACCAAAGGAAGGTGCTGAATGTATCTGAGAGAAGACAGAGTTGTGGACATATATTTGAAACATATTGTACAAAATCTCAGAGTACTAATTAAAAAAATAAATACCCAAGGAAGTAAACACAAAACCACCTGGATTCCTTGGCTTGACAAGATACATGGACTCCCACCTCATCTACCTCACCAAGCATATATAAGCATCAAGGACAGCCAGCCAACAACCGAGACATGCTGTTAGAGCAGCCAGGATGACTGGAAGAGGCACAAAAACATCTGAAGGACTTCCAAGAGTCTTAGAACTACTAAACTGCATAGGAAGACACCCTTCCCCTGTTGGGCTATCTCAAGTTGTGCAGTAGTACTAGGTTTAAAATTTTCATGAGATTCATGTATGCTAGAGCAGGCATTCTGTAATACAGTTGCCTGTGTGTCATTTTGCTCCCTATGATACTATTTCACCAAGGTGGATTTTTTTGTGAAATTCTTACCTTAATATGTTGTCTTTCCCTATGTGAGGTAAGAAGACAAGTAAGTATTCATGTCTCCAAACAATAGTGGGTAAAACACACTGTTATATAAATACTGCATGCTAATATATTAAATGTTCCACTTATTTTTCAAGAAGGGCTTAAGACACCTGAGTAGACAGGATCTAGCAAATCTGTCTAGCTTTACTTAATCAATAATTAATCTAATCATGAAAATGTAACTTCATCTTACTGCATGCTGTCTTACTAACATCAGTATGTCCCAACTGAGGTAGTCTCTTAGAAAGTTCACCTTTAAGACAAAAGTAAGGCTCAAAGCTGAGCACCAAACGATGATTATTCCATTAAAGGTTTTGACAGAACTACAAACTGCTAACCCCCTTTCTTTAATTTTAAAAATAATTTTAAAATTTAATTCATTTTCTGCAGCTTATTAATCGTTTTTTTCCCCCTTTTGCCCCTTAAAACATTTTACCAAAAAAAGGGGTTTTTTTAATTTTTTCCCCAAAATATGTTTTATTCCCCCTTTAAAAAAAAATTAATTTAGGGAAAAACAAAAGGGGGAAAAACCACATAAAAAAATTTTAAAAATTTTTTTAATTTTTCCCCATTTTTGGGGTTAACCCTATAAAATTTTAAAAATCTATTTTTAAAATTTCAAAATTAAAACCCAAAATAATTTAAATTTTAAATCAAATTTTAAAAAATAATTCCCCAAATTTTTAAAAATTACCTTTTTTGGGAAAACCCAAAATATTTTATTCCAAAAAATTTTTTTAATTTAAAACATAGAGAAATACAAAAAAATTTTTAAAATAAATTTTTTGCCTTTTTAAAAACAAAAATATTCTTTTTTATTCCCCTTTCCCAAAAATTAAAATTTTTTAAAAAAAACCAATTTAAAAGCCCTTTTCCCCCTTTCTTGTTAGGAAAGTTTAAATTTTTTTAAAAAAAAAAATTTTTTTTTTTAAAAAAATTTTTTTTTCCCTTTTAAAAAATTTTAAAACCCCAAAAAAATTCCCTTTTTTTTTATTTACGAAATTTTTTAAACCCAAAAAAATTTTTTAAAATTTTTCCCCTTTCTTTTTTAAATAAAAACTTTTTTAAAAAAAAAAAATTTTAAAAATTTGAAAACCCCCCCAAATTCCACTTTCATTTTTTTCTAAATAATTTTTTTCCCTTTTTTTTTTTTAATTTCTCCAAAAATTTTATTTAAACCCCTTTTTAAAAACCCCTTTTTTTTTTAAAAAGGGAAAAAAGGGAAAATTTTAAAAAATTTTTAAAATTTTTAAATTTTCCATTTTTTTAAAACTTAAAACCCAAACCCTTTTTTTTTAAATATTAATGTTTATTTTAAAAACCCCCAAATGCTTTTTCCCATGGGGGAAATTTAATTTTTAAAAAAAATTATGAAAAATTTTACCTGTTTTTAAAAATTTTTTAAAAAAACCCCCTTTTTTTTTAAATAATTTTGTTCATTTTAAAAAACAAAACCCCAAAAAAACCCCGATCATAAATTTTAAAATTTTAAAAAAAAATTTTAAAAAAAAAAAAAATAAAAAAAAAAAAAATTTTAAAAAAAAAAAAGTTATACAATTTTTTATTAAATAAAAATGAATAAAGTCAATATTTTTTAAAAAAAATTTTTTTTTCTTATGTTTCATTCAGACAGCTAAAAAAATTCCATGATAATTTCATGAGGAATTTTACGATTTCCATGAGAAAATGAGCACAATCTACTGGTATTTCTTTTCTTTTATTAATTAAAATATTAAGATTCCAGACAATATATTAGATGTGGGTGGATTCACAGATTCTTTTGAATCAAGTTGTTTCTGCAGATTCTGCTTTCAACTTGTTGTGGGCACAGAAGGTTTTTGTACTCACAGAGATGCACTAAGAAATCGAGGAATGTTTATCAATCAGGTGTGGCACCTCAATGAATGAGATAAAATCAAGTATATGCATTCCATCCAAAAAATTTCAAGTAGATTGTCTTGAGACCTGATAACATTTTGCTATCTGTGGAGCCGGATCTCATCCACATTTGCTACAGAGGTTGTCCTTACCTTTCCAGAACGGTTATTTCAGACCCTTTCCTTCCAAGACCTTTACCCATCCTGGGGGAAGATGTCTAATGTTATTTTATAGCCTGGTGACCTCAAGGCTATTGATTAGAGACCACACTAGTTTCTAGACCTTTTAGCTATAGAACTCACCTCCCCTGGTCACATGCACTTTATGAAATGAGTTTCTACATAAGTGCACCTTGAGCTTTGTTGTTCATCTGGAATTGGGTTGATTGCACTGATTGTTTCCTGGAAACCTTTTCCCAAATTGTACTGTATTAAATATGCTGACAATTAACTGCCTGGCATTAGCACCTACAAAATCTGATCCATGTTAGAAAGTCAATCTGCATCAGGTTTTCATTCATATTGTTTGATTCCCCGCATGAGACCTGCAGGGTCATCTACCAGGTTGTTATTCTATCCAGGGTGTTCCCAAAACCCATCTCGACCCAACCTAAAAGAGGGGACTTCCACCCTAGACCAAGCAGAGAGGGGCCACCCAGAAGCCCCTCTGACTGGCGATCTGAATTCTTTCTTAGGCTGCAAGGCTAAGCACTGCATGTGAATATAAATAAAAGTTAAGAATATCTCTCTGGGTTCCCTGAGGACAAGCTGACTGCATAGGGGTTGATGTCAAAAGTATCCCCTCTCCAGGAAAAAGACATTGGGATGGGTATGGTCCTCATGCCTCACTGGACAAACAACAGGAGGATCGGAGCCATTACAAGGTCCCCTTCAATTATTGGAGGTCAGGCCTCAATCTCCACCTTCCCAAGATTAGAATCGCCAAGGTCCTTCTATACTTAGAGAAGGGTGGAGATGTCAGGAGCAGCCCTGCATATACATTGAAGGTCTAAAATCAGCCATAGGGCTAAAATCAGCAATAGGCCTGACATAACATATATGCTAACACAAAATCTTGGGTCTCTGTGGAAAAAACACTGAAACAGATGGCTATAAGCTATTGTAAACAGGCAACTTTTGTGGAAATTTACCAGCCTGAGTAGTCATTGATCTTGTAAATAGGTAGCCTAGGCGGACAGTACCAACTTAGATAAGGACAAGTGAGTCATAGACAGAGTCATAATGACCTGTCCCCTGAACCTTCACCCAGCTGATAAACCCTGTTCTGAAAGGTATCTGTACTCCCATGAACACCTATACTCCGGTGTCATTCCTTTCCCCACATCCTGCCTTATGTATTTATAACCCCTGTATGAATAAGTAAATTACAATTTGATTAAATAATTAAATAAATTTTAAAAATATAAAAAAGCAGCATAAATCACAGACACACACACACACACACACACACACACACACACACACACACAAAAGACACTCATCTCCCAGTGTCCCTGTAAGCATTATTTGCACTTGTCATATTCTCTGGTAAGTAAAACTTAATATTTTAAAAACTGAGTTGACAGATATTTTTGAAGAAACATTAATATATACAAAAGATTGCCTAAATGACATTTTCAAGGAAATAAGTACCAGTGAAGTTTACAAATGCTATTCTGTGAAAGCACAAAGATAGCTGCTGAACATTGGAATGTTTCAAGTTCTTGGCCATCGTTCTGAACAATTCCAATCCCTTCTAGTAACACATTCTGTGTTGTGGATAGTCTCAGCCTTGTATTTTGATCCTAGTTCCACCCTCCTGGGAGGGGCTGCAGAGGAGGATTGAATCAATGTTGTGGATAGCCCCAGCCTTGTATTTTGATCCTAGTACCATCCTTCTGGGAGGGGCTGCAGAGGATGATTAAATCTGTACACAGGTGACATCTTGTAAACCTTCTGTCCAATTAAAACCTGTAAAAATAAAGGCTAGAGCCAGAGATTGGGCAGTAGAAGGGGAGGCAGAGAAATAGGCTTAGGGGAAGAGAGCGAGGAATTCAATATAAAGGGCAGAAGAAGCAGAAGCAGAAGGAAAAACAGGGGAGAAGCAGGAGCAGCAGCAGGAGTAAATCAGAGCAGAAGGAAGCCAATGGTAGAAGGAAGCCAATGATGGAGGAGCTGGAGCTTGGAGAACAACCACAAGGCCTGGATGAACCATAAATTATAAGGGATCTCATAGCGGGGATTAGAGTAGTGTAGTGGTAAATCTGCCCAATCTAGGTGTGCTATTTATACCATAACTATTGAGTTGTGTCTCCTTCGTTGTCGGCTTCCTTCTATCTCCGGCTTCTTTCTGCCTGCTTCCTCCTGCTTCTTCTTCTCTTCTGCCTCCGGCTTCTACATCTACCTCCTACTGCCAGTCTCTGGCTCTAGTCTTTATTTTACAGGTTTTAATTGGACAGGTTTACAAGACATCACCTGTGTACAGATTCAATCATCCTCTGCACCCCTCCCAGAAGGGTGGAACTAGGATCAAAATACAAGGCTGGGGCTATCCACAACATAGATTCAATCCTCCTCTGCAGCCCCTCCCAGAAGGGTGAAACTAGGATCAAAATACAAGGCTGGGCTATCCCATGATTCATCTCCCCTGCAGCCCTCCAAGGAGGACTAGGATCAAAATACAAGGCTGAGGCTATCCACTGGGAACTAGGATCAATTATCAAGGCTGAAGCTATCCACAATTCTGCTTTTATCAAACTTGTAAAGTTGGGCATATTCCCTTTTCAAATTGTTCATAGTCTTTCAGCAAAGAGACACTGATTTTTGAGTATATATTATTTAAAAGATTCAAGATTTTTTATGTAATTCATAAACTGTAATGTTGTAATATCAAAAAAACAAAACCAAAAAATCAAGAATACAACAAAGAGCTTTCATGACTCTTAACCAGAATGATATCTCTTCTTTTGAAGTGTACAAACTATTAAAATTCTGGATTTATAAGAAAAAAATCAATTATGCTTGATACTTTTATAAACCCAATTTGTAGTATAAAGAATCTATTGCAAAAGAGCAAAAAAAAAAAAAAAAAAACCACTATTATAACGTCTTTACTTTTGAATTCTGCTTATGAAAACTAGTGATATCCATTTAAAAATACATTGTTATCAAGTTATATAATTGATATTTTGATTCAGGTGATCATATCAAATAATTTATTTGAAGGCTAATAAAATCTTCATTTCTCACTATTCCTGTTTTAGCTGCTTTATAAGTGTTTTCATATGCTTACTAGGGTTTGAATGACTGCATCACAACCTGCATACTTCAGTGGCTATGGGTAGGTTAGATAGATATTTCTTTGCAAGTCTGTTGTTGTTTCTCTATTTTCTGCATAATTATTTAAGAGGATTCAAAATTAAAATAATCTAGTTAAAATGCTAGATTATTTGCCGTCTCCATTGTTATTTATTCTTTGCAAGGCATCCATAAGTGTAGCTTCATCTTTCCCATAGTAGAATGGCTTTAGAGAAATGGTTCTCAGCCTACAGATTACAACCCCTTTGAGGATCAACATACCTTTTCACAGGGATCGTGTATTAAATATCATGCATATTAGATATTAATATTACCATCAAAACACTATCAAGTTACAATTATAAAGAAGCAATGAAAATTAATTTTATGGTTGGGGGAAGGTCATCACAACATGCATTAAAGGGTGCAGCATCAGGTATGTTGGGAACCTCTTTCTAACATTAACCATGTATGTTACTTGTTAGTTCAAAGATTAAAGAAAGGAAGAAAAAAAACCTCTACATTCTGATGAAGCTTGCTTTAGAATTGCCATAGCTGTGTAACAATTTAATTAGAAAGGAGCCTAGGTTCAAGAAGGGTGTGTTTGGAAGGATTAAGTGGTGTGCCATTGTTCTCTGATGTTTTTCCAAATTGGAATTGATTATTCTTGTCAGGCTTCAATCACAGTCCCTAAGGAAACAAACGCTGAACAACCAAAACTTTATTTGGAAAATCTATCACAATAATTACGAGAAGAAAAGAACAGCTCCAAATATCTGTTTTTCTCTTCTTCATGTGTGTGTTTGTGTGTGTGTGTGTGTGTGCACATTATCATACTGTCAGAATCTTCATAAGCAGCAAAATGAAATGCAGTCACTATAGCTGATTTTAAAGACAACACCAAATTTAAGAATGTAGAACACAAAGAAAATCAAAATTTCAAATAACCTGTCTGAAAACCAAGGCTAACTTCTGACCCAGCATCCAGAGCTCCACTGGCCTTCCCTAAGGCTCCATCTATTCCCTTTCCAAAATTTTATCACTCAGAGTAACCTCACTCCCCTTGCTTCCTATACAGTAGTTTGTTTGTCCCATATATCTTCCATCTATGACTAAACATGAAAATGTACCAGACCATGAAGAATGCTAATAATTTCCTTTTGCTGTATTGTAAGTTCTCTTATTTACATTCTTTATTTTCTTCTTCTAATGGAAGCCTGAATCAGTTATAGCTGCCTAAAGAGTACATCACTGATAGGAACATCAAGGAAGTTATGATTTAGTAAATTAATAATGCATTGAACTTGGTTTGGCACTGTTCCTCACTGCCTTCCTTAAACATTAATCATCCTCAGACTTCCCCATCAGTGCAACCCACTCTCTGTTTCACAGCGTGAAAATTCAACAAATTGGCAACATGATGAGTCAAGAATTGGCAAAGTTATTGAAAGCCAAAATGAAATAATCCACAGTATTACAAGAATATTTCCTGGAACCTAACCAGAGATCATACTTACTAACAGATGTACTATTCAGAAAAATGTCAGAAAAACCACACAATAACATTTTCCGGGCTTTGACGTAGATATCTGTAAGAAAATACTGATTTGGTTTTCAGAGGTAAATGCTTTCTTTATTATATTACTTTGATTGTTTACAAGGAGTTGTGAAGCTATGGGCACACTTCAGAACTGTCTTCTCAACACAGCTTCACTGACCGCATAGCCCATCTGAAAGATCAAACTCTGACATAAGAAACTAAGCTTCATTGGATATTTTCTTTATTTACATTTCAAATGTTGTCCCCCTTTCCAGGTTCCCCCACCAGCTCCTAAACCTATTATCCTATCCCATCTCCCCTGCTTCTATGAGGGCGTTCCCCCAACCTAACAACCACCCACTCCCAACTCCCCATCCTCGAATTCCCCTACACTGGGGCATCAAACTTTCACAGAACCAAGGACATCTCCCACTGATGCCAGACAAGGCCACTCTCTGCTACATTTGCAGCTGAGCCACAGATTCCTCCATGTGTACTCCTTGGTTAGTGGTTTAGTCCCTGGGAGCTCTAGGGAGTCTGGTTGGTTGATATTGTTCTTCCTATGGGTTGCAAGCCCCTTCAGCTCCTTCAGTCCTTTCTCTAACTCCTCTATTCGGGACCCCATTGGGGATAAAAAAAGAAAGTAAAATAATAGTGAAACTGATCTAGAAAGGCCATCATTCAGACACACACACACACACACACACACACCACACACACACACACAAGAAAAGAATAGGAAAAGAAAGTTTCAGGGCAAAGCATAGTGCACCTTGCATTTACAGCAGTTAACAGTAAACAACCTAAGCGTAGAAGAGTTAATTTGAACAATTCTAATCTGTTTTGTAATTCTTTTCATTCTTTCATGCTTTCTTCTAGAGGACCTTGAGAACGTACCAGCTTTTGAACACATTAGGTACTTTTTTAAATTTCCCTGACTTAAATAAAAACCAGTATTGTGAAGCTTCTCAGTTAAGTTCGGATACTGCATTTCTCTTAGCTGCTAAAATATCATGATCCAAAGCAATTTACAGAATAATGTAGCAGCATATTTTCCCTGCAAGTTGGGAGGAGTAAGGAGAGGAAGAGTAAGGAGAGAAGAAGAGAAAGAAAGAGGAGTAACGAGGAGAGAGAGGGTCGAGAGAGAGGAGAACATGACTGCGGAAGTGCACGTGTCTCTAACAGTCAAAGATAGTTCATATATCTAGGTTGGATATTGGGTTACATCTCTGATTGTGTGGGCATCTTGTTATTGAGCATTATCAAACATATAAAGCCTTAATCTTTAAACATCAGAGTCTCATTTCTACCAGGTATCACGTGGATGGTGGGATCGGTTGGGCTCACCCCAACCATATGGAAACAGCATGGAAGATTGTCAGAGACATCTCCCATGCTGTCGACTCAAGGGTGTCAGGGCGGATGTTTCTGGCTGGCCGTTTCCAGCTGTGGTGTGCAGGTGACCTGTGGCTGCTTCCAGTTGCAGAGCGCTTGGTTTCAGGTCAAGGTGCATGGCAGCCTGAGCTAAGCAGAGCCACCACCACATAGATAGTAGACCTGTCCAGAGGCCTTCATTAAACATCAAACACAACAGAATGAAGAGTTTGTTTTAGGTTTTAATTCCAGAGAGATAGAGTCCATGCTGGCAAAGAAGGCATACCATGCCTTAGGTGGAACAGGGTCCTAGCTGATCACATTCCATTCAAGCACAGAAGAAGGTTTTAGCATGTATGGCAACGATGAAAACTCTGAAAGTCTTCCGCTAACAATTTACTTCCTCCAGCAAGCCTCCACTTCAGAACATACACTTCATGTGAAGACTATATGGTCTAGAAAAGATTAAAGGCAAAGATTGCATAGTATTACTTTTAAGTAAACTGTTCTTGGTGAGGAATGATATAGTAAACCATGGAGATGTAGCAGAATTAGGACCACTCAAAGGGAGGAGGGTATGAAAAACTGAAAATTCACAAGATGTAGTAACAGATTTCAAAATGAAAAATCAGACTATAGATAGCTTGAACAATATATGTATATATGGATATTACACTGATAATCAGTACTTATACAGTGGTTAAACTAAATAAAAATATTCCACTGGAAAGAAGGATATTGTCAATTGAAAATAAAATATAATGTCATTACATTTGAATAAACATGAAAATGAAGCAACAGCTTAAAGAAAAATGAAAAATTGATTAAAATATACATGGTTATTTAAATAACCTATTATTCAATGTGGGAAAAAAATAAGATGATCTAAACTTGATAAAACTGTAAATTGAATAAAAAAAATAAGGAAAATATTCTAGCAGAAAATATTCTAAACTCACAGGCGTATATCCACAAAAAGATTCAGGACCCAAAGGAAGCACTTCCAACAGTAAATAGTTCAGACATTTAGTAAAAAGTTAATAGTTAATTTTAACTTAGAGAATTGGGACAGCATCTATCTGTTTGCTACCAAGATGCTGCTGCTCCTTGGAGGCATCCAATAGCTGTTATTTATTTAAGAGAAACAGAGAGACATACATACATACAGACAGACAGACAGTCAGACAGACACACAGATAGACAGACAGAAGATAGAAAACAGAGAGACACATATATAGAGAGACAGATATACAGAGACACTAAGAGAATATTAAAATTTCAAAATTCAAAATGATTTCTTATGAGGGAAAACTTAGAACACACCTAATAATTCACCCAACCAAATGATGATGAAACATTTGGTAATCTGCAAATTTCAAGAAAATATTACATCAATTTTATGTGTCCATTTCAATGAGGTCTGGATTTATTGATACTTGGAGTGAGGGTATCCAGCTGCTACTGATAGTATTCAGTGCTACTGAACTGAGTAATTAAACTCATCCTTGAGTGTCATTTTCCTCCTTAGTCTGCTTTTAAAGATGTCTTTATAAAAGTTATTTTCAACTTATGTTACCTTTTAATTTTAAATTTGAATTGTTTAATTTATTTTATAGTGTTTATAATGCTGTCTTATTCTAATTTATTGCTGACATTGAATTTCACAAGAATGACAGTGTTCCAAGGACACACACTTTCACAGAAGTCAAAAAAAAATTGCTGGGTCTTGGAGAAATACTGGAACATATAAAAGAACTTGAAAAGTATTAGTGTTCTGATTTTACATAGAAATGTGTTCTTTGTAGTGTATTTGGAAGGACTGTCTTTTAATTGGCCTACAGTAAGTCCCAAACTTTGTGTCACATGTGGATGCTTTTGAATGCTTTTTTTATATTTATTTGGGAAGAGTTTCAACTATCCCCTATATCCACTGTGAGACTCTTAAGGCCAAACTTCCAACTATTGCATACTTTTTAATTTCTTTCGCCACCATTTTTTCCTTTTCTTTTTTTCTTTTTTTTTTTTTCAGTTGAAGATTGCCATCTCTGATCACATGGAAGAATTCAGGCAATTCATGTTTAAGAAAGGGCTGTTCATTCACTGGACTTCACCACAATGGCTGTTGTAGAACGGACAGAGGGAACATTTAAAAGGTCCCGGCACTATTTAGAACCCCAAACCCAGCTCCAGGGCACGGACAGTTCACTCTCACAACAGAGTTATTGTGCTGTCATGCAGCACGTGTTCCAGATGATTTCCTCTGTCTTAGACAGAGTGCCTGCAAGGTCCCCGGGTCACTCTTTGAATTTCATTCTATCCTTTTCAACTCTTTATTATGACAATTTATTAGATATGCTTTATGTTATTGCAAAGATTTTCCTCTTGGTTAGAAAATGTTTAAGACACTAATCATTAAATAATGAGACTACTAGGCTCTACCTTCCATTATTAATTTTTAAAATGTATGTCTCTTAATATTTGCATTTCTTTTTTTTTCCAAAATGCTTTCTTTATTTATTCACTTTATAACAAAAAGCTTCCCCTTCTCAGTCCCCCTGCCCCAGTACCTTTCCCCTACTCCATTATCTTTTCCTCTGAGAGGGTGGAAGCCCTAGCCCCAATATGTGTATCCCCTACCCTAACATATCAGGTCTCTGCAGAGTAAAGCATATCCCCTCCCACAGAGGTCAGATAAGGTAGCCCTCTGCTGCATATGTGCAAGGAGTATCTTGAATAGAAGTATGCCTAGCTTCTTTGTATTTTTATCATAAATTCATTTTATTTTATCCTAATAAATGAAATTTAACATTTTTAAATTTCTGTAAAATAAAAATAAGTATACCTAGCTTTCTTTTATTTAATCAAATTTTCATTTTATTTTATTCTAAAACATACAGTTTCTCTTGAAATATCCAGTGATGAAGTTTATGCTTTTTTCTGTGACTGCTTTATTGAAATATGTTGTCACTATATATATAGGGTTTTTAAAAGACTTACAAAATGTTTTAAAGAGTGGATGTTATTTCAGGCAATACTTCTATTAATAGACAATCCAAAGCATTACAAATGAAATTAACAAGATCCCCAAAAAATATGTCATCTCACAATACCGTATTAGGGTATACTCTTATCTGTCATATTCTTTGAGGATTTTTAACTTTACTACTCTATATGATGTGTTTTAGACTATATTTTGTATTAATTCATATTTTTAATTACCCTTAGAATGTTAAAGATCAAGAATGATGCTTTGTTTTCTTTGTAGCTGATGCTTGGCAAATTGCAGAGTTAGTGATTTTAGATATTCACCCGTGGATCCACACAGGTCTGCTATTACATCAGGAGGTAAGGTAAAATCAAGCTTGGCAGCTAGGACTTGTCACAGAACTCAGGGATTTTAAAAGTTTGTGCCTTGTGCCTGCTATATTCTATAGCTGAGCAAATTTTTCTGCAGGTCTCGAGGTAGCTATGACAGCGTTTGTTCAAATACTTGTTGGGGAGGGGTTAGAGATATTCTTGGAAAAAAAAAGTAAGCAAAGAAGTGTGTACTATTGCCCTCACTTTACAAAAAACAGATCAATGCCAAGTAAAAATTTGTAAGCATACAAACATTTTAGAGCAACTAGTTACTTAGCATAAGCCAAGATCCATACTGAAAAGCGCCTAACAAAATTTCAGAAATACATGTTGACTATATGTAAGAAGCAGAATACTAATTAAGAACAACAAAAAGATTAAAGTCCATGTATCCCTGAATGTACTTTGAGAAATTTTCAATTACTTATTTCTACGAAATAATCCAAATAGACCAGGAAGCTTAGTCTGTAGCCATACTTACTTCATATCTCATATGTATTTGCTTTTCTCCCCGTAGAGTCAATGTAGAGTCAATTTTCTTCTTGTTTAGAAATAAAGTTGGCTAAAGAAACAGAGAATTGCAAACCCACAGGATGTATTGAAACTGAGATTATTAACTTTCACATTTTCTCACTAGACAGCCTCTCTATTGTGCTGAAAAGAATAAAATTCAATATATAAGTATGGAAGCATTGTATATGTCTCCACCACGAACCCTCATAGATCTCAGGAGAAAATTGAGTTTTGTACCAGAAAAATGCACTGCAATGCCTTCAGTTTTTATATTTTCTAATATCTATTCACTAAGTTAGTATTCTGCCATCTTTGCATGCTTTAAGGTTTGAAGTCACTTTATTATATAGTCACGCACATGTGAATCATAAAAGAACTCTAGAAATGAAAAGCAAACATGAAAGTTGACTTAACCAGAAGTTCATCTAATTTAGAATGATTTTACCTCTCTTTGAGTGCCTTCAAACATGCAAGTACTCATTTTTAGCAGTAAGATAGTATTTTTAAGGAGCTTAGGCTCTTAAACTGCAAGACGGCATGCCTGGGGTGTGTAACTACTGCATAAGAGCTGACTAACAGAATTAAATTCTTGGGTGCTCAATCCATTGCTAACAGAACATTATATTTTCAAATGTAGGACACAGAATTCTTTTAGAAGTTTAACTGTAAAAATGGAAAAAGAGTAATATTAGGTGCAAAACAAATTTATGGGAATATGGGCAGATCTAGAGGTCCTTTTTCTGATTTTTCTCACTGACTGTCTTCTCCCTTTCCTGTCCTTACTTTATGTAAGTAAATGGATATTTTAGATTCCTTGTCCTGTCAATTCTTGCACCTCTACCTCTGAATAAATTTTGTAGCAGTTATTTTAGAGATGGCACTTGACCACATTCACAAGGAATAAATGTATGATTTTAAAATATATAATCATTTCAAATTGTTTAAGAAAACTTACTTCTAATAATCACTAATAACATGGTGCTCACATATACAAATGTGACTGTACTGTGTTATTATTAATTCCTAATTATCTACATGACTTTAAATTGTTTTTAGCATTGTTAAGAATTTCACATTTTATAGCTTTCATTGACCCTTCCTTCCTACAGATCTGGCTTCCACCTGTAAGTATCCCATTCAATGTAAGGCAATTCATCAATAGACGCCTATAGGTTTTCCATGCTGTTTCATTTTTAGTTAAATTTATACATTTTTTTTGTGATCTCATTTAACATTTTCCTGGATCTGGTGAATTACTATATATTTTTATACAGATATTTTTTGCTGGTTTTCTATATATATTCTGAACTCAGAAACTTCTTATCTTGGCAGCTTACAGCCATTGGGATATTTTACTGTGGTGGATAATTTTGAATTTGATAATTTTATTGTGGTAATAATTTCCTGTTGGAACACCAGTTATATTAGAATTCACATTTCTGTGTGTCTCAATGCTCTCAGGTCCTCTGATTTGTGTTCATATTTGTCTTTCTATATTTGCTTTTCATAGTTTCTGTTGACTTTACTTCACTGATGATCTCTTTAGTTTTGTACAGATTTCTATTATATTTGTCCCCCAAATTGCACTTGATCTCATATGTATTCATTTGAAGTTAATATTTAAATCTTTCATTTATATGCTACTGTTTGTTTTGGATATCCTCAATAATCCATATATTTCTTGCCCATATTCCTCAACATGGATTCTTAAATGCATTTTTTTTTTTTCTTTAAAGATATAAGACCTCACTAGTTAATCCCAACAATGTGTCATATAAGGTCTCTACTAACTAGCACACATCCTTTTTTTTCATGTGATGTATATGTAGTTTAATTTTCTTCTTGTCTTTTCAAAAAGTGCTTCATTTAATTATAGATAGATGTTACAACGGACTCGTGATAAAACTTGGATAAGTGATATTTGTCATAAGGTTTCTGATTGTTTTACAAGACAAATAAAAATAATGTTAGGCCAATCTGACTCTTCATATAATTCATTTTTAAATACTACTCAGAATCAATCTCTCTCCTTCCTCTCCCTCTCCCTCTCCCTCTCCCTCTCCCTCTCCCTCTCCCTCTCCCTCTCCCTCTCCCTCTCCCTCTCCCTCTCCCTCTCCCTCTCCCTCTCCCTCTCCCTCTCCCTCTCCCTCCCTCCCTCTCCCTCTCCCTCCCCTCCCCCCCTCCCCCTCCCCCTCCCCCTCTCTTTTTTTCTCTCTCTGTCTGTCTCAGTGTGTTGTATTTGTATTTGTGTGTGTGTGTCTGTTTAGGTTTCTGTATCTATGACTGTGTCTTTGTGCTGGTGTGTCTATGTGTCTTTGTGTGATCACAGGGATAGAAGGATTCATTTCAAATTTTATCATTCACTAATATGACTCAAAATTTTAAAGTAAATACCTTTTCAACAATGTATAAATTATCTTTAGCCTTTAGATTTTCTCAACTATGGCAAATCCTTATATTTAGAAATGTGTTTATTTATCATATATATATGATAAATATATATGTATATCATAAAATAAATATACATTTGTTTATTTATCATATATATATATAATCTATTTAACTTCTATATAGGTTTATGTGTACAATGTGTGTTTATAAACCCATTGACATCAGAAGAGAGTGAGAGAACACCCGAAACTGACATTGCAGAAGCTTTTGTACCTCTACGTTTGTGTTGGGATCAGAAATTTGTTTGTCAGCAAGAGCAACTGAATCTTATACTCACGAGTCATTAATGTATGCTGTATATTATTACCTGTTATAGACACCATTCAAACAGGTCAGGATCCCTGGAACACATTCACCAAACATTTCTACTGAAAAACCCACCTCAGGGATGATTTTCTCCACATTTTGTTCATATTTCTGTTCTTTTAATCTTGACTGCCTCTGGCTCTCTGGGATATACTTCCCATATTTTGGAATCATATAGAAGCAGAAAAGATGTAGAAGGTGTATAGAGTCACATGCAGACATCATTCCTTCATTTCTTGTCTTCATTGTCTGGTCTCTATATACAGTCTGGTTTCTGTCAAACAGAATCTCTTTATATGATCTCATATGTTCAACAGTTGTGCAGAACAGGACAGCATTGACATAACTCACAAGGGCACTGGTACAAATTCCCTTTATTTTTATTAATTATTTTATTTATTTACATTTAAAAAGTTGACCTCATTCTTGGTCCTTACCCTCCATGAGTTCTTCATCCATCACCCCTCTGCTTTCCTTTGTAAATGGTGCTCCCCCACACACCCATCAACTCCAACCTCACCCCTATAACTTCCACCTACCCTGGAGCATCAACTTTCTACAGTATTAAGCACTCCCTTTTCCACTGAGGCCAGACAAGGCAGTCCTCTGCTAAATATGTAGTGGGGGCCATGGACCAGCTTATGTATGGTCTTTGGCTGGAGGCTTGGCCTCTTAGAGCTGTGAGGGGTTCAGGTTAGTTGATACTGATGTTTTTCCTATGGGGTTGCCATACCTTTCAGCTCCTTCAATCCTTCCCTCAAATCTTCCATAGGGTTTCCCAACCTCAATCAAATGGTTGGCTATAAGTGTATGTGTATCTGTCTCATTCAACTGCTAGCAGAGTCCCTCAGAGGACAGCCATCCTAAGCTCTTTCCTGCAAGCACAACATGACATAAGTAACAATATCCCTCTGCCTCAAGTATTCTCCCTACTACATGGGATTGAAGTACCCACATTTGGGCCTTCCTTCTTGTTAAATATATGTTCTGTGAATTGTATCATCACCTTCTGAACATTTTGGCTAATATCAACTATCAGTGAGTACATATCATGTATGTTCTTTTGGGTTTGTCTTACCTCAGTCAAGATGATATTTTCTAGTTCCATTCATTTGCCTACAAAATTATGATGCCCTCATGTTTAATAGCTGAGTAATTGTGCAAATGAACCACATATTTGTATCCATTCTTTGGCCGAGTGACATCTGAGTGATTTTCAGCTTCAGGATATTTCAAATAAGGACTCTATGAACATAGGAAAACCATGCCCCTGTGGCCTGGTGGGACATCTTTTGGATATATGTCCAGGAGTGGTATATTTGGGTCTTTTAGTAGAACTAGTTCTAATTTTCTGAGTAAGTACCAGATTGATTCCAGGGTGGCTGTACCAGCTTGTAATCCTACCAGTAAGAGAATAGTGTTGCTCTTTTCCATATCCTCACCAGTGTGTACTGTAGCTGAGATTTATTTTTATTTTAGCCATTCTGGTTGATGTGTGCTAGACTCTAAAGTTCATTTTGATTTGCATGTATCGGATGACTAAAGACATTGAACATTTGTTTAAGTATATCATGGTCATTCTGTACACCATTTTTAAAATTTTGTTTTTGTTTTGTTTTTTGTTTTTTTTTCATGAATCAATCTTCTAGAGTTCTTTCTATATTTTGGATATCAGCTCTCTATTGGATGTAGGGTTAGTGAAGATCTTTTCCCAATCTGTAGGTTGCCATTTTGCCTTATTAAAAGTGTTCTTTGCCTTAAGGAAGCATTTCAGTTTCATGAGATACCATTTATCATTTGTTGATGTTAGAGCCTGAGCCATTGGTGTTCTGTTTAGGAAAGATTATAAGATGCAGAAAACAAGATACCTGATGTGAAAATGAGACTTCTATATATATGATAGTGAAGATAAACTTATTTAATCTTACCAATATAATTTTTTTTAAGAAAATGGCACAGTGACAAAACTTGCTACTATGCGAATCTCAATAGAGGCTCCAGCTATATATGCAAGGGAGCTATATATATAAGTAGGAGAAGAGATCCTTGGTCCCATGAAGGCAGGACATGGGGGGTAGGATATTCGAGGGTGGGGAGGTGAGGTACAGGGGAGGGTGGGTGGGGGTACACCAACGTGGAGGCGGGAAGAGGGGGGAAGGGATAGTGAGTTCCTGGGAGGGAGGGGGGGAAATGGGGTAAGGAGAGAACATCTGAAATGTAAAAAATAAAAAATTTTTCAATAAAAAAAAAAAAAAAAGAGAAAATCTTATAGGATATAAGAAAATATCCACATATAAGAAAATAAAATGTAATAGATAATTAATGGCATCTTAGTGAGGGGATTTAGTCTTTGTGAGGTATGAGACCTCAGGTAGATTTGCTAATCAAAAGTAGTTAGTTCTAAATATGCACACAGATGAGCAACACCAAATGAAACCATTTATGTATATGTATATGTGATATATATATGGATATGTATATGTGTATATAATATATATATATGTATAATGTGTACATGAGTTTATGGATATATGTGTATATGTATGTGTGTATATAGTAGTGCTATGCATATATATATATATAATATATATATATATATATATATATATATATCCAAATATACCATATATATCAAAAGTAGATAAGCATAAATATAGATATGTTACTTAAACATCTGTATTTTTAAGGCTAATCATTTGATATTGGATAAACAACTTGCTTGCTTCTCCTTAGAAGACTATTTTTCCTGTTTTCAGTAAGACTTCCTTAGCTGAAAACCTAGGTATGGCCTCTGGTTAATGAAATCATTAATCATGAAAGATAGACTACATCATTAAACCAGCCAGATTTCTCAATACACTCTGATTGTGTTTTCTCATATCAACAGACAAGTGTATTCCCCAATCTTCATCAAGGAAGGTTTCTTTGCAATAGAGGAAACAACTACTTTTAAAATGCAGTTTTTAGAAATACTGTCTCCTGATATAAATTCTCCAATATTAATTCAAGTATTATTCTAATAGGAAACAAGAAATGGTTGGATTGTAATTCAAGTAAAAGAATGATTTCTGAATATTCAATAAGTGGGACAAAAGCAAACAACAAAATCTTAATATACTCTAGAACATAAGAAAACTACAACTAGCATAATCCAAAGTAAGCTCCCTGAAAATATACATACAAGTAACACATATGTGTGTGTGTTTGTATATGTGTAAATGCAATAATACATGTGTGAATGCAATAATAATTCATGGAAAAATAGAATATATAGATTTAAAAATAGTGTGGGGAGTTTTATATGGGAAAATTAGGAGTCAAGGCACCATAATCCTTCTGAATCACTCATTTTCTTCAATGGGCATAATAATTCCTTTCTCTATGGAAGACATAATCTATAAACCATATCTGTTCAGGTTTTGTTGACCTCTAGCTCTTTCATATGTTAGTCATTGGAACACACTGATTTTTTTTTACCACACAAACTTAAATTTGTACTTAGAACCTTTATGTTCTACTCCACATCTTGGAATAATATAAATTTCTATATTGCAATATATTCTGGATACTTAAGTTGATGATTCCTCAAATGTATTCATATCTCATATCCTTCGAGAAAAGTGTGTAAGTTGCATTTTATTTACTCTTCTAACAGGTCTATTTGGTAGCCGCTATTCAAAACTTTTTCATTCACATACTAGGAAGAGTATTGCACATATAAATGAGCTACTGGTCTTTCTCAAGTTGCCCTCAGACTTCATAATTATTTGGAGGACTTAAAAAATGTCTGCCAACTTGATAATTGTCTCAAATGACAAGATAAAACTAAGTGACTATATACTGTTAGTATGTGCTCCTTTGCCTTCATTCATTTTTGTTTTTACTTTGAAGCTACATTTTTATTATGATTAATAATTTAAATATGTGTTGGTGATTTATCACTGACACACACATTCTTTTGACATATATTCAGAAGGAAAATAATCATTTTTTAATTCACTACATCGATTTTTTGTAGGTCATAACTAGAGATACAATTTGTAATCTTCATTTTCTCTTCATTTTACCCATTCTTTCAACAATTACTTTAATGTTTGTTCTCTCTCTCTCTCTCTCTCTCTCTCTCTCTCTCTCTCTTGTGTGTGTGTGTGTATTGAGAGAGAGAGAGAATAGAGAGAGAGAAATAGAGAATATATAGAGAATATAATATTGAAACTATTATAGGTCAACCTAATATTAAATTCAAGTTTCTGCTTCAATAATCCTAAAACTAGATAGTATTCCCATTACTAAAATTCAGAATCAAATATAAAACCATCAGTTTGTCATTTTATCAAATCTCCAAATAATTACAGGTATTTCCTGGTGACAGTTTTCAACTTAAATACAAATGAGTCTATTGTATAAACAACCTAATAAAAATCAGTTTTTTAAGGTAAATGACACTTTCTAGTTCTTTTTCTCCTCTCATCTTAGCTCTGTGGTAGGTAGCAGGATCATGGTGTTTCCTATGATTAGAAACTAGAAGTCTTCTAGCCACCTTACTTGGATGCAGCCTCCTAAACTTGAGGGAGTTGGCATTATATTATGGATACTTAGATTGATTTTCCCCCCAAACTGAACTCATAACTTCAAAACTCCAAGTTCCTCTTTCTCATGTAGCAGATTGTTTAACTCAGATATACTTAGTAGGTACTAACCATCAAATCTGTTTGAAAATGACACTATTTTTAAACTTACTTTGTCAGACTGAGACTCCAAATCCCTAACAGTGAACCCCCAAGTTACCCAAGAAGATATGGCACAACAACAAAGGACTCCACTTGGAATGTGGTACAATAACTGGGAATAACTGACCCAATGCCTTATTGCTATCAGGGCCCAGTCTGAACTGTGGACAAAACACAGACAGTTAATTGTCTCATATTGCCTAAGTCAAGGATGAAATCAAATTCTCCTAGGTTCTTACTCCAAAGAAGCCTCTTCAACTTCTTGGCCTGATTGCCAGAAACTATTTGCTTGCAGTGCAGGTTAGGGACCATAGAAACCTGGGACAACAGCCTAGATAGTGGATTATGGACTAGGCACTGTTATTTTAATTAATATATAGGGAAATTAGATTGTAATTTATCCTACCCATGTCTCTTCACATGATGGCTAACTATAACTTGAAAACTAGAGAATAGGGAACTAGCTCATTACCCCAAGGTAATCCACCACCATGTTGGTGCATTAATCAATCCATTAGTTACTTAAAACTACTCAGTTACTTCTAAAAGTGCAAACAGTTTTGCCTTGATTGGCTTCATGTTAAGAGATAAAAAAATAAAAATGTTCAGATGTAACTTTTCACTATTCCTTTATCTAAAGAAACTCATTTTACAATTACTGCACCTCAAAATCAACCACAACTGTCTCCTTCATGACAAGTAATTAGATAAGAAAAAGACATAAAATTTATAAGATTCAAGGATACAAATACTTAAGTTATGAGTATCTAAGAAAATGTTTTACAGTCTAGGAAGGAGTTTTAATGTTGGTAAATTCAAGTGAAAGCCTAAATGGTGATAAGAAAATGATGTAAGGTGTATAAAAGGGATGAAAAACTATTCAGATTCCTTCCAGTCTCTATGCTACTGTAGTATTAGGACTTCAAAAGTTCAGAGTTCTAATATTGATCAGTGAAATTCTGATAAGTTATTAGTTTAACTAGATGATCTACTGTCATAGTCACAGGTTTAAGACTTTAAATTTCCCCTTGCTGTCTTTTAAGAATAGAAATAAAGGTGTTTCTCATTATGCTAAATTTATATACATCCAGTCTTCTGGATAAATGGAAGAAGCCCCTCTTTCATAGCCTGGAATGGTATTGGCAGTCAAGATCATATGAGCTTTTCCCCTTCTGCACCATGGAAGGATTCTGTTTTCCCTGAGCTCATCTTCAAGAGTATCATGCTCTAAATACAACTAAACTTTACAACTTTTTAAAAACTCAAACAGATCAATTTGGATCTACTTCTTGGGGGTCAAGTGGACTCTAGATAATTAATCCCTGTCAATAAACAGACTAAGTTTCACACCTATTGCCTATTACAGAAGGTTGGATTCCCTAATCTTTTTATCTTAATCTTCTGTAACATATGTTAGAGCATCCTACCAAGTCCAGGCATTTTCTGTATTCAGGATAAATCCAATGCAGCTATCCACAGGTGCTTTGGTTCAGCCTCAGAGACTGCTTCAACTCGGCCAATAATTTCCTATTTGTAGATGGTCCTACCGGATCCGGAACAACAGTGAAACAACCAGAGCTCCCAGGACGTGGCCAGAATTCCAATATTTTAGGGGTCCCCAAGACGAAGTTGCCCTCAGTTAGCAGGAAATTTTTGAAGGAATTCAACTCCCTCACTCCTGTTCAGTCATCACTCATTCCTAGTACCTCAGTTTTAACTAAACAAAAAGGGAGTTGTGGTTTGAATATGTTTGACCCAGAAATTGGCCTTATTAGGAGGTGTGCCCTTGTAGGAGTAGGTGTGGCCTTGTTGGAGGAAGTGTATCACTGTGGGAGTGGGTTTCGAGACCATCCTTCTAACCATGTTGGAGCCAGTCTTCTACTGGTGGCCTATGGAACAAGTGAAACTCTCACCATTTACACCACCATGTCTGCCCAGATGCTTCCTGACATGATGATAATGGACTGAACCTCTGAACCTGTAAGCTGGCTCATATTAAATGTTGTCCTTTATAAGAGTTGCCTTGGTTATGGTCTTTCTTACATAAATGGGCACTCTAAAACAGGAGTAAGGTTAGCTTACAGGCGATTCCATGAGGCTCTTCCCAGGAACCATCACTGGCTGCCGACAGGTACTTTAGATATATAGTACTTATCAAAGGACTGCTACCACTCCAGCTATTTCTCTGTTCTGGTTTCTCTGCCCCTTTCTGCCCTTCTCTGCCGTCATCAGTCTTTTCCAGTGTCCTTGCTTGTCTACCTGTCATCTGCCACTATCTCTTCTACACAGCTCCTTCCTTCACCCAAATAAATCCCCTTTATACCAGAAAAAAAAAAGTAAATATAACTTTTTGAACAACATTTAACCAAACGCATAGAGAATTGAGACATGAAAATAATAATAATGATAATAATAATGTTAGGATGAGCAGAAGAAGGAGGAAAAACGAGAAGAAATTAAAATGTCAATATAGAATATACAATGCAAAGTTCATTATTTTCAAAATTTATAAAAATATGTAAATTTTAGCAGAAGAACAGATGTTTGAAGATTAATAGTAGGATTAGACCTTATAGGAGAGGAAAGGTTTGAAGTTATACAGACGTTATGGTACAATTAGAGAAAGCATAGAACTTGAAGTCACTGCTTTAAGCAAAGACCCAAATGATATTTACAAAGAAGAGAAATACAAGCAAGTAGATGTAATAGTTAACATGGCATGGAATCTCCAGAGGAGACAGGGTAATGCTCTCAGACAGTTTCATGTCATGACTTTCAGAACAAGAAGCTATGTTATATTAAATGATTAAAGAATTAGATTTTCAAGAGGTAGCAAAGAAGATTAGCAAATGAAGTATACAAAGGACTATCTAGTTGAGCTCAATATAATAAAACTATGTACTGTTTGGTGACAGCACACTTTATAAGAATACAGTGCTAGGTACCATCTACATAATGCAAGTATCATAAAGTAGGTTTTTGGAAGCTTGGATGATGAATATAAACCTATGGATATTGCCTCTGTATTTTCAAGAAACACAAATGATATATTAACATGCTACCTCACAATATTGTTTAATAGTAAGCTTTTTATAAAAGAAGTATACTCAAAAATAACAATACTAAACACAAAATAAGAAATGCTTAAGTCAGTAACCCATCCTTTGATTCTGGTAATCAAATATTATAAAGTCTGTGTGCATATGTATGTTATATCTGTATGTAATTGGCATGATTTATAGCATCAATTACATAAACATTCAGTAAGACATTGTGCTATGAAGTGAGATGGCTATACGGTCACTAGGTAATATTAAGCTTTCAGTTCCATTACACTTATGTGAGATCATCTTCTGAATATTGTCTCTTATTGAATTATGTGTTAAGTGGGAATGATTGTGCAAAGATACCTAGAAATCTATTTGTTTACAATGTATAGGGAGATGTTAAAGGAACATTTGCTCTCAGTGAAGCTATTTCATTGAGAAAATTTTTGAAAGATTATGTGCATTGCTGTTTTGCTTACATGGATTTATTTCTGAGGGTTTTGTACTTCCCAGAACTGTAGTTACAGACAGTTGTAAGCTGTCAGGTAGGTGCTGGGAATTGAACCTGGATCCTCTGAAGAGCAGCCAGTGCTCTTAACCAGTGAGTAATTCATCCAGGCCATCATAGATTTTTTTTTTTACTTGTGGTTTACCATGAATGCCTGTGCTTTGGTTTCATGTATGAATGATAATTTTTTCACAATGGAAGATCGGAATGTTTTCTCATATTTATGATTTTTTACAGTTGGTAGACACAGTTCGATGTTACATATAAGACAACGGGTCCTGTGCTAGAAATCAAAGTACACTCCTCTAATCCCAACTCTCCGCTCTGTGGTAGAGGCTACATGATTGAGTTCTAGTCCATCTGGCCTACATATTGTAACTGTTTCTCAACAAAGTAACAAAAGAGCAGCATCAACAAAGGGTATATTTTGGGATGAGGAATTCTCTCCTTTTCATAAGTAATAAACCTTACACTGCTATTTTAAAAGACATACCACAGAATTCTCGAGGATATACTAGTAGTCATTTCAGGTAGAGAGTGCCCTATTCAGATAATAGATTCAATTTTGTTACATTTAACAGAAATCAAAAGAATGAGAAAAGTAACAACAACACAGTTTTTCAATTTCAAAACTAAAGAAAATGTACATGAGTGTGAAATGCATCTGATGGGTATACTTTTTACATAATTAGAAAATAATAAAATACAATTTTATATTGAAAATTTACATTGTCATGCAGTATACTTTTTGTTCAATTGTTCTTTAGTTCATGTCATGTATAAATGCTAACTGTGCCAAACTGTTTTGGGTAACAATACTTAATTTAGTGTTAATTAGAATAGCCTATTAAAGTACTAGTATAATCTGTAATTAAAAGTATCCTATTAATTGAATTTCAAATGTTCACATATGACTACAGAATAAAAATTTAATTATTCAAATGTGTTTCCTCAATATTAATCTTAATAGATGTCTACAATATAGTGATGGCTTAGAAAAAACTTTTGATCTAAAATTACATAATCATTTTCCTACATTTGTTTAGTTAATCTTAACATAATCTAGACAGTAAATGTTAAAAACAGTTTTTGTTCAGCCTTGCTATACAAGACATGCTTCACAAAACATATGCTTATAGAGTGCTGAGGAGTCTTGGACATAAAATTATTTTCCGTAGTAGCATATTTTTTTTATCTCTTTTTATGTTTATGACACTTGCAGCCATCATCCTAAAGCAAGCATAAAGTGTTGGCACAAATCACAACCATGTCACTGTACTGGAATTGCAGTGGCTTTCAGGAAAATAAAATGTCACCTTCACACACAGAAAAAGTGAGAGCATCTTATTCATTTGATTAAATACAAATATATGTACATATTTAAAAACACAGATTTTCAAATATGTTCATGGGCCTGGAGAGATAGCTCAGCTGAAAACTACCACCACCAACAACAACAATAACAAAACTCTAACTGTATTTCCAAAGGACCCTGGTTCAATAATCAGCACCCATGTGACCCCTAACAACCATCTGCAACTCCAGGTTTATGGGACTTGATTCCATCTTCTGGCTCTTATGGGCACTACGAGTGTACATGGTGCAAAGAAATACATGCAGAAAAAAGCCCATACACATCAAGTAAATGAGTAAAAGAGTTTTACTGTGTCAGCAAAGTATGAAACAAATAGTGTTTCTTTTGTTTACGATTTAGTAAACAACATTTTTTCTTTTCTTCTAAAGGACACTGTGAATATTGTACTTTTAGCAAATCAGTAGTAATGTTTATACCTAGTAATGAAATTCAAGTATTTACAAAGAATTGTGAATTTTAGAATATATACATACTTTACTATGAGCATAGAGCTTCCAGATTCTGAAAGATATTTTGAAGTAAATTGAGAGTAATATCAACACATTAAATTAGATATTTTTAAATTAAAGTTATATACGAATATATAATAGAGTGAGTCAGTATTTCTCAAATTACTACTGTATGATGTTAAATAGATTTAATTAATAAAGTGTCATCAAAATGTGCAAATAAAACCATAAGTTTTGTCATTATATAGTTTAAATTTGACTTCAATTATCTATATTATTAATTTGCATACTACAATACATCACATATTTTATTTTGGTCTAGTATGCTATATATTTATTTCATTGAGTTGTCTCTGTGTTTCATGGCAGTTTGCTCTAACTTTAAAAATCGTAATTTGGTTTGAACATGGTGGCACACTGAAAACACATACTTGTAAATTCCAGCAGTAGTGAAGTGGAGGCAAGAGGACTGTGAGTTTCAACCTAGTCTACATGGTAAGTTGTATGATACATTTGATTTCATCTGAAAAACATTCTTAATACATTTGTTTGAATCCTGTGCCATGTAGATTATATATATCCAAATGATCAGTGTCAGTTACAGAATAATCACTGTGTTTTTGATGGTGTTAAGACTCCAAAACTTCATATTTTGTCTTTTATTTTATTGGAAATTTTATTTACATTTCAGATGTTTACCCCTTACCCCCTTTTCCCCCTCCCTCCCAGGAACTCCCTATCCCTTTCCCCTTCCTCTTGCCTCTATGATGCTGTACCCCCACACACCCTTCCCCGTACCTCACTTCCCCACCCTCGAATTACTCCCCCCCCCACGATGTCCAGCCTTCATAGGACCAAGGATCTCTTCTCCCACTTATATATAGCTCCCTTGCATATATAGCTGGAGCCATGGGTCCCTCCCTAAGTGATCCCAGGCTGGTGGTTTAGACCCTGGGGGCTCTGGTTGGTTGGGATTGTTGCTTTCCTCATGGTGTCACGAATCCTCACAACTCCTTCAGCCTTCACTCTATCTTCTCCATTGGGAACCCCATGCTCAGTTTAATGGTTAGCTGTGAGCATCTGCCTCTGAGTATGTCAGACTCTTGCAGACCTCTAAGGAGACAGCTATATCAGGCTCCTGTCAGCATGTACATCCTGACATCCACATAAACTTCTACCTTTGGTGACTGCACATGGGATGGATATCCTGGTGGAATGGTCTGTAGACGGTTCCTCCTTCAGTTTTGTCCTGCACTGTGTCTCCATATTTGCACCCTTGAGTATTTTGTTACACCTTCTAAGAAGGACTAAAGGCTCCCCTATTTGGTCATCATTCTTCATGAGCTTTATGTGGCCTGTGAGTTGAATCTTGGGTATTTCAAGTTTCTGGGCTAAAATCCAATAATCAGTGAGTGAATACCATGTATGTTCTTTTGTGATTGGGTTACTTCACTCAGGATGATATTTTCTAGTTCGATCCATTTACATAAGAATTTTTCGAATTCATTGTTTTTAATAGCTGAGTAATATTCCATTGTGTAAATATACCACTTTTTTTTTTTTATCCATTCCTCTGTTGAAGGGCATCTGGGTTCTTTCCAGTTTCTGGCTGTTATAAATAAAGCTGCTATGAACATAGTGGAGCATATGTCCTTGTTATATGTTAGAGCATCTTCTGGGTATATGCCCAGGAGAGGTATAGTTGGGTCCTCAGAAAATATGTCCAATTTTCTGAGGAATCGCCAGGCTGTTTTTCATAGTGGTTGCACCATCTTGCAATCCCACCAACAATGGAGGAGTGTTCCTCTTTCTCCACATCCTCGCCAGCATCTACTATCACCTGAGATTTGATCTTAGCCATTCTGACTGGTGTGAGGTAGAATCTCAGGGTTGTTTTGATTTGCATTTCCCTGATGACTAAGGATGATGAATATTTCTTTAGGTGCTTCTGGGCCATTCACATTTCCTCAGTTGAGAATTCTTTGTTTAGCTCCATATCCAATTTTTTAATAGGGTTATTTGGTTGTCTAGAGTCTAATTTCTTGACTTCTTTGTATATATTGGATATTAATCCTCTATCGGATGTGGGATTGGTAAAGATCTTTTCCCAATCTGTTGGTTGCTGTTTTGTCCTGTTGACAGTGTCCTTTGCCTTACAGAAACTTTGCAATTTTATGTAGTCCCATTTGTCAATTCTTGATCTTAGAGCATAAGCCATTGGTGTTCTGTTCAGGAACTTTCCCCCTGTGCCTAGGTATTCGAGGGTCTTCCCCACTTTCTCTTCTATTAGTTTCAGTATGTCTGGTTTTATATGAAGGTCGTTTATCCACTTGGACTTGAGCTTTGTACAAGGAGATAAGAATGGATCGATTTGCATTCTTCTGCATGTTGTCCTCCAGTTGAACCAGCACCATTTGTTGAAAATGCTGTCCTTGTCCCACTGGATGGTTTTAGCTCCTTTGTCAAAGATCAAATGACCATAGGTGTGTGGGTTCATTTCTGGGTCTTCAACTCTATTCCACTGATCTTCCTGCCTGTCTCTGAACCAATACCAGGCAGTTTTTATCACTATTGCTCTTTGTACAGCTTGAGGTCAGGGATGGCGATTCTTCCAGAAGTTCTTTTATTGTTGAGAATGGTTTTCCCTATCCTGGGTTTTTTGTTATTCCAAATAAACTTGAGAATTTCTCTTTCTAGCTCTGTAAAGAATTGAGTTGGTATTTTAAGGGGGATTGCATTGAATCTGTAGATTGCTTTTGGCCAAATGGCCATTTTTACTATATTAATCCTGCTGATTTATGAGCATGGGAGATCTTTCCATTTCCTGAGATCTTCTTCAGTTTCTTTCTTCAGAGACTTGAAATTCTTGTCATATCTCTACTCTTAGATAAGTAGTAGGTTATTGCACTTTTCAAATTATTTTTGTCCCTTCATTATTAAGAGCATTCATATTTTACAAAGTTCACATAGGATGGTTAGTAGTTGCAATTGGTGCCTGATTGTTTGGAGTAATTGTTCAGTAAGCCTGGCCCTTTGATCCAGTTTTACTTCAACTAAAATTAATAAGAGAAAAATGCATTATAACCCATCATGAGTTAGCAAGTGCAAAATGTACAGTGATCCTTCCTTCTTGCGGCTGCTTTGGTTGTACCAGAGAAGGAGCTGAGGGCTTTGATAAAAAGTAAGAGCTGTCTTACTCTGCTTCATATATATTCCAAAAGGGAACTTTTGGTCATTTCTGAAAGGTGTATTTGGAGAAGTCAGTTATTTGAATGTGTTTTGAGGCATCTTTCTAAGACAAATAATTAGATTTAATGTTTAAAATAGATTCCCAAAAGAAAGATTTGTTTTGTGGTATGGAAATTATATTGTTTGCACAATATTGAAAATATCATCTTGTCCTTCAAGCCACCTGTGATGATTGATATGATAAAAGAATGATTATATCCTGATCACTGCACCAGCTATACCATAAGCAATGTATTGTTTCTTTAACTTTGAAATAATATGTAGTATGAAAGAATGAAAAAAAGAGTAAAAGCACTTCTTTGAATATTGAAGGAGAATGAATAAATCCTTAACTAATTTGCTATTTTAGATTGTCAATAGTATAGTCAATGCCATATTTACCCCTGCTATGTACACTTAATATATTTGAATCCAGAAAAGAGGGTTTGAATAATATTTATCTGTTATTCATTGCACATTAGATTGTAATTTTTGGTGCTTTTAAGAAAATGAAGCTGTCAAATACTTGCAAAGTATCTCAGATTCTTAGTCTTTTACCCAGTCCACCACTGCATTGGCTAATGTTCCAGATTCATAGTGATCTTCTTGGTCCTCACTTCCCCAAATCTTCACTAAGTAACTTATCACTACCATTCTCATTCAAAATATCAGATGTAGATATTGAAAACATTTCCCCATTCTTTCGCCATTTTAAATGAAATTTTTTATCTAAATACCCAATCTGACATTATTGAAGAAGAATATACAGAGTATTATTTTACCTGTTAAAATTCTTTAGCACTGAAGATTCATTTTAAATGAGCCTATACCTCAATTATCCACTATCCCCTCTCAAATGCAAACTTTTCCTCTCCATTATACTGTTTCACCAAATTCCCCTGTGCAAAATAAATCATTCATCCCTTCCTCTGAGGTCCATGCTCTGCCAGTAACACTGTCTTAACAGTTCCTTATCTGTCTTAGCTCTGATACCATTTAGCCAGTGTTCTCATATTTCTTTATGATCAATTTCAGAGATGTATTTTATAATCTTTTGGGAATTCTTGAAACTTCTTCCAATACATTTTTGAGCATGTGATTCTCAGAAGTGAAATAAACTTTTCTGTATTCAATAAAGAATCAATAGAGTTGTCTACAAAGGGACCTGAGGGAGTTTGTCTTTTTTTTTTAACTGTTATAGAACTATTCTGTATGTTTGTGACATCATTATTCACACATCTATGTTCATTTTTAAAATTCATACAATTTAAAGTAAAAATATAAATATGACTGCATATATTCTTAGTTAAGAAAAAAAATAATTTGAGAGGAAATGAGTCTAAAGAACTGATATCTTGTGATGCTAGACTTACGTACATTAGCATTCCTATAAGTATTTCATGTTATAAGTCCAAGAAACATATTTAATTATTTTTATTTATCATCTTGGAAGACTCTGTATTCAGTGGTATCTAACAAGATCACCTTGGTACATGACGTTTTCTACATTGTACATGCAATATGATACTGAAACCATGTTGGGTTGTACAAATTAAAATTCATTGTGATATTTTGAATGAGGATTGGCCCATACAGGCTAACTTATCCAGGAATTGCTCCTTAATTGGTGGTGCTGTTTGGGGAGGTCTTTGAATCTTTAGGAGTTGAAGACTTGTTTGTGTAAATAATTCATTGTGAGGTCATATAACCTATATGAGGTTATATAACCTAGCACCACTGTATGTTCTTTCTCTACTACCTCTGTGGGAATGAAATGTAATCTGCCAGATTCTTCCCCTTGTTGTCATGACTGTCTGTAGTCTTGTCTCTCTGCTATGATGGACTCCATCCCTCTACAATTACAGGTCAAAATAGAGTCTTTTCTCTTCAAAGTTGTTTTTGATTGGTCATGACGTTTTATCACTGCAACAGAAACATAAAAAAAAAAATTGCTCATTAATCTAAATAAATTTTATCATTAGATGTCAGAAATATTAGATTTATTTAAAGTTATAGAAAGAAAAAACATAGACTGAAGTCTTTGACACTAGATATCATAAATATAAAATGTCGCAACTCTCATTAACTAGTCTATTAGAAGCCTTAAATTTATATAGTTGCCTAATACACACTGAAGATATACCATTTAAAACATTGTATTTTCTGTTTTCCATATTTTACAGAAATGGTCTAATACATTTATTACAGTAAACCCCATACGCTAATTTGTGCTGAGTGACTAAAATAAGTAAAATATAGTAAAATCAAATAATCTGTTATAAACATAATTCAAGACATATTATTCTCTTAACAGTTGAAATTTTCAGTAATTGATGATAAGGTTCTAAGTGTGAACAATATCACTGAGCGATTACAGGATTATAGAATTACAGAATAATATATTTTGTCATTATTAAACTACAGCTTGATTAATTTTCAGGTGATACCTATGTGGAGTAGATGATTTTTTGGTGGTGACTATGAAAAGAATAATAGATTATTTGATTCAAAATAATACAATATGCGAAAAGTAAAGAAATGAAGTGGAATTAAGAGCATTTTATAAATTCTAGATTGGGGAATAGATTGATTAAATTGGAAGAGAAGCATAATTATGCTGTCATTGCTGATATCAAATTAATTTCTCAGCATGTATTCTTAACAATCATATAATGATGTCAGTGTAAGATTATTAATACTTGCCTGGATATAATATTGGAGTCTAGTCAGGATATAGAGTAGTTTGAATATTAAGACTATGTGAATGAAGCACACAATTAATTGCTTGGCATTAGGCCCTGAGAGGTAAGGATGCTACAAAGATTCACAGACACCATTTCATTAATGTCCTTTAATCATCAGCCAGAATTTTTCACCAACTATTTAGGAAAATAAATGGTAGTATTTGCTACTTGAGAAAGATTACTTGCTGAATGGTAATTATATGTGAAGGAAAGCAATCCTCTAAGCCTCTTGATCATTAAGAATTAATGCCTCCTTACAATATGTCATTTTATCTATGAATTAACATAAAAAATTCTCAACTTTAAAATTTTAAATTCCCTGAGCTAAGGTTATCCCTGATATAAAATGGTGAAAATTTATATGTTATTTATTGATTGATATATACATATTTATATCTATTTGTGACCTTAGTTTGTTATCATGATCATATTTTATGTAAGGACTATTATTTTGATAATTTTTTGGAATAAAAAACTGAGTGTATACAAGATAGCTAGTTTTGTTAATACAGATCCCAAGTAGGACAGTTGATTAAATACATGTGGTATCTTTATTCTGAGAATAAATGTTCATGTGTTTTATATGTACCAACTTCAGCATTTTTTACATGATTGGTTTAGCATTTCAAAAATTATTGCACACGTTATTATCTAATTTAAAGATTATGTCCCTATTATTTATCCATAGTTTGCAAATTTTGTTTAAATTAATTTCAGAAATTTATAAGTTCAGAGAAATTGAGTAAGATAAAATGTAATCTTCCTTTTAGAATATCATAGTTTGTTTATATACAGCCTCAGAAGGTGGGAGTAACAAATCCTCTAGAATGTACCAGAGACCTAAAAAGTGAGAGACTCTCAGGACTCAATGCCAGGGCCTTAGATGAAATGCTGAACAGTAAAGAGAGGGAACTCATAGAGTTCACCTCTGGTAGATAGACAGGGCCTCAAGAGGAGGGATGGTGTTACCAACACACAGTCAAAATTTCAAACCTAGAAGTTTTCTGTCTAAAAGAACTACTGGGTAAAATGGAGAAGAGACTGAGGAAAGGAGGTTCAGTGACAGGCCCAACTTGGGATTCACATCACAGAAAGACACTGATGCCTGAAAATATTACTGATGCTATGATGTGCTTATAGACAAGAGCCTAGCATAGCTGTCCTGTGAGAGGTCCTACCACAGATACTTACAACCAAACAGTCGAGTGAAGTTGATGAACCCTATGGTTGAATTAGGGGAAGGATGGAAGAAGCAGAAGAGGAGGGTGACTCAATAGGAAGACCAGCAATCTCAACAAACCCAGACCCCTGGAAGCACCCAGGCACTGATCCACCAACCAGGCAGCATACAGGAGCTGGTCTGAGGCCCCCAACACATACATAGCAGAGTACTGCCTGGTCTGGCCTCAGTGGAAGAATGTGCCTAATCCTCTAGAGACTTGAGACTCTAGGGAGTGGGGAACCTGGTGAGGGGTAGAGTCCTCTCAGAAACAGCTGATAGGAGAAATGGGATGAGGAATTTTGGGAGTGGGGCAACTGCTAGATTGTAAATAAAATGGAAATAATCAGTTAACATTTGGGAAAATAAATGTATATTTCTCAATAAAAATAGAGGCTTGTGTACATGTGTGTGTGTGTGTGTGTGTGTGTGTGTGTGTGTGTGCTCATGCTTATGCATGTGTGCGCATGGATGTGGGCATATGGGTGTGTTTATGTTTCTACATTTTGTTTTTAAAATTTTTGCCTATAATATTAATAAAGCCCAACATTATTAAGGAAAAATATATTTGATCACAGAAAAATTCAGACATTTTCTAAAATAAAGCCACTCCCTAAACACCACCAGCTATAAAACATTTTCTCTCAGGCAACAGCAATAAAATATCGCTCTAATATATACTACTAAATTTAAAAATTACTTTTGTTTTTATATTTATTTTTATTTTACAAAAAATATTTCTCCAAAAATACCATTTGGGTCTCAAATAATTTTGAAAAATATGTACAGAATATAGTAATTCTTTTAAAGAAGAAAACTGGCCCTACTCCTCTACCTCTCTTCTCTCTCTCACTCTCTCTCTTTCTCTCTCTCTCTCTATCTCTCTCTCAGCCTCTAACATCCACCTGACTCCCCTCCCCATGCCCTGAATAAACTCTATTCTATGCTTAAAAAAAAGAAGAAGAAAACTGAAATTAAATGCTATCTTAAAATCATCAAGTCCTGGTGTGCTGGAACTGATTCTACTGACTCACCAAATTGACTGGAGGAATCTCTTTCTGAATCTACCTTCAGTGAACTCAGACTGTGACATAAATCCCATAATTCTCTAACAAAATATATATGATGTAGTGTGATGTGGGATGCCTTTGATTTAACCCTTTGATAACCCTCTACTCCTGTACTGATATGCAGCCTGCTTGGATTATATTAATGAAATCTGTCTCTATTGGTATTTGGCTCATAGAAATATTTTGAAAGCACCAAGTTTGGAAGTAATATGTTTCTTTAATCCTCTCTCCTCCACTTGAATGATAAAGAGTTAACTGTATTTCTATGTAAAAATCATATCTCTTCAGAATCTTTTCATGATGTAAGGTTTTGTAGGTTTCTATTACTCTTACTGTTGCTATGAGATAGAGATACTTTCTTTTGTTTGAATACTACCTATGTTTTAGTTTCTTAAGCAATTTATTTGATAGGGTGGTAAATCATTATTTATTTATTTGTTAAACTATGTGCTTTGATCTGGAAATTTAGGAGCCTGCATCCAGTGGGCAGTGAGCAGAGTAACAGAAAGAAATAGGCTTCATGTCTTCTGTTCCCTCTCAGTGAGTGAAAAGTTTTATTTTGCCGTGAGATCCTTTGTTTTGATCTTACCTAATCCAAGACCAAAAATCAACATGTCAAACTATTTATTAAGAAAATCTCAAAAGCAGTGAGCAAACTATGTAGTGTAAAAGTTTGCATATCACATTATGCCAGTAAAATGCAACCAACCAAAACATGACTCATAGACACCTGTCAGAATAATAAAATTTTAGTAAATGCCACATACAATGGAAGTATTTATGCAACATTTTCTAATTAAATTTTTGAATTAAAACTAGTATTCTTATGAAAATATGGATGAGTTTACAAAAAAATCAAAGGTAACTCATTTTGTCTTATATACTTTATTCTGTTCCTATAAAACATATTGTGATCAAAGCAACTCAAGAGAAGGATTTCGTTTGGCTTACGGATCTAGTTAACAGCAGAGGGAAGCAAAAGAAGCAGTAGCTTGTGACTTAATGCAGAGAGGGATGAACATATGTTTCTCAACTCATTTTCTTCATATTGCATAGTCCTAGATTCTTCATTATGGAATACCCATAATTAAGATGTCTCTTGCCACATGAATTAACCTCATCTAAGCTATTTTTCATAGACATCCAGAGATTCCTATAGCATTTCATGTTGACAATTAGCACTAATCATCATAATTATCTTTAACTGAAAAAATCAAAATTCTGTTTTTATTACCTATAAGTTTACTCTCAGTAAAGAGTTAAAAATCGCATTTATAAGATACTGAACACTAATTGAGAATTAGCTGTGTAAAAAGTTTAAAGCCTTTATTTCAAGTCTTCTACACACATAAATTACATTGTTTAGCAGAGTTTTTAATATTTTTGTAATTCTAGAGTTCAATCAACAGTATTCAACCTAAAACATGTCTTGCAATCAGCTACAATTTCAAGTGTTTTATTTTATGAAAGGCAAATTGCAATTATTTTATTATATTCTACCTACTAATCTATTCCCAAATCTCAAAAATTTAGGGCATCTGAAAATATTTTTTTGCTAATGATCAATTTTCTTTAAATGGGTCGGAGTTGTAAACAAATATACAGACTAATATTTGTAGCATAAAGTATTCCTGGTGGATATATTGCTTTCTCTTTGAAGCTATATAGTAGAGAATGTCAAGGACAGTCATAATGTGTTTGCCAATATTTAAACTCCATCTATGAAACAAGTGATGAGAGAATTAGAGATTTTAGTCCATCAGAGTCAGAGTTGGGACTGACATTTTATAGTACTTTAATATAGACATTGCTCATGCTGGACTGGGTGAAGGCACTTTTTGCTAAGCATTCAAACCTAATCAAGTTAAGACTCTGAGCTGGCTGACTCTCCTGCCACACACATTTTGGTATGTAAACTCCCTAAACAGATTCTCCCTGTGCAATCTTGGATCTGGTGGAAGAGCCATTCAATACTTTGGGAGAATTTGGACGTTTCTTCTTGCTGAAACTGGATTTTATTTTTATTTTCAGAATAATCTGTGAGGTAGTCATGTATCTGAAGAAGTGAATATTATTAGGTTAGGTTGTTCTTTGCTACATTTTTAGTTTGTAAAGAAGTTGAATATAAAAAGGAAAATAAATAGAAACTCGATAATTATTAATATAGCTACAAAATGAATGTGCCATGATTTCATCCTCAGGGAAAATGGAGATAAGCTACCTACCATAATTGTATTCTTTTTTGGAAGGAACTGAAGTCTACAACAGTTCTAACTTTCCTTTATATTCCTCTTGATGATGAGGTGGGACTTTTCCATGTTCTAACATTACCCCTTATACTGAATAGATTCCTATGTTTAAGGATAGGGTTAAGCTTTGCCTAGAGAAAAACTACAGAGTCAATAAAAGGTCCCATATGGAATTTATCATTTGTTGTTCCCCTTAGAGCAAGTAGGAAACTATTAATTTGTTAGGTGTAGACAAAATAATAAAATAACTTGTGGAAATTCAGAATATGTTTTAGTCCTAAAGAAGTTACTGATGAATGTGTAAGACCAGTATGTAAAACATATATTTTGTGCCTAGAAACTTGGAAAATCTTACATACTACATTTTTCTCACTAATATTACCAGTATGAAGGATACATTGAGGATGAATATTCTGTTAAGAACCATAATACATAACCTCTGTGAGGGACTATTAACTCAAAAGTTTAGATAGTGAAAGCAGTACCTAAGAATATTTTTATCTTCCTCACCCCTGTGGAGTCTCAAATACAACAGTATATGCTTCAGGACAGACATATCAGCATAGGAGAAATCATTAGAGCACACTAAAGTTTTATAATCTTCTTACTGTGGCTACAATAGGCTAATTTTCCTAGTTACAAAAGCTGAATGAAGCCTGCAGAGTTAGTGTTGACAATAAGGGCCTATATAAAGCAATGCTTTCTCTTCATACTGTGATGAATAATACTACTCAGGTACTAGAAAAACATGTAACCTCCCTTTACTCTGCCCATCATTTTTAGGGCTTATTAATGCTTTTTGTCAGCATTGATTCACAGAGCCTTTTCATTTATGCTGAGAGGGAAGAGAGTACAAACGGGCCTTGCAGATACTCCTTCAGAATTATAGTTTAGTGCTCATCCCATCTCTCCCAGAACAATGAGTCAGGACTCCAGTCTATCTTGCTTCCATACTAATATTGTCAAGGTTTCTTATATTGATGACATTATACTAACTAGTGAAAATGTATTATCTTACAAGACACAGTAGAGAGTCTGTGCATGCATTGAGTAGAAGAGTGGCTCTTTAAAAAGACTCAAGGCTATGAATATGCAAAGTCTAACCTGGTTGAATAAAATTCATTTGATTCCAAGATTGGTTAAGATAAAATATATCCATGTCCATCATTTAGTAAAGACTCTACAAATGTTATGGGACTACTAAATTACTAGTGAAATTTATTAATTATCTTTTTCTTGGTCAGACCCACTACATCAGCTATTTTAAAATGGCGACATGAGACTCTGTGAAATTCTCAGCAAGGAACATTTGAAAATGAAAAGTTATTGATAATCTAGGCACAGAATATAAGCACTATACACACAATTGTCTCAACACATGTTCATATCATTCTCTAAAATGAATAAAATCATCTACACATTCTGACTTAGGCTCTGAATGTGAGTTTTAACTAGATAAACCTCTTCAAGAAAGTTATTTTGGCAATATAAAAGGCCCACAAGTATTACAGTCACTGCCCACTATTTTTTCTGTCAGTATGAACTAGACTCTGGAAGAAGGAAGGGGTGGACATTTGACTGGACAGCATCCATCTGCTATAACACTGACTGCTACATAAGTGATGTGCATATTTTACAACACTGCCATGTCTCCTACAGTTGTTTATTGAATCACATGTTGCTCACAATGTAGCTACTACTTATTTCTTGGGTGGGCACCCAAGACTCTATGATCAGAAAATTGAAGAAACCTGACCACCTTGTTTAAAAATGTTTGGAGTGCAGATGAGCTTAGCAAAGGAAATATAAACTATCTGCTCTTCCACATAAGCTTGAAATAGACATCAGTGTTTCTGACAGAAAAAGATATTTGTATAGTGGGGAAACCCTGGCCTCTAGCTACAGGCTATTTGTGCTGACAGTTAGGTAATTCACTGAGTTCATATGAAAGACGAAAGACACATATTTCATATGAAAGATACAATAATATGGTCTATTCTGAAAATCTGTTCTGAGGAAACATTATAGTAAAGAAAAGGTGATATTGACAAGAAATCCCAAAGGCTGGGAGAAGTACAGGTAGTCTGCCCTCCTCACAACTTTCTTTACTCTCTCATTATCACAAATAACCCCCACTTTATCCCCAGTCCATGTCTTTCCTACTTGTAATGCTTCTAACAGGAGGTATATATTCCTTCCTCTATGGAGAAAAAGCAGACTTATAGAAGTCCAGGTATACTGCCCAACTGCCCAACTTGCTCATTCTTGGCTACAGGCCACAGTATTCCCAGTTTCCCATCTTCCTAATTGCCATACTTCAGCTCCAAGATATACCAGAGACCAGCCTGAGGCTGAGATTACCTGCTCTACTATAAACATCACAGTCTCTGTAGGCTTCCCTCCTCCCAAACCTTACTCATTCCCTCACTACTCCACTCTATTCCCAGTCCATTGTCCTCCTTGCAATTGCACAGTCACCAACAGGCAAAGAGGCTCGAGTCCTACCAGAGACCAAGACTTGGAGAAATTCAGGCAGCCCGTAAGCACTCAAAACTCCTCATGTTCTCATATTTTCAGACATTTTCCACCGTACAGTCCCACAACCTCCAAGTCAGCAACACAAGCATCTAAGTGGAAACTCATTGCCATTTTGGAGAGCAAACTGGGACAAAGAATATAAGCTCTATTTGAGACACTTGTAGATTTGGAGAAGCCCCAGGAGGCTACCTGTACCTCTAAACTCTCCATCTCTGACTCACTTACCAGTCTCATAATATCCTACTTGCTGTGCCCCAGCCTCTAAAGAAAGCAGGGAATCTCTGCTTTACCAGAGATGAAGAATGGAAGAAATCCAAGTAAGCTGATACCCTACCATACTATCCCACTCTCTCAGATGCTCTCCATAGATCTACCTTCCTAATGCCAGATCCCAGCCCCCACCTAGCGCAGAGACTACCTGCTCTACCAGAGACCTGCTTTTCTACTGAAAGCACAGGCTCCAGCAGGGCAGGGACTCACATCTCTAACAAAGAATATACAGTTGAGAGACGTCCAGGTTAACTTCCCATCCACCAAACTCCCAACTCTCTCGCTATTCCTGGGTCACCACAAAATATCCTGCAGTCTGAGCACTCCTAGTTGCCCTGCACCAGCCTCCAAATATATTCCACAATAAAGCCAAATTTAAACAATATTGATCCACAAACCCAGCTCCACAGAACATAGTAGAAGAAATACTGCAACTCAGGTAGATGAAATACATCTACAGAAATACAGACAATAAATAATCTCATAGTAGAAACAAAAGAAGAGAAAATATCTCTCACTTTGTCTCCCTTTGTCTCTCTCTGTCTCACTACTTCTCATACACATACATACACACACAAAAACAAACACATACAAACATACACACACACACACACACACACACACACATACAACCACCACCACCATCACCACCTGTAACAACAACAATAAAATAACTGAAACTAACAATTGTTGGGCCTTTGGCCTGGGGCGGACCTGCAGCTGGTCTGCTCCTGTGGAAACACCGGATCCTGAGACATCCTAGAGGGACCCACTGCACCCAGAGCAGAGGCTGGTCTGCTCCTGTGGAAACACCGGATCCTGAGACATCCTAGAGGGACCCACTGCACCCAGAGCAGAGGAGCAGAGGACACTTAGCGGGTCTGCGCCTGTGGAAACATCTGATCCTGAGACATCCTAAAAGACCTACTGCATCCAGAGCAGAGGGAGCTTAGGATCAGAGGAACACAGAGACATCTGAAATCTGAGGAGATCTGACACAAGCAAGATAACTGGAAAGACAGACTCCAGTCAGACACAGTGAGCACAGGTAACACTAGAGTCAACCAGATGGCGAAAGGCAAGCGCAAGAACACAAGCAACAGAAACCAAAGTTACCTGACATCATCAGAACCCAGTTCTCCCACCATAGCAAGCCCTGGATACTCCATCACACAGGAAAAACAGGATTCAGAATTAAAATCGCTTCTCATGATGACGATGGAGGATTTTAAGAAGGACATAAGTAACTCCCTTAAAGAAATACAGGAGAACACAGGTAAACAGGTAGAAGCCCTCAAAGAGGAAACACAAAAATCCTTGAAAGAATTGAAAGAGAACACAGGTAAACAGGTAGAAGCCCTTAAAGAGGAAACACAAAAATCCTTTAAAGAATTTCAAGAAAACACAACCAAACAGGTGAAGGAATTGAACAAAACCATCCAGGATCTAAAACTGGAAATAGAAACAATAAAGAAATCTCAAAGGGAGACTACTCTGGAGATAGAAAACATAGGAAAGAGATCAGGAGTCATAGATGCAAGCATCACCAACAGAATACAAGAGATAGAAGAGAGAATCTCATGCACAGAAGATACCATGGAAAACCTCGACAAAACAGTCAAAGAAAATGTAAAATATAAAAAGCTCCTAACACAGAACATCCAGGAAATCCAAGATGCAATCAGGAGACCAAACCTAAGGATAATAGGTATAGATGAGAGTGAAGATTCCCAATCTAAAGGGCCAGTAAATATCTTCAACAAAATTATAGAGGAAAATTTCCCCAACCTAAAGAAAGAGACACCCATAAACATACAAGAAGCCTACAGAACACAAAACAGACTAGACCAGAAAAGAAATACCTCCCGTCACATAATAATCAAAACACCAAATGCACAAAACAAAGAAAAAATACTAAAAGCAGTAAGGGAAAAAGGTCAAGTAACATATAAAGGAGGACCTATAAGAATTACAGCAGACTTTTCACCAGAGACTATAAAAGCCAGAAGATCCTGGTCTGATATCATACAGACCCTAAGGGAAAACAACTGCCAGCCCAGACTGCTATACCCAGCAAAACTCTCAATCACTATAGATGGAGAAACCAAGATATTCCATGACAAAACCAAATTTGCACAATATCTTCCCACAAACCCAGCACTTCAAAGGATAATTGATGGAAAACGCCAACACAAGGAAGGAAACTACAACCGAGAAGAAGCATGGAAGTAATCTTCCAACAACCCCCACCCCCAAAAAAAAGGTAGCTACACAAACAATTCCACCTCTAATAACAAAAATAACAAGAAGCAACAATCATTTTTCCTTAATATCCCTTAACATCAATGGACTCAATTCTCCAATAAAAAGACGTAGACTATCAGAATGGATACATAAACAGGACCCAAAATTTTGTTGCATACAAGAAACGCACCTCAGTGACAAAGACAGACATTACTTCAGAGTAAAAGGCTGGAAAACAACTTTCCAAGCAAATGGTCCCAAGAAACAAGCTGGAGTAGCCATTCTAATATCAAATAAAATCGACTTTCAACCAAAAGTAATCAAAAAAGATTAGGAAGGACACTTCATACTCATCAAAGGAAAAATCTACCAAGATGAACTCTCATTTCTGAACATCTATGCTCCAAATGCAAGGGCACCTACATACATAAAAGAAACTTTACTAAAGCTCAAAGCACACATTGCACCTCACACAATAATAATGGGGGATTTTAACATCCTGCTCTCTACAATGGACAGATCCTGGAAACAGAAACTAAACAAAGACACATTGAAATTAGCAGAAGTTATGGACCAAATGGATTTAACAGATATCTATAGAACATTTCATCCTAAAGTAAAAGAATATACCTTTTTCTCAGCACCTCATGGTACCTTCTCCAAAATAGACCATATAATTGGTAACAAAACAGTCCTCAACAGATACAAAAAGACTGAAATAATCCCCTGCATCCTATCAGATCACCACTGACAAAGGCTGACAGAACCAAGGGAAAACCCACATCCATGTGGAAATGGAACAATGCTCTACTCAATGATGACTTTGTGAAGGAAGAAATAAAGAAAGAAATTAAAGACTTTCTAGAATTCAATGAAAATGAGGAAACATCATACCAGAACCTGTGGGACTCCATGAAAGCAGTGCTAAGAGGAAAACTCATAGCTTTAAGTGCCTACAAAAAGAAATTGGAGAGAGCACACATTAACAACTTGACAGCACACCTGAAAGCTCTGGAACAAAAAGAAGCAAATACACCCAAGAGGAGTAGGAGTCAGGAAATAATCAAACTCAGGGCTGAAATCAACCGAGTAGAAACAGAAAGAACTATACAAAATATCAACAAAAACCAGGAGTTGGTTCTTTGAGAAAATCAACAAGATAGATAAACCCTTAGCCAGATTAACCAGAGGGCACAGAGACAGTACCCAAATTAATAAAATCAGATCTGAAAAGGGAGACATAACAACAGAAACTGAGGAAATTCAAAAAATCATCAGATCCTACTACAAAGGCCTACACTCAACAAAACTGGAAAATCTGGATGAAATCGACAATTTTCTAGACAGATAACAGGTACCAAAGTTAAATGAGGAGCAAATAAACCATCTAAACAGTCCCATAACCCCTAAAGAAATAGCAGTAGTCATGTAAAGTCTCCCCACCAAAAAAGCCCAGGACCAGATGGTTTTAGTGCAGAATTCTATCAGAACTTCAAGGAAGACCTAATACCAATTCTCTTCAAACTATTCCACAAAATAGAAACAGAAGGAACACTACCCAATTCGTTCTATGAAGCTACAATCACACTCATACCTAAACCTCACAAAGACCCAACAAAGAAAGAGAACTTCAGACCAATCTCTCTTATGAATATCGATGCAAAAATACTCAATAAAATTCTAGCAAACCGAATCCAAGAACACATCAAAACAATCATTCATCATGATCAAGTGGGCTTTATCCAGGAATGCAGGGATGGTTCAATATTTGGAAATCCATCAATGTAATCCACTATATAAACAAACTCAAAGAAAAAACCACATGATCATCTCATTAGATGCTGAGAAAGCATTTGAAAAATTCAACATCCCTTCATGGTAAAAGTCTTGGAAAGAACAGGAATTCAAGGACCATACCTAAACATAGTAAAAGCAATATACAGCAAACCAGTAGCTAACATCAAACTAAATGGAGAGAAACTTGAAGCATTCCCACTAAACTCAGGGACTAGACAAGGCTGCCCACTCTCTCCCTACCTATTCAGTATAGTACTGGAAGTCCTAGCCAGAGTAATTAGACAAAAAAAGAAATCAAAGGAAAACAAATAGGAAAGGAAGAAGTCAAAATATCACTATTTGCAGATGATATGATAGTATACTTAAGTGACCCCAAAAACTCCACCAGAGAACTCCTAAACCTGATAAACAACTTCAGCAAGGTGGCAGGTTATAAAATCAACTCGAACAAATCAGTAGCCTTCCTCTACATGAAAGATAAACAGGCCGAAAAAGAAATTAGGGAAATGACACCCTTCACAATAGTCACACATAATATAAAATACATCGGGGTGAATCTAACCAAGCAGGTGAAAGATCTGTATGACAAGAACTTCAAGTCTCTGAAGAAAGAAATTGAAGAAGATCTCAGGAAATGGAAAGATCTCCCATGCTCATGGATTGGCAGGATTAATATAGTAAAAATGGCCATCTTGCCAAAAGCAATCTACAGATTCAATGCAATCCCCATTAAAATACCAACTCAATTCTTTACAGAACTAGAAAGAGAAATTCTGAAATTTATTTGGAACAACAAAAAACCCAGGATAGTGAAAACCATCCTCAACAATAAAAGAACTTCTGGAGGAATCGCCATCCCTGACCTCAAGCTGTACTACAGAGCAGTAGTGATAAAAACGGCCTGGTATTGGTACAGAGACAGGCAGGAAGATCAGTGGAATGGAGTTGAAGACCCAGAAATGAACTCACACAACTATGGTCATTTAATCTTTGACAAAGGAGCTAAAACCATCCAGTGGAACAAGGACAGCATTTTCAACAAATGGTGCTGGTTCAACTGGAGGACAGCATGCAGAAGAATGCAAATCGATCCATTCCTATCTCCTTGTACAAAGCTCAAGTCCAGGTGGATAAAGGACCTTCACATAAAACCAGACACACTGAAACTAATAGAAGAGAAAGTGGGGAAGACCCTCGAATACCTAGGTACAGGGGGAAAGTTCCTGAACAGAACACCAATGGCCTATGCTCTAAGATCAAGAATTGACAAATGGGACTTCATAAAATTGCAAAGTTTCTGTAAGGAAAAGGACATTGTCAATAGGACAAAACGGCAACCAACAGATTGGGAAAAGATCTTTACCAATCCCACATCCAATAGAGGACTAATATCCAATATATACAAAGAACTCAAGATATTAGACTCTAGGCAACCAAATAACCCTATTAAAAAATGGAGTAAGGAGCTAAACAAAGAATTCTCAACTGAGGAAATGCAAATGGCTGAGAAGCACCTAAAGAAATGTTCAGCATCCTTGGTCATCAGGGAAATGCAAATCAAAACAACCCTGAGATTCCACCTCACACAAGTCAGAATGGCTAAAATAAAAACTAAGCTGATAACAGATGCTGGCGAGGATGTGGAGAAAGATGAACACTCCTCCATTGTTGGTGGGATTGCAAGATGGTACAGCCACTATGGAAATCAGTCTGGCGGTTCCTCAGAAAATTGGACATATCACTACCTGAGGACCCAGCTATACCACTCCTGGGTATATATCCAGAAGATGCTCTAACACATAACAAGGACATATGCTCCACTATGTTCATAGCAGCTTTATTTATAATAGCCAGAAACTGGAAAGAACCCAGATGCCTTCAACAGAGAAATGGATACAAAAAATGTGGTACATTTATACAATGGAATATTACTCAGCTATTAAAAACAATGAATTCGAAAAATTCTTATATAAATGGATGGAACTAGAAAATATCATCCTGAGTGAAGTACCCAATCACAAAAGAACATACATGGTATTCACTCACTGATTATTGGATTTTAGCCCAGAAGCCTGAAATACCCAATATTCAACTCACAGACCACATAAAGCTCAATGAAGAATGATGACCAAATAGGGAGCCTTCAGTCCTTCTTAGAAGGAGTAACAAAATACTCAAGGGTGCAAATATGGAGACACAGTGCAAGACAGAAACTGAAGGAGGGACCATCTACAGACCATTCCACCTGGATATCCATCCTATGTGCAGTCACCAAAGGTAGAGGTTGATGTGGATGTCAGGATGTACATGCTGACAGGAGCCTGATATAGCTGTCTCCTTAGAGGTCTGCAAGAGTCTGACATACTCAGAGGCAGATGCTCACAGCTAACCATTAAACTGAGCATGGGGTTCCCAATGGGAAGATAGAGTGAAGGCTGAAGGAGTTGAGAGGATTCGTGACACCATGAGGAAAGCAACAATCCCAACTAACCAGAACCCCCAGGGTCTAAACCACCAGCCTGGGAGCGCTTAGGGAGGGACCCATGGCTCCAGCTATATATGCAAGGGAGCTATATATAAGTGGGAGAAGAGATCCTTTGTCCATGAAGGCTGGACGTCATGGGGTGGGGATACTCGAGGGTGGTGAGGTGAGGTACAGGGAGGGTGGGTGGGGGTACACCAACGTGGAGGCAGGAGGAGGGGGGAAGTGATAGTGAGTTCCTGGGAGGGAGGGGGGGAAATGGAGTAAGGAGAGAACATCTGAAATGTAAAAAAAATTTTCCAATAAAAAATTTCCAATAAAAAAATTAAAAAAAAAAACAATTTTTGGTCATTCAATTTCCTAATAAAAAGACAAATTTAAAAGAATGGATGCAAAAACAGGATGAATCAGTCTGCTGCATACAGGAAATATACTTCAGTATCAAAGATAGACATTAGCTCAGAGTTAAAAATTGGAAAAGTAATTTTCAAACAAATGGTTCAAAGAAAGAAGCTGGTGTAGCAATTCTAATATCTAAGAAAGTAGACTTCTATCCAAAATTAATCAAGAGATGGAGAAGACACTTCATAATCATCAAAGGAAAAATTCATCATGATTATGTATCAATTCTGAAATCTATGAGCCAAATGTAAGGGAACCCACATATGTAAAAGTAATATTTCTAAAGCATACCTAGACAATAATAGCAGGAGAATATAATACCCCACCCCACTCACTTCAACAGACAGGTCATCCAAACAAAAATTAAACAGAGCAATAGTTGGACTAATAGACATTTTGACTCACATAGATCTATCATACCTACAAAAGATTTTACCAAAACACAAAAGAATATATTTTCTTTTCAGGACCTCATGGAACTTTCTAAAAAAAGGTCTCTATTATTGTTCAAAAAAGCAAGTCGCAACAGATACATGAAAATTGAAATAACACCCTGTATCCTAACAGACTAGAGATTATAGCTGGATTTCCACAACAGAAACAACAGAATAACTAAAAACGTAGGAAAACCAATAAGCTTTCTACTGAATGACTACTGAATTAAGGCAGAAACTAAGAAAGAATTTAGAGATATCTTAAAATTCAATGAAAATGAGGGTACATAATACTCAAATTTATGAGGAGACACAGTGAAATAGGTGCTAAGAGGAAAGTCCAAAGCACTAATTGCAGTCATAAAGAAATCAAAGAGCTCTAGTATTAGCAATTTAATGAATTTAGTAACACATATGAAAATTCCAGGACAAAAAGAAACAAGAATGCCCAAGAGGAGTAGGTGGAAGAAAATAATCTAACTCAAGGATAAAATCAAAAAAATGGGGGAAGAGGAGAGAGAGAGAGAGAGAGAGAGAGAGAGAGAGAGAGAGAGAGATAATACAAGGAATTAAAGAAACAAAGAGTTGATTCTTTGAAAATATTCACAAGACAAACAAACTCATATTAAAACTAACTAAAAATCAGAGAGAGGAATACAAAAAATAGTTAACCAAAAGTAGAACATGACAACAGACTGCAAGGAATTCCAAAGAATCATTAGGTCATACTTCAAAACCTGTACTCCCCAACATTGGAAAAACTAAAAGAAATGAACAATTTTCTGAAAGACAATAGATACCAAATTAAATAAAAATCAAGGTAAACAATTTAAATAGGCCCATAACACCTAAGAAAATGGAAGCAACCATTAAAAGCCTTCCAACAAAACAAAGTAGAGCAAAGCAAAGCAAAGCAAAGCAAAGCAAAGCAAGCAAAACAAAACAAAACAAAACCTGGCCAAATGGTTTTTAGAAGTCTACAAAACTTTTAAAGAAGGACTAATACCAAAAACTCCTCAAATTATTCTATAAAAGAGAAATAGAAGAAACTTTGTCAAATCATGTTATGAGTCCAAGTCACCCTGATACCCAAACCACACAAAGATTTGTAGAAGTAACTTTTATTTGCCAGTTTAATTGTCATCTCAGAGGATTACTGCTGAATAAAGTCACTCTTTCTAGCTCTTTCTGAATTTTGACTTCCTGGTTCAACTCAGCTGTTCTGGCCCAAACTTCTCTCCAACCTTACTGATACAAACTGGTTTCACTTCACTTCTCACTGAATTGCTAAGCTTGGCTTCAGGCAATTTGTTCTGAATTTCGATCTCATTCTCATTCTCTGACTCAGTTTATCTTCACCAGCAGCCTGTTTCTGTAAAACTGTCCAGGTAAAACTACCTCTCTCTCTCTCTCTCTCTCTCTCTCTCTCTCTCTCTCTCTCTCTCTCTCTCTCTCTCTCTTTTTCCCCTCCCTCCCTACTGCTCTCTTAAGTGACCTCACTTTTTAATTAAGTACCTTCTCTTTCCTTTACTGTTCTTGTTGTAGTTGCCATGTCTTATTTCTGATTCATTTTGTAAAAATTTTCTTTGACTTGTCACTTTGACTGCCCCTAAATTAAAAGGCATGGTTGTGATTAAAAATTTATACCAAAGGAATATCTTTGTTTCAGCCAGAAGGATTAAAGTTGTATAGTAAGACTCTGCTGTATTACAGTCAGATCACATGGACCTAGAAGAAAATTTACAGATGAATTTCCCTCCTGAACACTGATGCAAAAGTACTCCCCCCTAAAGAACTGCCAAACCACATCCAAGACATGTCTAAAAGATTATTTACCATGATCAATTATGCCTCATTCCAGAGATGCAAGGATATTTTGACATATGAAAATCTGTAAATGTATTAAATCATGTAAACAAACTAAAAGAAAAGGAAGACACAATGGACACTGAAAAAATCTTTGACAAAATTCCTAATAAAATTCTTGGAGAGATCAAGGGTATAAGGAACAAACCTAAACATAATAAAACAATTTACAGCAACACAATATAAACATCAAATTAAATGGAGAGAAATTTAAAGCAATACCATTAAAATGAGGAACAAGACAAGGCTGTCAACTGTTTCTATAGCTACACAACATATAGTTAGAGCTGCCGTAATATGACAAGTAAAGGAGATCAATGGGATAGATATTGGAAAGGAAGAAGTCAAAGTATCATTTGTAAATGCCATGACAATATATATGTATACACACCCACACACACACCCACACACACACACACATATAACACTAAAAATTCTACCAGAGACTGACCTCCTACTGGTATAACTGGACATAGACATATGCCAGAATACAAATATATCCTTACTTATTACACTGAACCAAACTCAAGTCCAAAAGATCAAACAGCTCAACATTGAAACATATACTCTGAATATAGTAGAAGACAAAAAAAAAAAAAAGTGGAGAATAGACTTAAACATATTAGCACAGGAGACAAGTTCATGGTGACTACATCAAAAGCTTAGTCACTAAGAATTACAATTAATAAATGGGATCTCATTAAACTAAAAAGCTTCTGGATGTCAAAAGGCATCATCAATAGTACAAAACAACAGCCTATAGAATAGGAAAAGATTTTTACCAACTTTGCATTTGACAGAGGGCCAATTTCCAAAATATATAGAGAACTCAATAAACTAGACACTAGTAAACAAAACAATCCAATTAAAATTGGGGTACAGATCTAAACAGAGAATTCTAACAAAAGGAATCTCAAATGGCTGAAGAAGCATTTGAAGACTTGGTCAATATACTTAGCAACCAGGAAAATGGAAATCAAATTGACTCTGAGAGTCCATCTTACCCCTATATTAATGTCTAGGATCAAAAATATTAGCTGGCACCACCTCATGTTGGCTAGGTTGTAGAGATAATGGAACACTCCTCCATTGCAAGTGGGAGTACAAAGTGGTGCTGTCACATTAGAAATCCATATGATTGTTTCTCAGAAAATTGAAAATCAGTCTACCTCAATACTCAGCTATACCATTCCTTGGCATATAACCAAAGGACACTCCATCATACCAAAAGGAGTTGCTTAACTATGTTCATAGTAGGTTTACTCGCAGTACCAGACACTGGAAATAACCTAAATGTCCCAGAACAGAAGAATTAATAAATAAAATAAGGTGCATTTACAACATGGAATATTATTCTACTATTAAATGAGTAGCATTCTTCTGGTTTGCAACTCCCCCTACACCCTACCACTATGATATTTCCTGTAGTATTTTCTATTTTATTTTCTTTGTGATTACATTTTTCTTGTGTAATTGAAACCAACCCACAGCACTGCCTGTCTCCCAGGAGGTTTGCATAACCAGTGACGCAGGAGGGCTGCTCTAATCACAGATACAGGTGCCCTACTCTAACCAGAGACAACATCACAACATCGCCTCCCTCTCAGAATGCTTCTTTTAACCAAGGTCACACAGCTCATCCTGCCTCCAAAGGGACCTGCTTCAATCATAGACACCCAGGCCAGTTAACACCAGGGATATGCAGATGGCTAAAGGTAAGCACAAGAACATAATCAACAGAAGCCAATGTTATTTGGCATAATCAGAACCCAGTTCTTCTAGCACAGCAAACCCTGGATATCCTAACACACCTGAAAAGCAAGATTCTGACCTAAAAATCTAATCTCATGAAGATGATAAAGACCTTTAAGGAGGATATGAATTACTCCCTAGAAGAAATAAAGGAAAACACAGCCAAACAGGTAAAAGCTTTTAAAGAGGATACAAATTAATCCCCTAAAGAAATACAGAAAAATACAATCAAACAGCGACGAAATTGAACAAAATGGTCCAGGACTGAAATATGGAAATAGAAGCAATATAGATATCAAAGATGAAGGCAATCCTGGACATGCAAAACCTAGGAAAGAGAAGAGGAACTTACAGATGTAAGAATTTCAGGTATAGAAGATACCATAGAAGTTATTGATACATTGCTCAGAGAAAATGCAAAGTATACAAAGTTCCTAACCCAAACATTCAGGAAATTTGGGACACAATGAAAAGACCAAATGTAAGAAAAATGAATAGAGCAGGGTAGAGATTTCCAGTTCAAACGGCCAGAAAATATCTTCAACAAAATCATAGAAGAAAGCTTTCCTGACCTAAAAAAAAAGAGATAACCATAAATGTACAAGCAGCCTATATAAACCTAGTGGATTGGACCAGAAAAGAAATCCTCTTGCCACATAATAAGGTAGTACAGAATAAAGAAAAAATATTAAAGGCTGCAAGGCAAAAAGGCCAAGTAACATATAAAGTCAGACATATCTGAATTACACTTGAATTCTCAGCAGAGAATCTAAAAGCCAGAAGATCCTGGACAGATGACTAGCACACCCTAAGAGACCACAGATGCCACCCTTGACTACTATACCCAGTAAAATTCTCAATCATCATAGATGAAGAAACTAAGATATCACAAGACAAAACCCAAGTTTAAAAAATATCTTTCCTCTATTCCAGACCAACCTAGTATACTAGAAAGAAAACTATAATAGAAGGAGGGTATATGACACCCACAAACAACACAAGAAATTAATTATTTCACAGAGATTTCTCAACAGAAGAATCTCAAATGGCTGAGAAGCACTCAAAGAAATGTTCAACATCTTTAGTCATCTGGGAAATGCAAATGCAAATAACCTCGAGATTCTACCTCATGTAATAGAGGGGAAGTAGGATTATAGGAGCCATAAGGGTCAAGGACACCACAAGAAACCTGACAGTACTAACAAACTTGGACTCATAGGGTTTCACTGAGATGTCAAATAAGGAAGTCTATATGTGTCTAACCTAGACCCACTACATTTGTATTACAGTTGGGAAGCTTGATGTTTTTGCTTGATTCCTAACAGAGGAAGTAGAGCTGCTTCTGATTCGTCTGCTTTCGGGACCTTTGACCACCTACTTGATTTTCTAGCCAAGTCTTGATAAGAGGGGAGGTGCCTAGTCTTATTGCAACTTTATCTGTAACGTTTAGTTAATTTTCCTCTGATACTTGCCCTTTCCTGGGGAAAAGAGCAGTGGCTAGGGAGGGCAGAGAGGGAGGGGACTTAGAGAATGGGAGGAAGATGAGGCTGTGGTCAGATCATGGTGTAATACATAAGAGAAGAAATTAATTAAAGTATAAGAAAATGGGAGATTAAGGTGTAGGCTGTAGTCACAACTTAGGGAGTAGACATGGCCTTATTGGTACATGTGAAACACTTCACATCAAAAGAACTAATTACAAATGGAACAAAACTAAGAATACAAGGTAGGACTTAAAGCATAATGATGTATTGGCACTTAAATCCCAAATCTCAGCTTCATCATTTAACCCACACAAGAATGGATGCATAAAGCTGTCCAAACTCATAAATTCTGACAAATTGATTTCACTGTCTTTTTGTTAAGAAGTTAAAGTATAGCCGGGCGGTGGTGGCGCACGCCTTTAATCCCAGCACTTGGGAGGCAGAGGCAGGCGGATTTCTGAGTTCGAGGCCAGCCTGGTCTACAGAGTGAATTCCAGGATGGCCAGGGCTACACAGAGAAACCCTGTCTCGAAAAAACCAAAAAAAAAAAAAAAAAAAAAAAGAAGTTAAAGTATAAATATATTTTGTTGTGTTTAGAAGTAGTTTTGGCCTTATCAGAATGTTTCCTATCATAAAAAAAACAACAAAAATATTACTAAAAGATTTAAATAAAGGTGGTATATGGATACCATTGTCATATTGGTGGTAACAAGGGCACAGATTCTATAGAACAAGCTATCTAATATCAAATATAAACATATAGGTTTATCATGATACATTTTCCACTTGCTATATGATAATTGAGCAGGGCAGGTTTGATAGACAGTTTGGTTTGTGAGAGCAAGAGACACAGGTAGTATTAGGCAAAAACATGTGTCTGCTAGATTGAAACGCAAAGCAGAGTAAGGAGAATTAAATATCTACATGGTGATATGACTCCCCTTAAAGAGAACTTATGAAATTGGATTTCACTAAAAGCCCTAGCTTTTCTCTCAAAGCCATCTAGCATCTATCCAGAAGTTACATTCCCATAATTTGTGTATGGACAGTTCATAGCCATTTTCTGTATTGAAAATGGTAAGTTCCTGAAAGCATTATGTGAGGAGTCTCTGGGCCCATAACTCAGTCCAAATATTCTGTTGTACTATGGGACCAGTCATCCCTACTTAAATCATGATGATACTCAGAGCGCCAGGAATGGCCTTTGCACTAGTGCTCTACTTTGTCATTTGTTAAATGACCAACTTACAAACTCTATTGTTTGGTCAACTTTTAAAATGTAGTGCCACATCAGGGCCCCAGATGTTTCTGTTATATAATTTATCAGGCATGATGATAACATTATTTCCAGAATACACAACTTTCACTTAGTATTTGTTATTAAATATGAATATTTTCATAAACATCCTATTATTTTTGATGATTCTTGAGAGTTTTTGTTGTTGTTAGAAGATACTAGTCAAGACAAGGGAGATAATTCTTCTGTAAATATCTACTTCACATGCATGTTTCCAATAACCTGGTTATCAATGTTTCAGCTGCGTCTTTGATGTGGTGTGGTTGGGAGTCATTATTTTCCCAGTAGATAGAATATTTTAAAAATTAAAAAGGAGAAAATTCACAAAAGCATTAATGGAAATCTCCAGTTTTGTTTTTACTTTTTCAATTTCATTTCTAGGACTGACTTTCCATTATTATTTTAGAATGGAAATACCACTGGTCTTTCAACAAATGATAATGACCAATGGGGTCCTTGTAACAAGTTTGAAATGATGAACATGTGCCAATAGCATGGCCTTTAAACTGTATCAAAGTGAGAAGTAAAATTGATATCAATTTATGTTGTTAGATACACCTGCCTATTTTAGATGAATTCTGAGTTCTAGGTCACCTAGGTAAGCTCTAAGCTAAGTGTGAAGGTAAGCAAAATAATTTCAGTGCTAAATAATTTCTCTCTAGTTGGCATGAAAATATAATATTGTTTACTAGCTCAGGACTCCCTTCATCCTACAAGGATAATGGATTATCCATTCGGGAGTCATAGTTTATAAGACACAGTCTCTAAGAAACTGGATCCAGAGGTGTTCAGTTTATCAAAGTATAATTATTTTCAGTGAATATTTTTCTAATTTAAATTGTATTTATTTTATCTTATCTCTCTGTTTGGAAGATACTAATAACTACAGCATGCTTGGGTTGTCATCTTCTCTCTTTGACTCAAACACACTGTCTTTGCATCTACTTCTGAGTCTGTAATTTTTTTTTATTGGAACTTTTATTTACATTTCAGATGTTTTCCCCTTACCCGCTTTCCCCCCTCCCTCCCAGGAACTCCCTATCCCTTTCCCCTTCCTCCTGACTCTATGATGGTGTACCCACACCCACCCTCCCCAGAACCTCACCTCCCCACCCTCGAATACCCCCCCACACCAACGTCCAGCCTTCATGGGACCAAGAATCTCTTCTCCCACTTATATATAGCTCCCTTGCATATATAGCTGGAGCCACGGGTCCCTCCCTAAGCGCTCCCAGGCTGGTGGTTTAGACCCTGGGTGCTCTGGTTGGTTGGTATTGTTACTCTCCTCATGGGGTCCCGTCTCTTTCAACTCCTTCAGTCTTCACTCCATCTTCTCTGTTGGGAACCCCATGATCAGTTTAATGATTAGCTGTGAGCATCTGCCTCTGAATATGTCAGACTCTGCAGACCTCTAAGGAGACAGTTATGTTAGTGTGATCAGAAAACTTTAAAAGAGATCTTTTGTCTCAAGTACAGTACTATCAAGATAAACTGTCCTGTGTGTATCCATCGTGAAACACATTAAGATCTAAATATATGTCTTTTTAAACAGTATATGATCCTTTTGAGATACGTTAAATTGTTGGCTTGACTACTGTTTCTGCTGTGTAGTCAATTATTGCTGTTTACATAATGATTCTCATCAATGTGTCTTTATTGATAGTGTTGATCATAATAAGTACAAACCAGATAAATTACCTTCCACCTGGCCACCTCCATTGGACTAAATTTTTGCAGGACCAGGCCACAAAATAAAAAAAAGTCCAGCACCTGATATTATAAATGATAGTTAGAAGAACTGAATAGAGGTACGAGGCTTAAAATAACTGAGACAACTGAGTCAACTTAAGTTATAATCATTATGATTGCATCTTTCTAAAACTATTTATGAATACACTAATTTAATAAATCCATTAGAATGAAAATATAAAACTCCTCAATGGAACTTAATCTCATCGAAATCAGGTGTGCTCAATATCTTTGATATTAGTTAACCAGCTACATAAAGACACAGTTTATAATAACCATTATGTAAAGTCACTTTGTTTAAATCAAGTCACCATGATCCTACTGGTCTGTTTACCAGACAGGAGTATGCCTCTGCATATACCTACCCATGGGTTTCACCACATATAATTCTGTACTTGATATTTCTGCTTTAAGTCACATAGGACCTTGAAATAAATTCTCATGATAGAGATAAAATATTATTTGAGACATATTCCTAAGGAGCAATGTTATTCCTAAGGTATACTTATTCAAAATACAGCCTTTGAGATAACTTTACTCTCCTCCTTCCATTTTTATACGTTGGTATTAACCAAATTTTCATCAGTTTTTCAAACTAAGGGTAAATTGCCCATTAAGTCACTAAGTTTCATATTAAAAAAACATGAATGCTTTTTAAATCAGATCATGAAAAATGTATTTAGCTCTTTCACATTCTAGATTTAAAGAAACCCAATAGAATAATTCAAGTCAATTAATTAATTTTTTTTTTTTTTTTTTTTTTTTGGTTTTTCGAGACAGGGTTTTTCTGTATAGCCCTGGCTGTCCTGGAACTCACTCTGTAGACCAGGATGACCTCAAACTCAGAAATCCACCTGCCTCTGCCTCCAAATGCTGGGATTAAAGGCATGCATCACCACCACCTGGCCAATTTTTTTCCACTTATTTTCTCAAATTTTCATTTTCAGAAGAAGCTTACATTGGCAAATTGAAAGTGAACTGATGATTTAAGTTTTTCTATCTCTTCTTTGATGTTTCTTTTCTAGATCTTCCATTAATATATTTTAGTAATTACTTAGGAGTTTGATGTGCAATATCTTAGCTTTTCTTTATTTTTTTCTTTTTTTTTTTTTTTTATTGGAACTTTTATTTACATTTCAGGTGTTTTCCCCTTACCCCCTTTCCCCCCTCCCTCCCAGGAACTCCCTATCACTTCTCTCTCCTCCTGCCTCTATGATGGTGTACCCACACCCACCCTCCCCAGAACCTCACCTCCCACCCTCGAATACCACCCCCACGATGTCCAGCCTTCATGGAACCAAGAATCTCTTCTCCCACTTATATATAGCTCCCTTGCATATATAGCTGGAGCCATGGGTCTCTCCCTAAGCGCTCCCAGGCTGGTGGTTTAGACCCTGGGTGCTCTGGTTGGTTGGGTATAGTTGCTCTCCTCTCATGGGGTCCTGTACCCTTTCTATCTCAGTCTTCACTCTATCTTCTCTGTTGGGAACCCATGATCAGTTTAATGGTTAGCTGTGAGCATCTGCCTCTGAATATGTCAGACTCCTGCAGACCTCTAAGGCAACAGTTATTTTAGGCTCCTGTCAGCATGCACCTTCTGACACCCACTTCAGCATCTACCTTTAGTGACTGCACCTGGGATGGATACCAGGTGGAATGGTCTGCAGATGGCCCCTCCTTCAGTTTCTGTCCTGCACTTTGCATCCATATTTGCTCCCTTGAGTATTTTGTTACTTCTTCTAAGAGGGACTGTAGCCCCACCCCTCCACTTGGTCTTCATTCTTCATGAGCTTTATGTGGTCTGTGAGTTGAATCTTGGGTGTTTCAAGCTTCTGGGTTAAAGTCCAATAATCAGTGAGTGAATACCATGTATGTTCTTTTGTGACTGGGTTACCTCACTCAGAATGATATTTTCTAGTTCCATCCATTTAATAAGAATTTATCGAATTCATTGTTTTTAATAGCTGAGTAATATTACGTTGTGTAAATGTACCACATTTTTTTTATCCATTCTGCTGTTGAAGGGCATCTGGGTTCTTTCCAGTTTCTGGCTATTATAAATAAAGCTGCTATGAACATAGTGGAGCATATGTCCTTGTTATGTGTTAGAGCATCTTCTGGGTATATGCCCAGGAGTGGTATAGCTGGGTCTTCAGGTAGTGATATGTCCAATTTTCTGAGGAATTGCCAGGCTCTTTTCCATATTGGTTGCACCATCTTGCAATCCCACCAATAATGGAGGAGTGTTCCTCTTTCTCCGCATCCTCACCAGCATATCTATCACCTGAGTTTTTGATCTTAGTCATTCTGACTGGTGTGAGGTGGAATCTCAGGGTTGTTTTGATTTGCATTTCCTGATGACTAAGGATGCTGAATATTTCTTTAGGTGCTTCTCGGCCATTTGTATTTCTTCAGTTGAGAATTCTTTGTTTAGCTCCATACCCCATTTTTTAATAGGGTTATTTGTTTGTCTAGAGTCTAATTTCTTGAGTTCTTTGTATATATTGGATATTAGTCCTCTATCAGATGTGGGGATTGGTAAAGATCTTTTCCCAATCTGTTGGTTGCCGTTTTAGTCCTATTGACAGTGTCCTTTGCCTTACAGAAAGTTTGAATTTTATGAAGTCCCATTTGTCAATTCTTGATCTTAGAGCACAAGCCATTGGTGTTCTGTTCAGGAACTTTTCCCCTGTGCCTATGTGTTCGAGGGTCTTCCCCACCTTCTCTTCTATTAGTTTCAGTGTGTCTGGTTTTGTGTGAAGGTCCTTTATCCACATGGACTTGAGCTTTGTACAAGGAGATAAGAATTGATGATTTGCATTCTTCTGCATATTGTCCTCCAGTTGAACCAGCACCATTTGTTGAAAATGTGTCCTTGTTCCACTGGATAGTTTTAGCTCCTTTGTCAAAGATCAAATGACCATAGGTATGTGGGTTCATTTCTGGGTCTTGAACTCTATTCCACTGATCTTCCTGCCTGTCTCTGATACCAATACCAGGCAGTTTTTATCACTATTGCTCTGTAGTACAGCTTGCTTTTCTAAGACAGATATATGGGAGCATGTAGAAGGAAAACACAAAGATTAGAGTTTGAAAAGTCATTGAGAATTAACATGGTTAAGAAATTTTATTACACTTGTACTTTATAAACTGTAACTCTACAGTTTTTCACTGAATGTGCTCTGTACTCTAGTCAATGTTCCAACTATTTGTTTGTTTGTTTTTTATTTATTACATCCCAAATGCTGACCCTTCTCTGTCTTCACCTCAGAGTGTCCCTCCTCCATAACCCTACCCTTCTCCTGCAGGATTAGGCACATCTCCTCCCACTGAGGCCAGATGTGTCACCCATCTGTTAGAGAGTGAATTCCCCAGTCAGGCTTCAGCTTAGAGACAGCAGCCCATCCCTGGCTCCAGTTTTTTTGTGATCCTCATCGAGTCTTAGCTGCAGATCTGCTTCATATGAGCTGTGGGCTTCAGTCCAGGTCATGTATGTTCTTTGGTTGGTAGCTCAGGTTCCAAGAGTTCCCAGGAGTTCAGGTTAGTTGACTCTTATGGTTTTCCTGAGGGGTTCCTATTCTCTTAGGGCCTTATTCCTTCCCCAAACTCTTCCATATGGATCCCCTACCTCCATCCAATTATTTGCTATGGGTATCTGCATCTGTTTCAGTCAGCTGCTGGTAGAGCATCTCAGGAAAAGTTATGCTAGGTTCCTATCTTCAAGCATAACAAAGTATCATTAATGTCTTTTATTGGTGATTGCCCATTGGATGGTCTCAAGTAATTGTTTGGCCTAGCCAATGTTCTAATCATTAAATGAGAACAAAGAATATATTTACAAGAAACTAACAATCAAAAACAGATTTAGTATGGTTTACGCACACTTGCCTAACATGCATGAGACGAGTTAATCTAGAAAAAAAAAATCAAAGGATGCTGACATAGGTACATTTTTATCCTGCAGAAAAATATCAGTTTACCATTACATTAAAGCTATTTGAGTGAGACCTATACTTAGCGAGCAAATTTCTTCAATCAAAAATATAGTCTAAATGGTATATGGAGAATAAAATATTTAGCAAAGGACTCTAGACTGAGCATATGTGACTTTTGATAACTACAGGTCCAAAGACAAGATACACTGGGAATTCACAAGAAGCTATAAATTTCTGATGTAAGTGGTAAAGAAGATAGTGTGGTAACATAAAGTTTCAGAGATTGTGAAGGCCCAGGCAAGGCAGACCAATATCAATCATTTGATTTGGCAATGAAGTAATAGAGTGGCAATGCTTTTAAGCATTTAATAGATTAGCATAGCACACTGAATATTTTAATTAATGTAAACAACAGCATTCTAGATTAATTATCTAGGATCTAAGAAAATCAACCATGGAACATCCTAAGGAAATAACATGGTGGTGTTGCCTTATGTTATAATGCATAGGAAGCAGTTTAGTAGACATTTAGTTTAAGAGTTAACATAGAGAAAATCCCAGAAAGTATATCTTTTAGAAATGAACGGGGGAATAGAGAGGTATTAGTTAATATTGGAAGGAGGATTCCGCTTGAATTCTGGGAATAACATGCTTATAAATAAATATACAATATTAAAATTTCCAAGGAAAATTGTGTGCTTTCATTTATTTGAATAAATTCACAGTTTTAGGGGTTGCTGAAACGCACACTCAGCAGTATCCTGGGGGAATTTATTTGTTATCCATAAAAAATAATCCATGCCATTTTTTATTATAAAAATGAACAAAACATCCACACATTTACAATTTTTATAAGCATTTCTAATGTGATGCATATTTAAGCTTTCTCTTAATGAAACACTGTTGCTTAGAAGAGTTTATTTCCTAGACTCTGAAATCATTTCCCTCAGCAAATCGTACCACATAATCACATCCCTCTTTTTATAATGGAGTTTGCTGTTATAAATAGACAAGCAGAGACAGAGTTCCAGTCAGTGATAATAAGCTAACCGAATATGTTATCCCCTCTTGTTGTTACTAAGCAAAATGAATGAGGGATTGTTTTATTCTTCCTCCAGACTGAAAGCTTTTAAGATTACATGTGTACATAAGAGAACCATTATGCCCTCAAAAATTATTACTAAGGATTTTCAAAAAGAGCCTACTACTGACTACATTTAAGTAAATGTCTTTTAAAAATGGATTGTGGAACATAGCTCCATTTTTAATAATGTCTGCTAGTGCTGACTCAATTCTTTTTAAAAGGCCAGATTTATTTGTAGAAACCTATCACTTCGCTTTGCGAAGAGCAATGTGTAACTCATAAATGATTATTTCATATGCTGACCAATCACTAAGACCATTTACTCCATCTACTTTTTCTACTAAGTCCATCAGTAAAAGAAAACTACCATACTAAATGGGAGTAAATTTATATCCATCAAATTCTCCCACATACTTAACTCAATATCCTCCTGTATAGCCTTTGTTTCATGATTCTTTGTAATATGTATTGTTTTATATATATATATTACAAATATGCTATATATATAACATTTTATACAGTTAAATATATATTTAATTAAATATAACTGAGTATATTTAATTAAATATAACTATATAATTATATATTATGTATATATATATATATATATATGTATATATATATAAATGTTTGGCCTACATATTTGTATGTACCATCTCTCCAAACCCTATAGTAAATATCATTGTATGTTATCTGCATATCCACAAACTTTTGTGTCAGGAACCATCTAGGAGAGGCTACGATTAGCAGACGACTTTTCTGGAGGTGACCCCCCATTTTTGCATGATTTGTGGTGTGTAAGCTCTGAGAATTACAGGTCAAAGAGACCTCAGACTTTGCAGCTGATATGCTTTTTCCTATCACTATTACGTAGTCTGATTCTTGGGCATTAGTCCACCCTATTGGGCAGATCAACATAAAGATGATCTTTCATGAGTTAATGCTGTTTAGATGAATCAATTATTTTATAGAATTCTTTATTTGATTCAAACGATTTTAGGAAGAAAGCTTTAAGAGATGATTTAGCTGTTCTGTCAGATAGATATAATAAACTTAGAATAAAAATAAAATGTGACCATATCTTATAGAATAATAAGTAAAGACTGCACAATAAGGAATACAATGAGCTTTCACAATGAGAAAGAGGTGTCGGACAAATTTGTGATCAAGGAAAAGCCTTCACTTTAAGTCTTACCTAAAGATGAAGCCACAGGTGTGCACTATGATAAAGTGAAGCAATGTGAAACTGTTTCTTTGAACTTATAATGATGTCATAGTTTGAAACACTGCTTTGAACTCAACTATCAAGATCCTTCTCTACATATTTGAATAAGTATATATATATTGTGTGTGTGTGTGTGTGTTGTGTGTGTGTGTGTGTGTGTGTGTAAGTATACATGAACACTTTTGGAGCTGAAGAGACAAGTTGTTAGGCCTAACCAGAATGTGTACGTATATGAGTGGATGTGTATCACCTTTGTGAAAGATTTTCTTTCTTTTCTTCCTGGTTCATGAAGAGTTAAGCAGTCCAAGCATCTCTCCAGGATAGCAAGAGGTCCTTAAGCAGCAGAAATAGAGTAAGAATCAGTGCTTATTAAAGCACAAGCAGTAAGAGATTACAGAGTAAGAAACCAGTGTTGCATTGAAGCACAAATCGTACAAGTTACAGAGTAAGAGAACAGCGACTATTAGCACAAAACAGGAACAAAGAGGTAGTTTTCCAGAGGCCATTAACGTTTGGCTCCCAGAGGAGTAAGAGAGAATTATAAAGATAAGCAGTCTTTGACCTTTATCCAACTCTGTGCCCCTCTTTAGTTCTTGTGATTCATGGATGGGCCCTGGCACTTTTGTACTTTAAAACATGTGTAGAAAACAAGAGATAAGCCTGTATATTTTAGTTTAATTCATAAAGTAAGAGAATGTATATTGTTTTATTTTTCTTTACTATCTAATGTACAACTTTCTCAGCGAAGATGTATTCTTTCACTTTCAGAATTATTAGGCAATGAAAAATATTTTGATTGTAATGGCTAACATGAGAGATCATGTACTATTTTAAAAATAAAATTATAAATGTAAAATTACTTAATCCAGATGACTTATATCATTGTTATCAATGTGGCAGGCTCATTCACTGATTCTTACATATCATTGTGTGAAGATGAACTTGTATATATTTGAAATTTTATAATCATTTATTAGCAAATACTCCTACAAGTAATCTAGTCTTTAAGCTCATGAAATTTCTCTAATGAGAAAGAAAATCTGTTAAGTAAACAGTCTCTTGAAAATTCATTCATCACTTCTTGAATAGTGCCAGCTCTGCCAACATTCTTCAGGCACAATGAACAAATTAGAGTTAAAATAACACTCAGTCATGACTCCCTGGTCACTAAGATACCTTTCAATAGTGTTTTGAGAATAAAAATCTCTGTTATGCTTCCTTTCTATTTAAATGATCAGGCAACAAAACACTGTGATAGTTTCACTCTTTCTCTGAGGAAGAGCTGTAAAGGAGTTCTATAAGATGCCCATTTCTACTATCCAGGATAGTGATATATGGGCCAGCACTGTAGTAATAACATTGTAGATTCTTTACACACGCACACACACACACACACACACACACACACACACATACACACACACCATAATATGATATATATATGTATATATATATATATATATATGTATATTTACAAATATATATTACTTAGAATATTTTATGGATGTACATATCATTTTCAAAATTCATCATGCTTAATATTTAAATAACTCTGCATAATTTGTAGAAGTACATAGATATATCTGCTTTTTATTTTTTGAGACTTAGTCTCACTGTGTTGTCCAGACTAGCCTCCAAAACTTGGCCTCAACTTTCTTGCATACTTAAGTAAAATGTTCTTCACTTGGCTGACTTCTATTCATATATCATACATATATATATATATATATATATATATATATATATATATATATATAACTTAACTACATCACTCCTTACACTTTCCTTTCTCCAACCACTTCTATGAACCCTTGTCAAATGATGGTTTCTCTTTCTCTAATTGGCTTTGGATGTTAAGGAATTAGAGGTCATATGTAGGCAGTAAGTGCACTGAATTTCAATGTTAGTG